>VXAA01006526.1:837915-874256 GCA_013399115.1 Anseranas semipalmata
AAAAAATCTCTTTTCCATTTTATTCTAGGACATCTTAAAAATATTCTTCTATTTTGTATTGGAGCTTGCCTGCTCTGTAGTCCAAACATCCCATCTGTGCACATACTATCATCCAGGTTGTCTCTTTTTTCCCTCCAGCTGCACTGAGAGACTTTCAAATTGCTTGTTGGAAGTCACCAACTCCACCCCAATTTCACTTTATTCTTGACATTGCTTCATCTCTTTAAATTACAAAAAAAGGTTTTCACATCACATTTTTCATTAGGCAGTAGTATCTAGACATTTAAATAGTCTGTATCATCACAGTAAGTGTAGGTGGATAAAGGAAACAAATATCTACCTTTGTTTTGGAAAAGAAAAGAAATACAGAATGGTATGAAAATGCAGGAGACTGAAATTGATTTTAAAACTGAAACCACCTTGTAGCAATATTTTTTCTGGTTAACTTTTTTTCTGTTTGTAAGTGAATTTGATATTGCTGTGGTACTTTGCTTCATCTTAACCTTTCTCCTCCCCCTAAATTAAAAATTAAGCTAGATGCAGAGCATGTATTGCTACAGAGAGTAGTTGCATGGAAAACTTAACATGGTTTCAGAGCTCCAAGCTTATCCGCTTAAGGATATTACTAAGGAACCAGATGGGGACAGTTTTCCATAGCTAACCATCTGGGCCATGCAATGATACACTCTGCCCTAAGCATTACTATGGGAATTGACTTCATGATGGAAAAAGGCAGAGAGAAAGAGACAAGCAGAGAAAGAAAGCGCATAATATTTTATATTACAAAATGTGAAGCCAAACAGTCACCATTTTGGCATGCACTGCATTGTTCTCATCTTTGTTTGTATTATAATGTGTGGGATAAAGAGAAGAGAAAATGAGAGTTTAATAGTTAAAATAGCACCATAGTCAGCAGTGAAGGAAATCAGAAATGGTATATTGTTTTGAATGGAACTTTGAATTATTGGAGGTTAAGACGAGAAGGAATAGGGCAATGCTTTCTGATAGGGCTGCTAATTTTTTACAAAGGTCTGCTGGGTTATTTTATGGAGTTCTGCACTTCAGGGCTTCCAGCCAGTTCAGTGTCCACAGCTGAGAACTGCAGTGGTTTGCAGAGACCAGAGAAAGGTAAGAAGTACAGCATGCTGCATTAGGTTTGTGTAAAATATCAAATGCCTGGTAACTGGATGAAGTCAAAGCAAAATGTAGAATGAGTAGGTTTTCTGAGCAGTTTTGCTGTATGGTCTTAAAATGAAATCTATGTGTGAAGTATTTTAAGTGTTATGTATTACGTATACTAGTAGTCCTGGAACCAGAAGATATATATCAAAGGTCATTTTTCTCTGCTCTTCATGAGGATCTACAACTTACCTTGTTGGCTGCAAACTTTAGCTGAAGTTTTCTGTGCAGTTCAAGCATTTCTGTTTTGTTGTTGTTGTTGTTTTTCCCGCTATATTGGTTCTTTAGCATCTCATACTGTCAGCTTTTGCTATGGGCTTTTTTCTGCCAGGACACTTACAGGATCTTTTTCCTCTAGATAATCACCTGCTTTTGCAAAGTCTGTAGGAACCTACTAGAGACCTTTTTCCTTCTGTCATTTTTTGGATGAAACTTGCCAATGATTTTTCTTTTTTTAGTAAATTTGAATAATATGGTAGATCAAAAAAAAAAAAAAAAGATAAAAATAAGTAAACCAATAAACCTGATTCGTGTTGTGTGTTGAAAAACCCAGATAATGCAGGTTAGCTTTAGTGCACTCTGTCATAGTGTGAACCTTCTTAACAACCTACTGAATATCATTGAGCAAACATCATCAACCTCCATCAAATATTAGGACCTTATCTAGGGTTTCCAACTGTAGCTTGCTTTTTGTGTGTGTGTGACAGATTCAGAGAAGTATTAAAGAGTAATTATAAAAACCCAGACAGCAGTCCATTCAGCACACTTCTAGATAGGATCCTTAGAAAGAAATAAAATGTTTTTAAATTTTCATGCCCTTTACCTAGCTAGAACTGTTGATTGTTCATGATATATTTATGCTACAGCTGTTCTGGGAGAAAGTGAGAAAAAATTCCTTGTACTGATCTAAATTGTCATTGTACCTTATACTTTAAAAAAGTTCCATGACACTTTTCCTTGGCCTAGCACCGTGTAAGCGTGTTCCTGTGTGCTTATTGAATCTGGATGTCCACAAGCAAATAACACAGGTAGAATTGGATGTCAGATAATCATCAGTATGAAAATGGAAGATTTTCTTTTCTTTCCCCAAAAGAAAATCTACTTGGGAAAATCTGTAATGATACTTTTTTGTTAGTGCATGTCACTGCTGTGGGACAGGCTGCACACTTTGCTTAATGTTGAGATTGGCTTCAGGCATTAAAGGTGTGAAATAGCTTATGCAAGAACGTATCACAAACCTAGTCACTTACCTGGCTCTTAAATTACTTTTGTATGACAATACAACTAAAAAATAAAAATACCGAAAAGCCTTGCAGAACTTGTCTGCTTCCACCCATCACTCCTTCTTTTCATCACTGTTACACTGTAGAACCATAGGGTTAGCAATGGGGTGCGGGTACCACATCCCTTAAACACCTGGCATTTAGAGGCCTCTGCAGAATATACCATGGAAGCAGACAAAATCTGAAGGTAGGCAAACATTGAAATAGGATTTGGAAGTGAAGAAAAAAAGGGACTTTCCCCTGCTACCCTGACAATTCTCTGGTTCCAGGGCTTAGAATCACACCCAAGGGGTTAGATTTTGAATCTTGGTGTGGTCCTAGTCATAGAAAGCAACTTTCCTCCATGAGCCTCCATACAGGCTGGATTTCCAGGCAAGGAGTAAAGCCAAAGAGCTGGCTGAGGTACAGAAGAGGATAGTTACTTCTATCTGGAGAAAATATATATTTATATATTTATACAATCTAAATTGAAAAATGAGACTTTTATAAAAAAAAATGGCTTCGTAACTGTAATATGTGGCTTGCAGGAGATGGGGAGTTCGTGTGAAAAAATAGATCACTTTTGCAAAATATTTGCTTCTTCCAACTATTACTACAACATTTTTTTCTCCTGGAATTTATTGATACATTGAAAGTTTGTGCAGCTAAGAAGTGTTGGAAAAGAAAGTACTGCCCTCTTTGTACTGATATTCTCCCGAGCTGTTTGGAGAGCAGAGCTCTCATTTACATCCATGGTGTTCCTCACTAGTTGGCAGTCAGTCTGGTGGTGATCAAGCAGCGAGCTCTGTTCCTTAATGAGCAAAAGATATAGAACTCAATTTACATCTTAGAACACAGAATACCATGAAAAGAGTGAGGTCAATTACTCTGGCTATAAGAAGAAAGCTGTTAGGTTGCAAAGAGAAACAGAAATCTACCCTAAACAAGGAGAAACATTTGTTCTTGCATTTCTTATGTGCAAGCCTTGAGCTAAAAAGCATGCAACAGTGCAAACAGCTGCTTTGAGACTCCTCAAGGAAGCACTGAAAAGTTGCCTTTGTGTCTGAAAAGGTATTATTTCCAGTAGCTGTTCCCTAGAGCTTTATTTGTCCTGAGGCCTGTTCCGCTCCTGTAACTCTGACTCTGCCCTGTTCTGTTCCTATTGCGCACAAGCTATACCTCGTAAGATGCATAATTCAGTCACTAATGACGTCATGCACGAAACATAAGTTTTAAAAGCAGCTTTGAAGACTGTTTGTGTTGTGTATTGCATTTGGCTATTAGTCAGAAACTGCCCAATACTTCTGTCAGCAGAAGCTGCTCTGCAGACTGTCACCACAGACACATGAGCCCAACGTTTCTCAGTATTGTAGTGCTGCCTTATCGTAACACCAGTTCTTTGGGATATCATCCAATAAAGGGGGAAAGGGACAAATAAAGTGGCAGTAAAAGATCTAAATAAGACAGTGCCAGATGTGAATATTTTTCTAAAAGACCAAGCAGGGTGTTGAGGAATTCCTATGAAAACAAACTCCATGGTTCTTTTGTTTGCCTACTCCTGATAACTGTGGTTTTCCTTGTACAAATAAATCTGTGCAAAGGACAGTTCATGTTTCCATGCCTTAAGCAATACCTCATAGGTGGCACCTTAAGAGAAGGCAATAGATCCTTGCTTTTTCTGGCTGACCCTGCTCTGTACAGTGAGTAAGAACAAGCCAAAAGTCTGCCTGCTCTACGCATCTCCTCACTACTCCTCCCTACCCCCGCAAAGAAGATATGTGGGAGGCCCCAAGGGGCCAAAACCTATGGTAGAAATATGAATTTCAAAGCCAGCACAGCTCTCATTCTCTCTCACATTTTTTTTCTTTCCTTTTTTTTCTTTTTTTTAAATATATGTGCAGTTCTCTGGCTGCAATTGTGTCCTAAGTCTTTCAGTTAAAAATAAGCTATCTTAGAGAGATTTTTTTTTTTTTTTGTGCGCAGACGGACATACTTTCTCGAGAAGCACTTTATATAAGTTGCCCTTTTGCCATTCATGAATCTTCAGAGATGTATGCTGAATGCCTGACACTGAAGTGATACAGGGCCTGCATTAGATCAGCTTCAACTGTGTGGAATATGCTGCCCTGGGAGGGTGAGCGCTCAATGAGGTAAGTTCAATTTGTTCAGAGGGTCCTTTTCCGCTAATGGGAACTGGCATGAAATACTCAATCATCATTAAACAGTCAAAGATTTGAATCTGTTCATGGAATTGCATCTAGAGTAATTAAGTTGCTGAATGCGTCTCTAATTGTCTTATCACAGTATTCCTGTGGCTCTGAAAAATGAGAAAAATAGCAATTTTTTTAAAAAGACAGAATTTACATCAATTTGAATCTAGAAGCCTAAAGCCTGCTTGGACTCATACTGTGTTACACGGACTGTAGATTTATTTTTTCAGATGTGTGTAAATGTACTGTGAACATATTAAGAAAAAAAAAGAACAAAAGAAAAAACAAAAAGCTAATGTTACATCCAGAAGTTGCTCGGTTTTAGTTTTACAAGAAGTGTAGGAAGCATGCTCAGACTTTTTTTTTATTCTTAAAATAGAGTGCCATGGGCATGGACACCTTCCACTAGACCAGGTTGCTCAAAGTCCCATCCAAACCTGGCCTTGGAACTAAATACTCTGGGATCTGTTAACACTCAAAACAAGATTTGATCTTAGATGTTTTTACAGTCCTGAACCAAACACCCAGTGGAAATGGATCTCCTGCATTTCATTGTGATTTCTCTTAATGAACTACACAGCTAAGCCAGGGAACTCACTGCCACACAATGCTGCAAGTGGCAAAAAAAAAAGTTGACCCATGTTGAAAAAGTGATAAGACATGTTCATGGGGGAAAATTATTCCCTGGAAGACTGTTAAATATAAATTACCTAGGGCTCAGGTTTGATTCACAAACCTCTGGAGCTGAGAGAGGGGAAAGCATGGCCATGTGATGGCATTGCCTGACCCGCAGCCCCCAGCCTCCATTGTTAGCTGCTGTTTGGGACATGAAACTGAGCTGAGGGGATCTTTCTCATGGTCGGGACACTGCTGGTAGAGCCATTAAAGCACCTGAAAATCTTTTTATGTCATATGGAATTCACTAATGATAGGTTTTGCCTGGTTTAGATCCCCTTAATGCTAAAATTTTGCTAAAGCAATCTACAGCCCTGTGTTTTCTGTTATCTTTTTTTTTCTTTCATCCTCCATCTTATACTGTTTTCTGTTCTCTTTTTTATTATTATTTTTTCTCTTTACATTCACTTTCTTTACCTCAGTTTGACTGGTAAGATTCCTCAAACAGAAATGATCATATAAAAAGTATAGTGTGAGCACTTATGTTTTATTCTCAGACAAATTGCTCACCACAAGGTAGAGTGTACTACAGAATTGCTATACATAAAACAATGGCACTTTTATTGTGTTGTGATGAGAACAGTTCACCTTGCTTGTGACCTCAGGAAAGCAGGCTGTTTCATGCATGCAACTTTAGCTCATTGAGATTTCAAAGTTCCCTTTCAAACATATATCACAAAAAAGCCTTCTCTTAGCACATTGACTCTTTGTTCTTCTCTTCCATCGAGTTTAATGTGCTGATGAAGGTCTGCAGAGAAGGTGGCAATGCCAATATATTGGACTTGGAGAGAAGCAGACTTTGAAGGAATGTGAAATGCGTAAAGAGAAACTTGGCTGAAATTCAATAATACGTAGAAGAAGCGGGAAATAACTCAAATTNAATGTGAAATGCGTAGAGAAACTTGGCTGAAATTCAATAATACGTAGAAGAAGCGGGAAATAACTCAAATTTTCAGATATCAACAGCAAGAGCACAATTAAATTTCAGGCCATTAAAAACAAATAAAATGTTCAAGACCAGATTGCAGAATCTGTATTTCTGTTGGTGTACTCATATTGATCATAGGGTAAGCTCCATTCACCCCCTTGAGGCTGCTCAATTACAGACCTAAAAATTAAATCTGAGCTCTCTACCTGGTTATCCAGTGAGTTCATATCCTCCAGGGACTGGCACAGGGGTTCCAGCAACATAAACAGAGGTTTACTCTATCTCTTGCATTATTCACACTAGCGAGCATTTTACAACATGAGTGAGACTGGCAACTTCAGAAGGTAAGCTACTCCTGAGCCCTCAGGATTAGAGACAAAATATATATAAAACAGAAGAATACATTTTTTTTTAAGATCTTTTGATGCTGTAGGTCCCAGTTGAGCAATGCTTATGAGGTCATCTAAACCATGTGCAGTGATTAATTCTTTACAGTATGGCTTCGGCCTGTAGATCTTCCAGTTTTGTTTTAAACATGCCACCTGAGGCAAAAAGCATCATTTCCTCTTTAAGGCACTCGCCCATGACTTGATTTCTCAACTTTGATTCTGCCTCTTCTGTCCAAGGGAGGGAGAATATGGAATCAAACTCACAACGCCAAAGAAATGTGTATCAATGCTTCCTTCACATAAATGGACAAGTGGTGTCAGCGAAGTGTCAGGATAAAATGGGTAAGAATGTAGTTTTCCTTTCAGTAGTTTACACTGGGGTCTCTTTAGAGGCTTCCAACCTCTTATTTCAAGAGCTGCTGGGAGCACACAACTTCCATTAATCCAGGAGTAGTCACTGGGCACCTGGCCCCTCTCCAAGGCTGTGTTCCCTCCCCAGCCACTGGAGCAAATCTCCTCAGAAATTAATTCTCTTCTTACAGTGTCCAAGTTAACCAATGAAGGAAAGAGAGAAAGAAAGGAAGGTATATTATTTATTTATAGCGTCTTTTTATATTGCTGAGACCCTGCATACAGAGTCTTTGTTCTGCTGTACCTTAAGCATTTGTGCTTGAAGAGGCTGCGTATGCAAATGCCATTGGAAAAAAGGGAGACACGAAACATTGAAGGCATACAGGAGGTTTTTAAGAACAAGTTAAAAGAGATAAAAGCAAGCAAATGACAAACTGAAGTTGAAACCTCAAAGGTAAGGAATTTTCAAATCCATATATACTCAGTAAACAGAAGACAAAGAACACATACTTGTTTTAAAATTCACACAAAAAAAAAATATGGTGTTAAATGAACTGCAAAATGTATTGTTTTTTTTTTTNAAGTCTTGGATCAATCTTTTAAAGACAGCATGGAAAGAACAAGAAATAGTAGCACTGGACAGAAGTGTGGCCAAAGGAATTGCTTACAGAGTGGCTGGGCAGGATTAGCTAAAGCAACAGGCCCAGAGAGCACACACACACATTATTTTTAGGAAATGAGCAAAGAAATCAGTCAACCTTTTAACTGACATTTAGAAAAGTTCACCATTTCAGGAGTGATTCCTGAGAACTGCAAAGCAGAAAATAAATCTATATCTAGTGAATAGGGGCTGGTTTCTGCTTTAGATTTATTGCTTTCAAGCAATAAAAGAATTTAGGTTGGAAAACTAATCTGGCCATGACCCTTCATGCAACTAGTTAGCCTGAGTGACTGCAGAATTAGGTCCTTGCTCACAGCATGCATTTCCCTACTCCACAGGAACTGACTTAAATACTCCAATATCAGTTATTCAACTTAGCCCCACTAAAGCCTGGGGGAGCAAAGTGTAGATTTGTGACCCATTTTTCATCTTTCTGACAGCAAATTCCTCGATACACTTAATGTGATGGAGAAGCCTTAGCCAGAAACAAAGCAGCAAATAGGTGCTTTATCTAGGTGCTGTTTTCCTGCACAGGGAACACAGGGCATTAATTTTTCTGCCCATGTAAGCTGTAGCAGTGCTTGAGATGGGACCCCATCATGCCCTGAGTTAAAGCTTCATTGTAGATAGTACATGACCCCTGGCATCCCAGTTCCTGCAAAGGCACACACGTGTGCAAGGACATTTTTGCCATGATAGCTCATGTTTAGATGCCAGCACGAGCTCACAGGCAATCTCATGGTGCTGGATTGTCCTATTTACTTGTAAAATGATGGAACACTGATTGCCAGCTTTACAGAGGAAATACTAGAGAGGTGACACAGTATGATACTGTGAGATACTTTCCAGGTTCAAGCAGCTGTGTGACACAGACTGCCCACTACAGAGAGCATTTCCCATGTTTTTATTCTCATCTGTAAGCTGAGGAGCAGTCTGGCCACAACTGCTTAGCCCAGTGGCTTTAGTCACAGCACAAAGTAAATTGCTGGGGTAAGCACACCTGGAAATGATAGATGGTTTGGTTCAGGCACAGGCAAAGGAAACCTGACACCTGGCCTGATAAGGTTAATGCGGAGGGCAAGAACAGACCTGTGTTACTGCTGTCAGGTCATGCACTGGAGATGTTCAGGGAAGATCAACAATCTAAACCTGAGCACGTTTTACAAGGGCCCCCAAAACTGGTAGAGTTTTCAAGGATGTGGACAGACACTGGACCAGAAATTGTGAAAATGCTGCCATTGGTTTCCAGCCTTGAATATTGTGACACTCAAAAATTGAGTATTCATTTCAAGTGTTTCCACTTGTCCCAGAATTGGAAATGTGTTCCTAGAGAGCTAATCCAGCACAGAGCCTTCTGGTACCTCAGTTTCTTCATAAATATTAATAATTTGCCACCAAGTATGACCATTGTGCAGCTAAATAAGCTAATGTGCTGTATTCACACATTAATCTTACTGGAGGCCCGAGGGAAAGCAGAAGCAAAATACTTCAGTGAGAGATTAGTCTAGGCTATTCTCAATGGAAGATTAATCCAGAAATAGGCTCTACATTTTCTACTCATTTACCCAGCATAAGAATTTATTAAATAGTTCCAAAAACTGCAAGAGTTGGGGAGCTTTCCTGTGACAGTTGTGCCATACTTTATCCCTTTCCTTTTCTGTTCTACTATTTTTCTGCTTTACCTGATAGCTTCACTGAAAAAAAGCTGAGTGTAAAAGAGTTGGAAGGTTCATATTTTTCTGTAGACTTAAGAAAATAAAGATGAAAAGGACTTAATATTTTTGTTTTATTTCTCTCACTTTTTGGCTGAACCATCACTCGGGCTTGCTTAGAAAAATGTTAGGGAAAGATTTTTTCCGGAAGTGTATAAATTTTATTGGCTTTTAATAGGGCTGCAAAATTCTAGAGAACATGACAGATTTCTTTTTTCCATTTCAAAATGGATTTTAGACCCATAGAAAATTTGACTCAATGTCCCATGAAAAAGCTTAAGGAAATTTACTGTGCATTGATTCCTATAGATACTGGTAGTATGTTTCAAGATGTTGTTTGTCATAAAGAAATTCTAGGATGATGTCCCATTGGTGGCATAGCCCAGGGAATACCAGATATTGCATCATTTTGTAATTCTGTGTCATGGATCTGTGTACTCTGAAGAGTAATTGGAAAAAAAAAAAAAAAAAAAAAAAGGATTTATTTTTCTGTTGAGAGGAGCTATTGGTGACCTGGCAGTCTGGAAACATCTTACCATTCCTGGAAAATACTCTGCTGATGAAGCTCTGAATCTTGGGAGGTCCACACTCATATCTCAGCGCAGCTGAAAGCTCTTTGTATACTGCTTGTGTACTTATTTACCTGGTGTGAGTCTCATAGGAACAGATGTAGAAAGAGGTACATGCAAAAGGGGTTAGGTCTCTCATTATTACTGAGAATCTATTAATCCGTTATGCTGAGACAAACAGTACTTCCTTGACCCCATGTCAGTGTTACAAGCATAAACACATCAGGTGTTTTGGAGAATTCAGGAAAGGAGCTATCTGCACACTTAGGCGGAAAGAGAGAAATGTGATTCACACTTACCTTAAAAACAAATGCTAACATACTGGACTTCAAGGATAAAGAGATAAACAGCCCTGTGCTAGCATGGAAGAGTATGCAGCGAATCACGCAAATTTAGACTTATCTTAAAGCCTCATCCCATGGGTATCAACAACAACAACAAATTCTCTGAGTTTACAGGGTGCCAGATTTAACTCTCAGAATAGGAAATACTGTCCTTTCATGATTTTCCTGGTAATCATTTTTCTTAAGGTTATTTGGCATTGTTCAAAGTGAACAGCTGTGTAGAAGTTTTTCTCCATGGATATAATTATTTTATTATAAAAACACAAAGTGCGGAGTTGTCTTTGAACAGCCAGCTGCACTTCATCACTTTTGATAGTCTTGGATAATTTGCTGCATTATTTATTGTGCTCAGACTACTGCTTACAGGGCTTTAAGATCTTGCTGTGATTTAGACAACATTAGAAACACCATTGTGATAATACTTCTACACAAACTCAGGAAATTTTAAAAAGGCTAAAACTGAGCTAAAAGAGCTGAAAGTTTTCAGAAGCAGTTATTCCATATTCACCTCAGGAACATGATAAGAGGGATACAATTGCCTGCAAAAAGAATAGGTTACCTGGGGGACTTATCCATTTTTCTGACTTATATGGCTTTACTCATGGCTCCAAAACAAAACCAGTTAGTACCCTGCTCCACATTGGAGGCATCAGATTATGAATCTGTCTGCCTCTAAATTTCCTCTTGTAGAGTTGAGTCAATTCCCCATGGTACATGGGGAGAGGTACACAGCCTCTTGTCACCTCTCTGAATAGGGAGTTCAGCTCCAAGTAGTCCCTTAAGTGAGAAGGAAACAACGTACATGCACCTTCTGATTCCCATATACGACTGTGCAAGGAAGCCTTTTATGTTTTATATACTGATGTACCACTCTGCAGACAAACTTAAAATGGTATTATCTCACGTAGCCTGGACTTTGCTGCTCAGTAGTCATCACTGCATTAATGGCAGCTTGAAATGATATCAGCCAACCAGAAAGAAAGGACTTTCCTACATGTTACACCCACTCATATTCTTTAAACCTTTCTGGGAAACCTAAACAGATTTTTTTAGCATCTCGTTTTTCTCTGTTCACAAATATTTATATAACCAATTTTCTAAAACATTAATTAATTTATATATTTTGCTTGTACATATCTGTAGAAAGTAGTTTTTTCTTCCTGTGTTAAAACTCATTTGGAGATTCTCACTTGTGTAAATATGTAAATGTGGCTTGTGCAAAATAATATTTGGTCCTGAAGAATTACTGGTTTTGGTAGTTTTTGGTTTCCTTAGTGGCAGTTATCAGAAAGACATTAGGCTTTAGATGAACAGCTCACATTTTATGTAATTAAAAACAAATACCTGAAAAAGACAGTTGTTAAAAGCCTTATAGGTTAAAACATGCAAGCATAAAACAGTAAAGTTGAGAGAAGCAAACACATTTCACAGTTTATTTAGAAAGAGAAAGGGGTGGCCAGCTATGGAAAATTGTTTATTGAGAAATAACAGATTGATGATTTCCATTGTGTCTTTATTTCAGGTTATAATTAGGAACTCTTTTCCATTAAACATCACCCTAAATCTTTAAGCCAATGGAAACATGCTGTAACACTATGAACTTGCCAGTAAAATGGCTCAGCTAAAAGCTTACAGAGTGATAGAAGATGGATATTTAAAAGAATTTAAATGTGTAAAAGTTGTTAGATATAAATGCTAGAATGTCTGTGTGCTAGTTTTTACATACATATCTATGTGTAGATCCTTTTACCCTAGATCCCTTTTCTCACTGTTTTTGTTTGTTTGTTTTCCTTCACTGTGTCAGCAGGTTATTTAGATGTTCCATGGTAGGAGCTGTTTGAGCACATAACAAAGTGCAAGTGGTTTTCCCATTAAAGTTGTGTTTTACACAGGTGTAAACATATATACAGAGTGTAAGAAGAAATTCAAGCCTCTGGTATGTAGTATCTAACAAAAAAAAAATGAAATATTTCTTTTCTGTATGTTAAGGGTCTCAGAGCATAATCCATGTTAAAATTCATCAGCTTTTCGTAATAAGCAGATATTTGTGTCTTTCAGCATTAAGCTATGAATAAGGTGTGACACCACCAGTCCACAATTACAGCACAACTGTAAGTATCAATTTCCAGGAAATGAACATCACATCACTGTTTTGCCTTCCAAATAACTAGGTTATCTGTAATACTGATTGATAATGACAGATGCCAATATTATCACTGACTCAGTTCCCCAAGCAAGTAAAAGCTTATTAAAAATGCTGATATTAACTGGTACAGTGTCATTAAAATAATACTCTGGAGATGTGCTGCAGTGTAAGCATTAACAAAAACATTCAGCCTGTAACACTTGTCAAGGTATTTGCTTCCTGTGAATGAACACTAGTCAAACATTTTAGTATTGAACTCATCGTTCCCATTTGGACTATTTCGGGGGACATGTTTTTGCAGCTTTTTTTTAGAAGTGAACAAGAATAGAAATTTGAATAACTGGGGATGGAACTTGGAAACCATAACATGTTATTAATTTATTTTTCTGATATTTCATCAAAATGGGCAAGCTGTATGGGCGGTAAAACTAGATTACACAATCTTCATTCAGGAAAGTACAGTTTCAAATAGGGAATGCACATGATAAACTATCCTGTAACCTTCAGGCTTACCTGGTATAATAGTATTTGCCAGATACTAGATACTGAAAATGAATTTCTAGTTAGATGCAACTATTCTGTCTGTTACTGATAACAAGATTTGGGATCCCATGTGGTTGTTTCAATATGTCAAGTTAAGTCTGTTTAATCTCCTTATGATCAAACTTCATCCTCCAGAGCAGATAGTTAAGAGTATCATGGATAGGCTTTTCTTTCTCTCTTTCTCTCTCCTTTTTTTTTTTTTTTTTTTCCCCTAAAGAGAAATGCTTTGTATCACAGTTTATGTAGCACAGGATTAAGCTTATAGGCTTCAGTGGGAGTAAAGAGAACTAGAAGAGTGTTTATACTTATATACACACACAAATGTATATATCTACAGATATCTCACAAACTTTCCACCTGCTAGAACAGCTCTGTAGGAGGAGGCAGGAATCGAGTTTCTGACTGCTGCAGCAATGCCCTTCACGCCAGGCAAGAACAGCTTTTGCAGCCCTTGAGGGAGCAACACCAGCTCCCATGCACATCCTCATCAACTTTGTCTTTGCAAAGACAGAAAGCAGAACTAACTTCTGCATCCAGGAGATAAAGGTGCTGGAGAGGGAATCCTGAAAGATAACTTCCTTGCAGCAGAGTTACAGCTCAACTGTATACCTTCAAGTGACAGAAATTTTTTCTTCTCTTTCCTCTGAAACGATGCCTTGGGGGACCTTTGGTAAGCACATATTGCCAGCTGCAATGGAGGAGCTGCCTGGTAGGGCAGGGCAGGATCCATTCCCTGGCTGACAGGTCACTTCCCTCCGGTGAGGGCTGCAACAATTGTTATAGCAGCCAGATCTCAATCGCCTTTTTTATTTGGAGCACGTGAGATAGCTGTTCCATGCAAGAGAGTGTTCAGGGGTTGGAAATAAGACCTTGAGTGCTCTCTGATTTTTGTCTGTCCCTGCACAGTCCTGCCCTGTGAAGCATTTCTCTATAGAATAATTTTTTATCCACAATGCTGGAATTTTTGTGAATAGAAAACACCATTTAGCAAAGAAACTGGGATTTTCTGGGGTGTGTATTGCTCCTGCTGGTGAAGCAGTAAATTCTTTGCCTAGTATACTTTGGCAAAGTGCTGAACAACATGTTCAGTAAAATGTTGTTCTTCCCCTTTCATTTCAGTTATCAGGATTCAGAAGGATTAAGGTCTTTATGTGGTGCTAACAGAAAAAAAAATGCAAATACAACAGAATTGCCCTGAGTCCTCTCAAGAGCCCATCACTGCCTCCTAAGGTAGGTCAAACAATTTATGGAATAAAAAAAAATGAACTTTAAATTTTAAAGATGAGTCTTACTGAAATCAGGGAACCTTCCCTATTCTTGTATGGTTACAGGCAGCGCTGGTCCTATACTTGTTCATCCAGGTACAAGGTTGAGGATTTACCCAAACTATTGGTCTTGCAATGTACCCTGAAGAGGATCAGGAATTAGGATTAGCCCTATTTCTTTGGAGAGCTCTGCTAGATCTCTTCTCCTGATCTTGCTTTATCTCTGTCTACCCCACACTTTCTCCTGGGCTCTGTAAACTGCATCATCCCTCAGGAGCAGAGCAGCCTGGGCAGTTCTCATTATACTATATTGCTGTTCGTGTAAAACAATTAACCTCGAGCATCAAAATTAAGAACTTATGACAGGTAGGGAATCACAACTGGAGCTGAGCACCTGGCAAACTGCAGGCACCTTAACTGATAAATATCACTCTTTTTGTGTCTGTGTGTGTGTGTGTGTATGTGTGATCCCAGCACACTTGTGAGTGATTTTTCCTGATATACTTGACATTTAGCTTATTTGCTCAGTTATATCACAGGCTGACCATGAAGAATCAGACTTAAATCCACATTGCTTAGTTCTGATATGTTGTTTGTACTGCAAGATACATTTTCCATTCTCTAAGTTGATAAATACAGAGCTGATAAATATGCATTTCTGATATATTTCCACAAGCCACACCAACACTTTTTCTGCATGCTGCCATGCCAGACAAATTCCACTGCTCAAAGTTTACTCAATTCAAATAAAAAAAACAAGATTCTGGTTTCAGTAAACATTTAAAACAGTATTGAAAGAACTGATATGAAATTTTCACCCTGTTCTCAACCTTGTAAATGTCTGAGGTATTAAACAAAAGAGCATACCATTTCAACATGTTTCAGGTGACACTAGTTTGTTTTTTTATTTAATTCCACACATTAGGACCAATTTCTAAAAAGAGTATTTGCTCACTTTGGGAAAGGAGGATATTGGGATACTTACAAACCCACACAAGCAAAAGTAAGATATCAGTTGAAGGTTTTTTCTACCCACACAGAAAAGTAATCATGAGCATATAGTGAAAATCAGAGTCAATAGCATTTCACAAGGTGAAATCCATGCACAATAGCATCAAAGTAGTTTTTTGATGATTGATAAAGAAGTCAAGATTTCACAAGATCAAAAAATAATTGCCTGATTTATCATTTTCTTCTTATTTTTTTTTTTTTGCATCACTATACTTCTTAGCAGAATCCTGTTAAGGACAAACTACAGTTTATGTACTAAAGGCAGATTCTGAGATGGACATAGAATTTAGTGAACAAAGATCCTTGCATACAGTGTTATGAGGCTGTCATGGTGCCTTTCATATTCTAGATTCAGCATATTAAAATCAACATTAAAAATGTAATGAATACATTTGCATAACAAAGCATATATTAATTCTGAATACAAAACAAACAGAAAAGTATATTGGAAGTACATCAAGAATTAGTAAGTAAATCAAGGATTTCTTAATTAGATTTTGAACATAAAATAGAGAATATGGACATTTTATAACCTGAACAGAGTTCCAAAAAGGACCATGTGTCCCGATGCACATACATCCTCTTTATTATCAATATAACATTAAATGAGCAAGCTTCTCCAGTCAAAGCCCCCTGTGAGCACTTATTCCGTTACTCTGCTGGAGACATCATTCATGTGTGTTTTATAGGCTTTTGCACAAAATCTACTTTTTTTTTCTTTTTTCCCCCCCCTTTATATATTTTTTTTTAATTAAACCAAGATCCCTCACATTTGCAAATAGAAGTTGCCAGTTTAGTTGGTGGTATTTCATTTTGCATACTGGTAACAGAGTATTTCACCTATCTCATGTTTTGCCTACTCCAGGGAAGAAAAAGTGAAGAAAAAATCGAGGCATGACATAGTTCTCCATTTTTGTCACTTAGCTGACAAGGTCAATCAGACCCCTCAGGTTCCCTGCACACTCAGTGTGATCAAGAGAGAAAAGAGCACTCCTCGAGAGTCAGAGCCAAATTCCTAAGTGCCCTGAAACTGTGTCCCCTTTCCATCTCCCAGCTATGCCCCTTAGGTTGGCACTAGAGCCAGAAATGTAAAATTCTTTCATTTTTTCTGCCTTCCTCCATCACACATGACAAACCAGGTTTCCCTGGCACATTTGGCCATAGAGAAGAACTGGAATGGGCACCTGAGGACCAGGACTGAGTCACTCCCCACAGACATCACCAGCCCCACAGCACAGCTGTAGACTGTCACTCTTTGATGAGAGCATCAAAGAGATTTCCTCTGCTCATTGACTACAAAGACAGCACAGGGGTATTAGCTGGGCACACTAAGTAGTTCAAATTGGGCAATTTCAATGTAGATTTGCAACAGAAGTAACAGTTTGTTTTCCTTTGTCCCATGTTATACCAAATGAAATCACTAGATTTTTCACTAGATCACAAGATTAGTAATTCACAGGCAAACTTTAGTTTACACACCTATTGCTCCTATGGGTTGCAAGACAACTTCCAGTCAGAGGGTTTTAGTCTGGATAAAAGAAGTGATTGACTTGAAAATTTTGACTATCAATGATGTGGGGATAAATATTCCAGAGATAATAAGCTCCTTCTAAATACTATTTACAGGTACAACTAGTTTTCCTCACAAAAATTTATATCATAAACTATGGATCTAAGCATATGTAATATTAAATAATGGTAACTATTACTTGCTGAGGAGCTGGAGCTGAGGAGCTGTTATATTCACCAGGCCCACATGATCAGGACAGAATTCACCTGTATTAATGTATTAGTTAGATCTGGAGTACACTCCTGAACCTCTTGTTTATTGAATTTCCTCACCTCTCTGAACCCCTGCTTTCATTCATGTTGCAGCAAGTCTCAGCACAGATACTGGATTCTCTGTGGACCAAGCCAAATTGAAAGATGTGCTCCAGCTGTGCACCCAGTGTGTTCCAGCTGTGCACCTGGTGTATTCCAGCCTGAGCCAGGTCCAGAGAAAACCACCCAAACATATATATTTTGGATCTTGAGTTATCTTCCTCTTTTCAAATGACATAATCAGCAGCGTGAAGCCAGTGCCACATAAGGAAGGTTTTCTAGGGAAAGAGGTAAGAATTCTTGGAAGATCCGACTTGCAGAGCAACTTTAAAGAACTATCAGGTTATTGTCTTCAGCAGGAGAAACCAACATTGTACTTGGAGATGGTTTAAAAAGAAGAATACCATGTAAGTGGGTTGAGCAACTTGGTAAGTAAATACACAATTTCTAATGCACTCTCTCATACTATGTTTATATATATGTACTGGCACTTTTTAATGATATAACACATAGATATACTCCCTGATTGCATGCTACAATGTTAAGCCTGGGGCTAAGAGGTTCACAATTTATAAAGCATCTTCAATTACCAATGTATCTGGATGTATAAACTAGATTTATAAAGTCAATTGGTGCGTAACTTCTGTTTGAAAAGAATGATATAAAATATGTCTGGTGAAGCAATAAAAAGTACAGTATTCGGTAAAAGAAATAAAACAAGAAAATAATGAAAACAGTTCATTGAAAATGAGACAAACAAGACTGCTGCAAAAATAGACTCCCATCCACCGTTACCAGCGCACTTCATAAATAAGCAATGGGATATAGCACAGATAACTTTTCACTGAGAAGAACGAACCATTTGTGCCCCCACACACTGATTCATATTTTCCAAGCATGTGGTTAATGGTGGCTGAGAATCTGGTCTGGTATCATTCCCAACTTTTCCTGAGCAGAATGAACTATGAGTGAACTTCAGAAGTGACTTAATGTACAGATACCCTAAATCACTCCTGTACATCACATGTGTACTTCCCATTTGGGCATGCTCGGAGTAGCCACCAACAAGAAGAAAAAAAGGATGGTGTTTAGAAGAAACCAGCAAGAGGGAGACAGAAGAGCTAGTAATTCACAGGCAAAACACATGTACTGCACATTGAACTGAAAGGGAAAGATTCCTTGGGTATTATTAAAGCAGAGAACCAACCAAAAAAAAAAAAAAAATCATTTGAATCACCTCAAAATGCTGTTTCTGTCCAAAGCAATCTTCTTTCTTTCTTTTCAACTGCTTAGTCCCCTGTTTTAATCTTTTTTTTTCCCCTTTTGGTTTGTGTCACTTTTGAATGAAAAATGCCTTTTCAAAACTGAAATGCAATTTCATTTAGAAATGTGGAAATGAAACATACTTTAACTTGGAAAATATTCATAGCAAATTTTTCAATCCTTTTTGTGTCCTTATTCTTTCTCCTTCTTTTTTTCTCAGCCAGGGTGCTAATCCGGGCAAAAATATATTATTTACCATAATGACCCCCTTTTTCTTTTTACGGGTTATATTCCTCAGTTTCCGCAGAAGCAGTTCATGTGCCCAAGTAGCTGTACCAATGATATTGGAGACACTTGTGAGTACGCAAGACTTCCAGATTGGCACGACTGGTGTGGCACAGGACAGCAGGGAACTGTGCCCTTCCGGAGGGACAAATGGAGTTTATATAGGGTATTCAGATGTATGAAAAGATGGCATTAGAAGCTCATATTTAGGCAGCTTTTTTTCTTCTGCTTGTGTTCAAATCTCAGGTCAAGGTAATTGTTCTTTACAAAGACTTCCATGTCATCTGAGAGGGTGGTGATTCAGTTTTTGTCTTTCCTTAAAATGCTATTAAAAATACTTCCTGCTTATTCTGACCAGCTTTGTCTACACTCTCAGTTACTTCTCTCTCATCTACTCTGGGAAGAGAAAAGCCAGTGAAAGGGTAATGTCTGCTTCAATGCTGGGTGTTAATCTTATGCTCTGAGAAGGTTTTGTGAACAATGTGGGTAAGAAGGTCACAGAGCAGCATTTGTGCCTTAGGAATAAGCCAAAAATAAGGAAAAGGAACCAAGTGAACAAAAATATGTGTACCTGAGAAGAGACCTATGTTTTTGCCATTGATTCAGCCAACTTTGGGCATTACAAAGAGAAGTGATAAATAAAAGTCTACTTCTATTCATTCAACAACTGTTTTTCTCAAGCCATAATATTTCAGAATCAGCATAGTGCAATTTAGGGATAGAGGAGGAGGACTCTGTATGGAGCACCTTCTGTTCATGCAGTGATTTAGAAGCCATCAGCAGGCCAGAGTCTGTCTTTCTAGCTCAGACCATGCATTACATTGCAGAACTCAGCGTGAATGGACCGAATGCTGTAAAGACAGGAGACACAAAGGAGGCAACTCTGGAGGCTTTGAAGATGCAGGAGGTGTGTCAAGGTAAATAATGATTTGCACACTTGTATGCTACACAGAATATATGCTATGGGCAATCAGCTAGAATTCCTATATTTCAAAATTAAGTTCTGCAAATGGATTCCTCGTTTTCAAAGAAATGTACGTTTTTGCACAGCTGTGCCACTTTAGAAAGAAGCCAAGGCCAGTCAGAGGGTAACTGTGACAGGGGCTGCAATCCATACCCGCCCTCTGCAGAGACATGCAAGTCTCCTCCCCTGGAGCAAGAAGGATGGGGAGAGGTGCAGCATGTGCAGTGCCTGGCTGCCACTGTACTCTGAGATAGCACCGGGGATTTACATTGCTTTTCCTTCTAAGAAGGAAAAACCTGATTGCCCAAATGGGGAGCTTTGGGGGCCTTGTGGTTTGCTAGTTTTGCTGTTCCTTGACGGGGTACATCGTTGCAGCCTAGCTTGAGAGCATGCCTGCATGTCTGCCAGAGCTCTCCCTTGTTTTTCAAATTGGCAGGCACCGAGTAACTTGTAGAGCAAGTGAATTGCTTGTTCTTGCTTACATGATTCATTATTATTTTCCACAGTCATTATGAATAGAAGTAAGCCATCTGTTATAATAACAGTGTGCCTTTCACCAAGAAGCATGGCTTTAACTAGAAGTAGAAATGAATGTCACAAAAATGAGTTTGGGGATCCACATGTACATCTAAATTAGATGGCACAATAATATCAGCAATTGATATGTGTGTAAAACTTGCTCTGTGAGAATATTTATTATTGTTTTCAAAGAGAAACACAGTAGGCTGATACCATTGTAAATTGCTGATAACAATCTATTCACTTGAACAAAATAAATTTTATACACTGTCCTTCAGTATGAAATCTATGTATTGTTAGACTAGTAACAAGGCAAGTAAAACCAGAATTTGATATTAAATATGCTTTTCTTTATCATTTTAAATCAGTATTAGTCATTTCCACAACAATTTAACAAAAACTGAAAAGCACTAAAAAACTTTTTGGCTTGAAAAGATTTTTTTCAATTATGTATTGAAATAATCTATAAAACAACTTGCTGTGTCTGTAAGAACAGATCTTAACTTTTCTGCAGAGCTCCTTTGGATGGACTGTTCTTAGAGTTGTAGGTTTTTTGGTGTTACTGGTGATGGTTTCTCCCCCCACCTCCCTCTTTTTTGTCATGTTTCCTTGTCTGTTGTTTGAAAGATTTATAATTGACATTAAAATAGAATTAAGAATTTTATTTCAGTTATACTTTGTCTCACTTTTTAACAATATTTACATAATCATATTTTAGGAAAAAACTAAAATGTATTCTAAGGATGCAATTTTCACAAGTACCAGTTAATGATGCAATGTGGTAACCTATCTTCCCAAATGCTATTTTACCATTGATTTTTTGTTTGTTTGTTTGTTTGTTTGTTTGTTTTGTCTGCCTTCCCATCTATTCTTCCAGCTCAGGGATGACTTCTTTAGGTCAGAATCAACACTTGTTCTGTGTTTATGAAACATCTTAAATGGAGAAATCATCAGCAGTCTAAAGGGCTACAGCAATACTGTAATAGATAGGTGCTGTCAGATCTCATACAGTAGAAATCTGTGACACTTGTAGGTTAATCTCTTTGGGCATGTGACGTCTCAGGATGTTTTTTTAGCTCTGTGTTTAGGAATCCATGCACCCAATAGACTTGTGCAGCTGGATCAAAACAGGTTTCAAAGCACTCACCATAATGGCCAGATAGTCCAAGCCAACTGTGCAAAGTGTAACTCTCCAACATGAGCAGTATGGACCAAAGGGTACAGCACAAATGTTATATCTTATACTTATTGTATTGTAGTCAGACTCAAGAAGAACTTTTTTTCTTTTAAATATGGGCTGAAGTGCATCAGAAAAGGAGGTATGAGTTCAATTCCTTCTTCTAGCTAAGAGAATTTTAATCCATGCCTTTCTCTCTTTTGTTAAATAGGATAAAGCCCAAAACTAAACTTCCAGCTGAGGAAGAGGCCCCAGTTTTTCTCTTTCCTAATACATTTTTAGAGTAACTTTTGTTAATAATCCTGTCTTTATGCTTACCAAGCAACTGATGACAAAATGACTTCACAAGTAGGGTGCAAGCTTTGTCACAAGCTATGACTAGAATCCAAATGCTGTTTTCTGGGAGAGATTACACTGCAAAATAAAGAATAGCTCAGGATCTTTATCAAGATATTCTTGATACTGATATTTTTTCAAAAGTTTACAATATTTATTTATCAAGTGAGACTGAGTTTTGCACTGAACTAGGTGAAATACCGCAGGTCACCATCTTGCTTTAATCAGGACATCCCTATGAGCAAGCAGACCACCCTGTCTCATCATCCCAGGTGTGGCAGAACATTTTTTTACCTTCTTGACTAGGAACATAGGTGTGCCTGTGCAGCATATAATGCTCTTACCATCACATGCTTTCTGTGATTTCCCCTTCATCATTTACTTCAAAGAGGAAACAGCCTCAGATGCGTTGTGTGTTTTTCAGGGCTTGCAGGCTGCAAATTTGACTGACAGTCCTCTCATGGGTAGTACCAATTGATGCAACTCCTGTTTCTGGCTGCTCTTTGTTCTTTTGTTTATTTAACAAATCCCTTCGCTACATAGCCCCTGACTCAATTACACCAGCTCTATAATACAGGTGCAAGGAGGGGATGAACAGCTAAGAATATGTGCTGCTTATGAAGGAAGGAAAGAAGTGCCTGTGGTATCATTAGCTGCCCAGGTTTGCAAAAGGTGTAGAAATATTTTTTGAAGAATGATTTGTGATCAGACTGGATTTGGAGGAACTGGAAGATGATGGACGTAAAAAATAATGGAAAAGTATGCAAAGAAATGACTGGGGGTTATAATCTGTATCAAGAGCGGAGAATCTCAGTCTTTCTTTTTTTGCTAGCCAAGGGATGTACAGTCAGAGACAAAGTGATTAAAGCAACTGAGAGTCAGAAGGGTTTTTCCTTCTTCAAAGGAAAGTCCTCCCTAGTAGGAGACATGATGGAACATCCTACAGTTGCTGGGAGTGAAAGCTCCCCCTTTAAGCATTCTTCTTTCTTGAACTTTTCTGGATCCAAACATGATTTTATATGCTTTCCAGCCGATGTAAAAATCCTTCCTCAGTAACATTGTTCCCTGCCACCCTCATCAGCCACATGGATATCCTGGAAGGGATGCGTGAACCTGAAATTTGGTTTAACAGAAGGAAATAAGTCCATCTTTTTTTTTTTTTTTTTTTTGTAAAATAAAGTACTTAAGGTATAGCAGCCAGTTCATTGAACTAACAGCTGTAATTCTGATCTGAAAAGGTTGCGACATAATTTTAAGTGTGAAATGACCCGAAGAATGAAAATTGGTAAGGAGATGTTAGCACAATAGAGTCAGTTGATTACTGCAGCAGGGCACACTTGGTAAACACATTTCTTTCATTATATAGTATCTGCAAAGATTAATTTCATAATTCTGATATGCAGCTATTTTTTTCCTGCTTAATTTTAGGTTGATGAATTAGTTAACTGCCTTCTTCCTCAGTGTTCTGCTTGGGAATGAAAAATAGTAGTTCACCAGAATGGTGAAAAGATAAAATATACAAAACACTTAAGTATCTGCTGAAATGAACTTCAAAATACATAGATAAACAGGTGACATTTTCCCTTGAAACCTATTTATTTTTCCATATATTGAATATGCACACATTAATTCAGCAAATACTCCCCTACAAACGTAAACATATATTACATATATTGGAAAGAATGAGGACTACTTCCCCAGAACACGCAAAAAAACAAAATGGTCTCAGTCATGGTAACCCATCTAAACAATGACAAACCAGTCTTCAGGAACCATAGCCAAGTCCTGGTCCTGAGATTGAAAGCAGGCTGTGGGGGTCATGGTCAATTCCAGGGTTAGCCTTCAGATGCTGTTAAGATTTGGTAACCTCAAAATATGTGTCAGACATCCCTCAGTTGTGCACAACTGTCTGCACGTACACACATTCTCTGTCCTCCAGACCTGCCAAAATTAATGGAAATCCTTGGAATGGAAAGGGTACCTTAAATAAGGCATTACTATCGTACCTCATTGTTAGCTATCACACTATTATATTAGACATTCATCTTTTATCTTTGTTCAGCTCCAGTAATAATGTGTCATCTAAGACTCCTGACTCTTAATTAGAAATCATACTGCTATTCTTCACCTGGCTCTGTTATGCCCTGCTGTGACTTTTCTGTCAGCCTGCTCTTCCCTGGGATATGAAACAAGGAGGGGGAGCATAGGGGTTAATGCAATTATTTACGTATGATAATACAGTGTATAGCAGTGAATTAATACAACAGTTGGCAGCATTTTTAAGCTAAAAAGAAATTAGATGCCATCTCATCAATGATTTTTCTAACTGAAGTGTGCTACATTTAACCTTTAAACTTTTTGCTACTTGCACAATTCCAACATCATGGGGATTTTTTCTTTTGGAGAAGAACATGCAATTAGACAGGATTTGGAGGGACTGGAAGATGATGGACATAAAAAATATTCCTTTAGAGCTTTCGTTGTAAACTTCTTGGCTTGTTTATGGAGTCAGGCATATAAAATTGTCTCCCTTCATATTTTTTCCTCTTTTTGTATTTTGCATTCCTCCAAAGTGGTCACATTACAAAACCAAAGAAATAATAATGTACGGTTACCCTTTTGAAAATAACTGCAAGCATTAAGTGCTGAGGACTACCTTTATGGAGAACCCAGACCTACCAAAGTAAGAGGCAAAATTGCATTGACTTGCAGGAGGCCAGAATGCCACCCACAGTGTTGCCTGATTGCCAGAAAACGCTGGGTTCCTGCTGTCTGAAAATCACTGCCATCTCTGATATCCAACATTGGACAGTTGAAAGGTAAGACACTGAAATCACCAGTGCAGACTGAAAAAGCCAGATCCTTAGCTCATGCAGAATGGTGCAACTGGGTGAGCAATAGTACAATGGTGAGTTATACCAGCTGAGGAACTGGACATGTGTTCGCATGTACAGTACACATGTTGTTTTCTTTCCAGTTATGGCTATACCTTTGAGGAAACATTGATTGGGAATATAAATATTTATGCACGATAATGATTTTACTAAGCAATTACATTTATTATTTAAATATGTTCATACTTGCTCAGTTCATAAAACTGAACATTTCAAAAAGAGCATCAGATAATATTATATCATTATTCCTAATAACATCTCATCCACAGACAAATTAATGTTCTTTCTGATACTGTTAATTTAAAATTTATCAGATTGTAACTGCAAACATAACATCTCAATGAAAGTTGTAATGGAAAAGAGTGAATCCCAGAGCTTAGAGCATGTTCTTATCAGTTACCAGCACCGGGCATTATCAAAAGAAACAGATAGGCAAGACAGTCAGTCATCCTTTATGGTTGATTTTCAAAGTGTGAGAGCATATGTAGATAGAAACGTATTCCATGACAGAGCTTGTATTAAGGGCAATTCTTCACCAAGAATTTCAGCAAAGAAAATGGGAAAAATATGTCCTGCACTCTTTGTGAGTTTAAATGACTGTATCTCAGTGTGGTAAATGTGATTCAGGTCAGGATGAAATTTACTCTGTTAGATATCATCAGAAAACATCAGGAGCAATTCAATCCCCCGCTGTCCCCCAACTGGCTGATTCTTACTTCCAGATGAGCAAGAATCCCAGACAGCTTCTTAAAGCAGCAGAAAGTTTGAGATTATCGTCCCAAAACATTCTGGGGACTTTCCTTCTTCAGATATGAGATGGAATCTGCCTCACCAGTTTTTTCATGCTTGAGTTGGAATTGAGACCCCAGTGTCAATAAAAGGAAAAATTATTGGAAAGCTTTGTCTCAGTTGCGCTGGTACTAAAGAGTAGAGCTGACTGGTGTGTGGCATGGGTTTAACAAAAGTGCAGGATCAGCAGATTTAAGAACCTGCCAAGAGGTTCTTGAGGGGTGGCGGGGGGGGGAGGGGGAGTTCTTTGAGAAGACATTGACTGTTGGATCAGGCTGCTAGATTTTTTGCACACTGGGACTTGAATGTATTTTAACAGTAATGGATTTCAATGGAAATATAAATTCCTCTTCTTAAGCTTGATTGTACCATGTTTTAGATTAATAAATATCAAAACTGTGGTAATGGTAGAATTAATATTGCCAATTCAGATGAGAGTGAATATTGCCCTAAAAAGAGTCCAAAGCAAATAAATTTATGCCATACTCAGAAACCTGTCAGAAAGAGGTTGGAATGTGCATTAGAACCTAGCAGAAATGGCTGCAGAGTTTATCCTTCATAGTCTGGTCTAGGGATGCTGAAGTCATAAGAATTTATGGAGAGGGGAGAAAGGACCATAGTTGGACATGAGCAGAGGCAGGAATTAATTTGACAGTGGAGGCAACACAGTCACTTAAATGAAGAAAACAACCAGTAAACAAAACCAACCAGTGACAGTTATTAAAATTCTGAATCATTGCTGTTCCAAATGGAGAATAAGTAAGTGGTATTTAGTATGTAGAATAAACAAAAGGTAAGCGTTTGTGAGTTTCATTAGTGATAGTGAAGCTGGGGAATAACTTCCTGGTTCTGAGCCACACAAGATGTGACAAGAGACACTGGGTAAATCACAGCCCAAGTGAAATTAATGAGACTTCCACCACTGATTTCAGTTGGATGAGGCTTTAATTCCTAGTTCCCATCAATAATCTTACACTGTAAATTAATTTCTCATCAGTCTGATACAGTCTCTCATCAGAGCACATCTTGTCACATTTGTATAGGGATTCCATTTCCACGGTGAAGTAAAATGACATGAGTGTTGAGGTATTCTAATACATTAAACAGTTTCTTAGGACTACAGAGATGAACATAGGCAGGGGAATTTATCAACAACCTGGCTTCACTGAAAAGTTCCAATCATCAGCTCTAAATGTTGGTATAACCATACATCTCCTCTTTCACTCAGTTCAGATTTGTAAATGCAATGAAATCTTCCATGGTTTATTCTGAGAAAGGAGAATTACTATGTTTTTATGGTGGTGTAATTGTTCTGTAATAGCTAATAATGATGCATCTGCAGTATCATAAGCACAGTGTTATAAAATCCAGTGCAAACAATTTGATCCTGTGTTATATCTCAGAAAGTTATTTCAGAAATGGGATGAGGTTCAGTCATTCGTGCAGACAGATGCTATTTTACATTCAGTAATGTAGAGAAGGAGATAGCTTAGCCAACCCTTTACTGTCATATCAGTTGTTTTAGAATGTCTGTCAAAACAAAAACACTGTAAAAGCTACCTGTGACTTGAACATAAAAAAGCAAAGGAAAGAAGAAAAGATTAAGTAGACAATAGAATAGGGGGAAAGTAGACCTCCTTGAAAACACATGACACTTATGCTTTTGCTTGTGTCTTTTGTGTTAGCAACTGTTGCTTTAAACCCCAGTACTGCAGTTTAATGTCCCGAGCCCCACTGCCTTTTGAGGACCCTGGCAGTAACCAGCTCCCATGCAATAAGCTGTGTGCTCAGAGCCTGGCTATGCCGGTTTGGTTAAGGGAGAACATTAAAGAAAACAAATTTTCATTAAGAAAATGAATTGAAATGCAGTTTTTAAAAAATAGACTAAAAAAAAATACATTTATTTTGGGAACGATCAGTGTCATGAAAAATGCTACACATTCAGTGTACTACTAATGGCTTCCCTGTCTAAAGTGCTGTTGGCTGTTGGGCTGAAATGTCTCCACCTCAGACTCCTGCTGTTAAATCCTTTGTACCACAACAATTGATTTTGTATTCCTTTTCCACATGTACAGTATCTGTAGCTGAGTGGTACAGATCCATGTTTCCTGGCACCTGAAATTTGCCCCCACTGCAGCATCATGTTGGGTTGCATAGATGAATTTCCAAAAGCTCAAGGCTCAACTCTTCCGCAGGGGATCAGTTCATCTCAGTTACTGATTTTCTGTTGTGCGTTTTCCTTTTCTTTTGAGGGACAGAGGAGCATCTAGCAAGCCAGTCTCAGAGGAAAGAACGATTATGTGAAAAAAATGGTTCTATAGGTAACATTGCTCAGTTTGAACATAATTATGATCTGGCTTATCCTGCAAGAGTTAGTCTCAGTGGGGGATGACATATAGAGCATAATGAGAAAGCCTGCCTATGGAAAAAGTGACACATTCCTTTCAGCTCCCCTCCCGTTGGTGTTGTGCAGCATTGTTAAGGAAGATGGTTTTCTTTTTTTTTCCCCCTCATTATTCTTTTCTGGCAGCCAAAAATAATGGTCAGACGTGAAACAGTGGGAGCTTAGAAACAAAACGTGACAATCAAGGAAAGAAGGACAGCAGAAAAAAGGTTGAGGAGCGTGTATTGTGTGGCTGAACTTGTCCCATGGACAGGACGAATAGAAACTGAGCCTGGGCAAGGCTGGCCTGTGACAAGGACTAAAATGGCAAAAATGTTGAGCTGTGTACACTATCTAGATCAGCCTCTGCTGCATGCACCCAGGGGGATTGGGAATACAGAGACCATTACTGCAATCTCAGATGCATGGGAATGACATTAAGAAAATGTCATATACTCTTTAAATTATGCCCTGCTTGCAAAATCCCTTACTCTTTGAAGACTTCTAGAGAAAAAGATGATATAGCCTTTACAGGCCTCTGAGGACAGCTGTAGGTTTAGGCTTTATTTTCTCTTTTGCCTGAGGGAAATCTCCTCTTGACTGTGGATGACAGTTAGACCATAGACCAAAATTTCTCATAAATTGCTCTGTGAGTTAAGTGCATGCTTATTCATTTGCAGCCACCTTCTAAAACCCTCCCTCTTTGGAGGACACTGTTCTTCACACAGCCACAGCAAGTGCTGAGCAAGAGCAAAGTGCCCAGTGGGGGCAAACAAGACCGTGCTTTTCCAGCTCCTGCTGCCACTTAGGAAGACAGGTGGGGAGCAGAGCATGGAGGAGGCATACTTCACTACAGCTGATTCTTCCCTCTGCCAAAAAAGTCACATACTTTGAGAGCTGTCCCACTTTCTGAGCAGGTGTCCTGCTGTCTCTAGAAAGCAGCTGTCTCTTATTTTGATTGAAAGATAAGCCTTTAAAAATATTTCTTCTGTTCACAATGTGGGTGGCTTTGCTTGTCACATACAAGCTCGTTTCAGATAGACTATCTATTCACTGGCTCAAAATATTTATTCTGGGTAGCTGTTTTATAAACTGCTCCCTAGAAGCTTTTTATATAATGACATACTTATTAGCATGAGAAGAAAAATTCTCTCCTGCTACAAAGTTTTCCGTTGTGAGCATTTCTGGTTTCCACACAAAATATACCCATTTTTACATAAAATCATTCTGGTACACAGCCTCTTCTGAATTGGTCTTCCAGTGCTGCAAGTCCTGTAAATTCCAGTGGTACATCATTATTTTTACATGTTTAATTCCTTTAAACTTGCTGAGATTATAATTCTGGTGATGTGCATTCACATGTTAAATGGTGGTAATGACAGTTCCTGCTTTTTCAGCTGGCTTCTCCATCCCACAGGCACCACAGTGCTGCAGGGAGTGTGGCATTGCAGACTTGCTCACACTACACCGTGCAACGTCTCACCTCCTGAGAGACAGTCTGTAAATCTCACCTTGTCCACCGTGGGACGTGCTCAGCCTTGCCACGTAGGAGGACTCAACATAGAATTTGTCAGGTGGGTTTCTTTTTTTGGGGGCAGCCTGAACACCAGGTTGATATCAAGCTTAGCAGTTTGCACATTGTACGGTGGATTTGGTGTTTGAAAATAGGCCATTTATGGCTCTGCAGTGTGTCTGGCAGATGTAGGGACCCTATACATCCTGTGTCACTCCTGCCATTGGTGGTATGCGTTTTCAGTGTGGTGCCCACATACAGGCTAATGAATCTAGCCATGATTGTCCAGCACCTCAAGTCAATGAAGGCAAATAACAATTTTCCTTCCCATGGGTTGAAAGACTTCTTTACTTGTTATATAATGAATTCTGTCTTGGTAACCACTTTCTGTTCATGTACCTGCCACGTGCTTTAGCTAGTTACTTTACTTCATAAGCTGAATGCACTCCCAAACATTGGCAGCTACATGTCTTCAGGCTGTATATCTTTAAATGATATATTTATTTATTTTCTCAGTTTGTACCACAACTCCAAAGACATTTCTTAGATGCTTTGACATAGGATGTTCTGCTTGATGTAACAGAAGTGGTGCTTATCGGTCATATTCAAGTTCTTATTACTTAAGAAGATCAACAGCAATCATTAGAACTGACATTTTTAGGCCTTTTTATTGCCTTGCTTAAGAGTGATGGTGGTTTTCCTGTCTCTCCCCCCCTTTCCTACTACTTTTTTTGGATAAGCAGGCCTATGTCTAGATGCCTTTCCTATCCTATCCTTCTGTATTTCAGAGGACTTCATAACCTTCAGGTCAGACATGAAGTTATGTGTTTTCCACATCTTCATTCCTGAGTAAGAAAAAGATGCTAAGGAGGGGAAAATTNTCTCCAAGTGGTATCTCCAATTATTCATTCACTTTTAATTATTTCTCTTCTTCATCTTTCTTGACAGCTTGTGAAATTAAATTCTTCAATGATGCAGCTTTTTTTTTTTTTACATTTACACTTGTCTATTGTAGAAAATTATGCATTGCAAAACAGAATATTTGCTAGTTAGCAAGAATAATCATTTATCTTACTGTAAATTCATGTCATTACCCATTAGTCAGTAACAATGATTGGCAATGCAATTTTCTTTGCAATAAAACTAATTAATATGCACCTCATTATCTGCTGTTCAGATTCTTCTAAAAGCAAAACTTGAGACTTTTTAGCAAGCAGGCCATTACAAGAAAAAAATCATATGACATGTTAAAAATGGTATTTGGCTTTAGAACTACTATTTCAATTAGGAAAGAAATTAAAGAAACAGTCTCCCCTTGTAAGTAGCCCCAATTCATTAATTCTGGAGAATTAGCAGGCTAGTTTTAGCCAGTCATAATAGCATAATATGTCAGGAAAAGAAGGAGATAGGTTTATGATTTCTCAACATGCGTACATGACTTCACCTCTGAAATGGAGCACGTATCTTTAACGATATGTCAGTGCTGTCTCTATTGCATCATCAAAATCAGTCCTGTACAGAACAGTCTGAGAAAGTTCCTAAAGGTTTTATGACTACTTCCTTCCAATTCTAAAATAGAAACATCATAAATACAGTATTAGTAGTATCATGTGACTGAGTGCCAAGGCATCTGATGAAGTCCACTTATTTTTCACTTTCTTACTCAGTTTGTTTCCTGACAATTTTGTGATATTTCAAACCTCAACAGAGCTTCACAAAGCTACAATTAAAATTTTATAAGCAAAACAAAATGGGAAAAAGTAGCCAGAAAAAAATATATTTCCTTCCTGAATGGGCAATATATCCACCACATCACCCAACATATGGCACAGGATAAAACTGAGAATCTGGAAGTGGATAGCTGGTAACTAATAACCATTCCTTGAGTGACTTAATCACAACAAGTGGCATATTTCATCTTAATGCAAACACCATTAAGGACCAATCTAGATTAGGGGGACTGGTTATCCCTAAGATTATATAAACAGCTTGTTCAAATAGCTTACATTATTACAGCACCTCTGTAATGTTATATTAGTGGTACAATAAAAAAAAGGGATGCACAGTGTCACAGTCAAAAAGCAAAATTCAGAGCTCTGAAGGCCACTTTCTGCCTGGATAACCATTTTATTAAGCTACAGAAATACAATTTACACAATCTTATAAGACAGAACCAGCTAATGATACCTAGATTAACTCCAAATGTAGCTTACATATTATGCTTAGTGGAAGGTCATGGTAATTTGGCTGTGTTGTTTTGGACATCCTACCATTCTCACTCAGAACAAGTTTAGGTTTCTCTACAAGATCATAGAATCATAGAATGGTTTGGACTGGAAGGGACCTTAAAGATCATCTAATTCCAACCCCCCTGCCATGGGCTGGGACACCTTCCACTAGACCAGGTTGCTCAAAGCCCCATCCAACCTGGTCTCAATCTACTAAATTAAGACCACACCTACAAGCATTTCCATGTGCCTAACAGTGTGACACCCTGGATCTCCAAGACATAGGACATCATGGAAGCTGAATGTTAACATAGCTCCAGGAGGTGACTGGACAGTTCCATGGTAGAATAAAACGTGCATTACTAACTACATCCAAATGACTTTCAGCTCAGAAATTCTCTGAGGTACCTGATGGACCACTCTGGGAAAATACCACATGTATGTTGCCTTATACAAATAGCTGGGTGCATTCATTTAGTCACTCTCAGAAGAGAATATACAATTAGAGCTGGTGAGCTATTCAGTACTTCTCATCTCATTCATTACCTTCTAGTTTAGATTATGTCATGTCAAGCTTTCTGTTCTGCTTTGTTTTTCTTCTGTGATTCACAACACTTTGAACATGGTGAATCTTACATGTTTCCAGTCGAAAGTAGTCCAAGAAATTTCATAATTCTTGGTATGGCCATTGAGAAAGTGCTGCTAGAAACCCCCTGCTATATAGCTGGATTCTGCAAGTGGTGAGTGATAGATAAAGGACCCTATAAAAACTACATTCCTAAAACCAGATGAAACGTTTTTTAGCAGAATGGTAATTAAAAAAGTAACTATTAATTCTTTCACATTTTTAGTGAATGAGCAGTCAAAAGTTTCACAGCAATTTATCATGTCAAAGCACAGATGTTATATCATTTAAAAAAAAAAATGAAAATGTTAATTTGTATCTATAGCTATGCAGCTGTTGATGCTCAGAATAGATCACAGAGACCCACATTCTGGTTATTCAGGCTTAAAGACCTAAATACAGAACACTATGTTTGGGTCGAGTTTCAGAACTTGAGCAACTAATATACCATAAAATATAGAGTAAACTGAATGATATCATGGTTCTCAAATTAAGACCCCATATAAGAAAGACATTCCATGCACTTCTTGACACTGTTCACTTATGTTTTACTAACTTCCTGAGAGACAATTTGAACTCTGAAAATTATGCTCAGACGAGGAAAATATTTGATTTGGCCAAAGCCACATCGTTCTTGAATAAATTGGAGTAACATATTAGCTGCTCACAACAACCTAAAATAGTAGGTTCCAATTTCCTGAACTCTTCAATAAATTTCCATATATGTTTATGGCTATCTGATGCAACATTACCCTGTGAAATATTTAGAGTCATTAGAAGGACTATCAGAAAAAAAGCTAAGCAATTCTGGTATTTAATCCACACCAACTCACCACTCTTTCAGAAATTTATATTCAAACAGCCTGTATTCACTTATATTCTCAGTTTCTGTTAAGACAAGTTGTCAATGAAGAAACAGCATACTATTTCTTTTCTTTCATTATAGTCAGTGAATTAGCTTACATGAGGAATCAAAAAGATTTCTGTTCCCAAGTCAGTGTTTCCAGTATTAGTATTTTGGGTTATGTTGCTTAAGATGTCACTTCTCCATGGATATAAATTCTTTTGTGTCTGTGTACCCTGTTATTACGCAGAAGGATTATCGGAATAAGTAGCTTTGTCATCCAGAGGAATATATTATTTTCCTAAATGAATGAGAGAAATCCTTCTCTTCTTACAGTTTTATCATAGCCAGGGATAGTACATGTCCTGCCAGAACCAACATTGTTCAGAGATGTACACAGAAGTCTAGGCAAAAGAAAAGAGTTCCACATATAAAACATCCAGCAAAGTTTATGGCTTTCATAAAGAAAGCAGCTGGCATGAACGTGTTCTTACATGGGCTAATTCATCTCATTGGGATCCAATGCAAAATTTTGCAGAAATTAGCTAGACACTTGGACCTATCAAGTTCAAATAAAAATCTACCTGAAAAATTTTCACTTTGTATGGTCACAGGGTGTTATTCATATGAATCAAACACATATATATGGTAAGCTTTGCTTTTGATGTGGCATGATTGAAACTTAAATAGATGAACAAAGGCTAACAAAAAATAAAATAGAGTGAAAAAGAACATAAGACAAAACACTATTTTTTGCTTGTAAAGGTTTATTCTGCACAGCTATTCAAATATTCCTGTAAACAAAATTTCCAAACAACAGACATCCATACGAATGTTTTTGAATGGAGAATGAAAAGGGACACAAACATGATTAAACTAAACAGCTGTTCAAAATTTAAGTGCACATTGCAAATATTGCTTTGCAGAATTCAAACAGCTCATCTAGTTTGCCACATTGTAATTAAAGAGACCTGAAGCCCTCTTTGTGCTACATGCTTGTAAGGATACTCACCCATTACATTGAGGGTGGCTAGCATAGGATTTCAGATAAATGCCAGCAGCAGCCAAAATTTTTCTTGGTATTTGATTAAAACAAACAAACAAACAAACAAAAACATGTTCCCAGGGGCTGAAGAGGTTACTATTTTAAGAAACTTGTTTAGAAAATCCAATTTATTAACTAATTGTATTGCTCTTCCATTTATTGATGTCTGACAAGGTAGATATTAATAAATGGTAGTCAGTAATTTAGAATAATTTAGAAACTAGTAAGTCATCATCTGTCCAGGTGCCACCGATGAAGTTCATCAGGTCTTTATGCTCAGTAGCCTACCCCCCGATGGGCACTCGCTCTACAAGGCAAGTTTGTTGTATACTGATTTTATCTCTAGCTTACAGTTTGTCTGTTTTATAACTTAGTAGCATATGTAGCTGCCTCACCTCTAATCTTCCTGGAACTGTACATTTTAGTCCACTTGTTGCACTAGAAACCAAAATTTCTCAAGCATAGCCCTGGCGTCTTAGAAAATCTACCAAGACTTGGTCTGGAACTCCAGGTTAAAAATGTTATTTTCATTTTGTTTTGGTTTATCCTACCAGTAAATGCAAGAAATCTATTTCACTACAGAAACAGCAAGTAGAGATAAGGGCTGTGCTGCTGTAAACTTCATTTCACTAAAAAGGTAACTTTATGAATATTTACAAATTTAAACATGCAGAGACACGCATAGACAAAGTACCCTGCAATGTCACTTGTCTGACAAGCTGCATTGCAATAAGTAGGTCACTTGCCAGGGTGAAGTTCTGGAAGGAATAAGCAGATGGTACAGTAGACAAAGCAGAAAAAAGACTTTTGATCATGACTGTTCAATGTGTTACCCAGCAGAGCTGCGATTATGCTTCTTTCATAGCAAAGGAAGCCATTAAATAATTTACTCAACTCTTATGCTATTGAAGTTCTTCCAGAGTCTAACAGCACACTGGTGCCTTTGGACTCTTGACTATTTAGATTGCTTTGTTCTTTAAAATTGGAGACGAGCTTTCACTCTTTGTGTGTATTGTGCACCATACACGTTCTGTGCAGCTTTGTTGGTCTTGCTGTGTAGAAACAGATAGTCCTGGCTTTAGAGTTTTCATTGCTCAAGGCAAATTGGAAACAAACCACACCATCACTCATACTAAATGACTGGTTTCCCAAATGATGTGCATGGATAATGTTCCTAAATTATCTAGGAAACTTCATGCTTTTCTGTTAGTGATGTCAATGAAAGGAAACAACATCTTGCACTGCACAGCAAGTGGATTGATGAAAGTTTTGCAGCCCCTAAAAGAATCATTCAAAGGACAGAATCTAATAATAATAGAGGATAACTTTATTTATGTGGCATTGTGAAAGAAGTATAGCACACTCTGGAATATGTTGGGTATTCCTGAAATATTTGAAGACAATTTTTCTTCTCAGAAGGTTGCAAAAGTTATTAGAATGAATTAGTTTTGAATTGGATACTAAGTGATGAGGAAGAATTGGTTAAATTCAAATTGTGGGGTATAGGATTTTCAATTCTGTTTGAAAAGTTACTTGACTGAAAGTAGTCAACTATAGAAGGACTCAGAAGGGAAAAGTAATGACGGTAAAGTTATTTAAAAAAAAAAGCTTCAAAATGATAAAAAAATGAGTAAGCATATTCTCTTGGAATGATAGTTTTAACAAGCAAAGAACAGCTAGTTTTATAATGACAATATAATGACATTTTTATCAATCATCTGGATGCAGGAGTTGTATGCATCTTTGCCAGCTTTGTGGATGATGTTAAATTGGTTAATGCTGCTGAGGGAGGGGGGGGATGGGAGGCCTTGCAGAGGGATTTAGATAGATTGAAGCATTGGGCAATCAGTGGCACGAAGTTCAACAAATGAAAATGCTGTGTTCTGCACCGGGGATAGAGTAATGCCAGACAGGTGCAGATTAGGAGAATGAGAAGGATCTGGGCATGCTGGTCAACATCAGGCTTGACATGGGCCAGCAGTGTGCCCTGGCAGCCAAGAGGACAAACAGCATTTTGGGATGCGTTAAACACAGCATAACCAGCTGGTCAAAAGAGGTGATTCTCCCATTATATTTAGTGTTGGTGCGGCCTCACCTTGAATATTGTGTGCAGTTCAGGGCTCCAGAAAATAAAAAGGATGTTAAGGTACTTGAAAGCATCCAGAGGAGGGTGACAAAGCTGGTAAAAAGGCTGGAAGGCATGTCCTGTGCGGAGAGGCTGAGGACACTTGGCCTGCAGGAAAGGAGGCTCAGAGGCGACCTCAGTGCTCTCTGCAGCTCCCTGAGGAGGGAAATTGGTGAGGGAGGTGCTGGTCTCTGCTCCCTGGTACCCGATGATGGGATGCACAGGAACAGCACACAGCTGCGCCAGGGGAGGTTCAGATGGACATGAGGAAAAAATTCTTTACTG
>VXAA01006526.1:879253-913617 GCA_013399115.1 Anseranas semipalmata
TTTTTTTTTTTTTTTTCCAGTCTCTCAAGGGCATATCTTGTAGCCTGGATGAGAACACAGAGGAAAGCAGATGGCAACACCGTTTGCAGCCTGAATGACAGCAGAGGAAGCCAAAATGCTAGATTAACAGCTTTGTCCCACCACAAATCTTTGTTAACTTGAGTCTACTTGTTTGCATAGCATTGTTTGAGACCCAGAACTGAGTCAGGCACCTCTGTAACAACTGAAGACATGATTCCAATCTGCAGACTATATTCAACACTGTTCTTCCTATGAACCTCATGGTGATAGGAAAATGCTGGTGAAGGCCACTGGCTACTGTGCAGCCTGGTCACAATTCTTTTTCTGTTGTTCAGCAGGGGACGGTGACACCTTCACAATCCTATTGTATTCGGCTTGTAAGAAGGGGAATAAAGAGTTCATTCATCTGTTTTGCTCTTATAGGATTACTATTTTTTCCAGACTGTGGCAAACCTACGGAACAGAGACATTTGCACAAGTTTTCTAACTACTTTGAACTCTAACTACTCTTCTAACTACTTTTTCTGGCTGAATATGAGAAAGCACTTCTTTACTGTGAGGGGGACAGAGCACTGGAACAGGTTGCCCAGAGAGGTTGTGGACTCTCCTTCTTTGGAGATATTCAAAACCCGACTGGATGCGATCCTGTGCAACATGCTCTAGGTGACCCTGCTTGGCAGGGGGGGTGGACAAGATGCTCTCCAGAGGTCCCTTCCAACCTCAGCCATTCTGTGATTCTGTGAGTGTTCTCCAGAGCAGCCTTGGTGTGACAGACGGCACTCAATAGCAGTTATATAGGCTGGGTGAAGGTGTCCAGGGGTCAGGAGAGGAAGAAACACACTGCAAGTGTTTTTCTAAGACAATTGTTCTCACAGGAAGGCTGACATGCAGCCAAATATTGGATGAGATCTTGGAGACCATGGAGGCCGGCACACAGAGGAAAGGTATTTTGCCTTGTCTATGTGATAGATGCTTCTACTGTAGGATGTACCTTTCTGTTTCAATTGATAATATAGATCCTCTCAATAAATATAGATCTCTTCAGTGGATCCACTTGATCTAGTGTCTATTTTTAAATATGAGGGAAGGGATGAAAATAATGAATAACCTCAGAGCCAATGGTTCAGCCCTTTCACAGCAGAACAAAGAATGTGAGGTAATGTCACATGTTCAGATAAATTTGTCATGTAACATTTGATCCTAGAGTAAGACCAGGTCTCTAATGAGAGAAAGGGTATGGGCTTTACCAGGCTAGATTAACCAATACCACCTGCTTCTAAAGGAGGGAGAAAGGAACGAAACAGAGCTGGGAGAAAATATTTTGACTAATTCAGCCAGTTAATCTTACAGTGTTACACACTAGGAAGATCCCTGAAGGGAAAAATGGTTACATTACAAAACTTTGCTTGATTAACATATGGATCTGAGTTTCTCAGCTATTGATAGGACAGTGTTTCCAGAAGGACCATGCTATATATACACCACGGTGTTGAGCAATTTATGCAATACAGGAATGGCTGCTCTCATACACACCTTGTGAGATCTTCCATTCCAGAAAGTTCTGCATTGCTATAACCTGAAAGTAGTAGTCAACCATTGGAGGGCACTGGCAGCACATCAAAGTGCCATCTCAGAGATGGTGATCCCTATAATTCAAAGCAATATTGCCCTTCTTTCAGGGAAAACCATCTAGACTGTTATATTAGAGACTTTCAATGATTGGTTTTGTAATAACTTTCTCCCTGCAGGAGATGGTCCTAGTTTCTTGGGATAAAGTTTTCATATGAAGCTGCCTCTTCAAAATTCCTCCATAAAGTACATAGTACAAAACAAAAACAAAAACAAATTCCCTACAATCTTTTTTTTTTTTTTTTGTGCGTGTGTGTAGCTCTGCATTACTTAATATTTTCATTTCTGTTTATCAGACATCCACATGCAGTCATTTTAATGATAATTTTCTTTTGAGAATACTTAGTGTGAATTACATGGTCAGAAAAATAGATCATGTTGCCATTTAAAACAGATATTAAAATACCTGACAGCAATTGCACATTTGTGTCTTGTAACAACCCAGCAGCCGAGTGAAGTTCTAGCCATAAGATAACCCAGATGCTTTGAAGTTGTTTACATCTGTCCCTACCTTTTCTGTGTGCTGTAGAAATGTCAGATAACAATTTCTCCCATTACTTGAAGGAAAAACAGATCAGAGGAGCCAGAGTACTTGCATTGTTTCTGTCTGGGTAAAATTCACATCTGAGATGATTGGCTCAAAAAGGCATTGAGACATCTGAAGGTGATCACTGAGGACCTGCTTAAATCTTTGAGCTTGCCAAAGACTCTGAAGCCCCCAAATCCCTCTGATTTATACAGGTACTAGAGAAATGTTGTGGTCACGGCAATCCTGGGGGCAATGGAGGGCAATTTCCCCCACTCCTTATAATGGATGAACCTCCTTCACTGACTTTTGGATTTTAATACTGGTTTTCTCTTTTGTAAGAGAGAATTGGATCAATTGATCTCTACCCTGTCCAACTCTCTGAGACCATTTGGGTTCTTTATTTCCCCTGTACAGTCCCTGTTCACTTTCTATAGTCCATCAGATCCTGTCATTCGGGCTTTTAGTTATTGGTGGTCTACCAGCATCAATGAATTCTTGACTGCTTCCATCTCTCTCACAGCTGATTTTTAGTACAGTTTCCTCACAAGTTTCATTTAAATCTTAGACAGTCTCCTGCCTCCTGTCTCCTGTGTCTCCACAGGTTAATAGTTTATTTGGAGATAACATTGTCAAGCATGTAACATGACCTTATTCCTCTCCATTGCTTATTTATCCTTCATTTCTCCTTTCTCCTTCTCTCTTGATATTGATTCAAAAATGTCTTCCAACTGTACACTTTTTTGCATTCCATCACATCTGCTGATCTTTCTTTCATTCACCGTCATGTTACTTTTATCCTAAGTTTCTCATATACAGCAGTTTTATTTTATTCCTCTTTATTATACAATCTTGCTCTGGTATTTCCTATTACAAAGGAACAATGCCACACTTTAGTCCCTTTACTTCTGTGGAGACTACTTTCCCTTCCTGTTCTCATTTATCTTTATTCTTATTTACCATACTGTTTTCAATTCCCTCAATTCCATGCTCAGACATGTTAGGTCTGCACTGAATCCTTTGCACTTGATCAATTCAAAGCACTCATGCCAAAATTTTTAATGGCCTATTCTTAGCCAAGTCCCAGAACCTGCACTCTGTCTTCATCTCTGCTTCCTGACAGCTGCCTTCAATACTGCCACCATTCTCTTTTTTCTTGAAATATTGCCCTTCCTTGATAATTCAATTTTCTCCCAGTTCTCCTCCAAACTGTTTATTCATTCATCCTTTCTCCACAGGATTCTCATTTAATAGCACAAACTAAACTATCTTTGACTATATGATTACCTGCTCTACACCTCAATTTTATTTCTCTCTCTTTGGATAGAAAATAAATTTTCTACCAGTTTTTCTGGCTGCTTAAAGGTAGATAGTCACCTGACATCAACCTAAACTTGATTAAGCATAAGTCTTCAATCCATGTCCCTGGAAGCTATCTTGATATTGGCATTCTCAGTCACCACTGGAAAATATCCATGTTCCCTGTTAACATGCCTGCCTTTAACTCAGATATTTACATCCCCTATCCATGATTTGTGGTCTGCATAACAGCTCTAACATTTGCCTTTCCTATTGAAACACATTAAAAATCTCATCTAAGTTTCATCATCTTGCATCTCGGGATAAAATAAAATGCTTTTTCCCTTGCCCACTCACCAATCTTGCCCATTCTTACTGCCTTACATCGTGATTAAGAGATGATTTTCCTAGCTCACCATTAATGCATGTGAAGAGGATAGAGGGAGTAAAGAGAATGGCACATAACTTTTCTCATCTTTACCTTCAGAGATCTTGAGAAGTTGTCTGTGCTTTATCAAGCCATTCTAAGCAACCAGAGATTGTGATCCTGCACTTCAGAATTCACTTGTGACATTTTCAAATTAAGGTTCTTCATTGTTTTTTCATGCTGCCAATCACGCTAAGAAAAAACAGGTCAACAAAAACAATGCAAAACCATCTCTTGCTATATCCCTTGTAAGTCACTCTTCAAATTCCCTTTGAACATGATGCTTATAATATCATTTCAGTAGTTCTTAAGTCATGATACCATTTTTCAATTGGCTGAGTAGCATCAGTCACTGCTTCCCTCTATACCCTGTCAGTACCTCCCTGCCACCTTTAGTGTCACACACAGGTTGTAAGTAGTTTTGTGTCTGGATCCTCCCTTTGCTCTCCCTACAATGTCTTGCAGTAAGGGATTTTCATTCCTGAGGAGATACTTACAGTGGCAATCAGGGCAATGATTAACCATGAGGAGATAGGGAGACATGAGGACCATGAGGACCATGAGGACATAGGGAGGTGATTGTCCCCCTGTACTCGGCTCTGGTGAGGCCGCACCTCGAGTACTGTGTTCAGTTTTGGGCCCCTCACTACAAGAAGGACATGGAGGTGCTCGAGAGAGTCCAGAGAAGGGCAACGAAGCTGGTGAGGGGTCTGGAGAACAAGTCTTACGAGGTACAGCTGAGGGAGCTGGGGTTGTTCAGCCTGGAGAAGAGGAGGCTCAGGGGTGACCTTATCGCTCTCTACAGGCACCTTAAAGGAGGCTGTAGTGAGGTAGGGATTGGTCTCTTCTCCCACGTGCCTGGTGACAGGACGAGGGGGAATGGGCTAAAGTTGCGTCAGGGGAGGTTTAGGTTGAATATTAGGAAAAACTTCTTTACCGAAAGGGTAGTTAGGCATTGGAATGGGCTGCCCAGGGAAATGGTTGAGTCACCATCCCTGGAGGTATTTAAAAGACGTTTAGATGTTGAGCTTAGAGATATGCTTTAGTGTGGGCCTTGTCAGAGTTAGGTCAGAGGTTGGACTAGGTGATCTTGGAGGTCTCTTCCAACCTGAACGATTCTGTGATTCTGTGATTCTGTGAAAACTTCAGTTTGTGGTTTGTGTGTGATCTGGTGACCAGATCCTTTTCAGGGATCTTTCTGATTAAGATTATTTCAGGGGAAAAGCTTGAAAAAGTTGTGTTAAAAGGTCCTCTTCTACTTTATTCATTACAGCTTACACAACAGTTGTACAAAGGATGCGACTTCTTTGGCATCTCTATACAACTGCGTATACATAGCCTTTCTGACAGATATTTTATTATGGGCTTTCTTGTGTTAGACAGTAGCTGTCATTTGTTTGAAAATCAGTTGGGATTATTTAGCATGCACAATAAAATAATGTACCTGCTTTTTTTCTTATCTTCTGATTTCTGTTTTTATCTGAACAAATTGTACCTACATCATAGCAGAAATGTTAACTAAGACATAAAAGTCTCCTACAAAGAAGAAATTATAGCTTAAACCCACATGAGACATATGACTTTACTGCATTTGTTTGTTTGAATGCCCTCTCACAGAGAAACTCAAGGGTCATCACTGTGGAAACTTTCAGGCAAAAATGATGTCACCAGAAATCATTTTAATGGAGCCTCATCTTCACATCCTATTGATTTATTTGCTAGGTATGAAGGGAAATCAATAAGTAGAATCATTTTCATGTCTTTTAAACATCTACGGTAGCCAAAAAATATTGTCTAGTGCAGACATGAATCATTGGAAAGAAAAATAATAGACATTGGTGGGTGTGAAAGCATTTATTTATTTATATTAAAAATGTGATTTTCATGTTTTGTCTAGCACCTTTTGCTTGATGTATTTGTACTAAAGGTGAATTTCACCTAATGGCGGTAGAAATGTCATTTATATGACAGAGGTTAAAATACTAAACTTTTCAAAATTAGAAAGCAGGATCTCAGATAAACCTGTACAGATTCATTGATGTTTTCTTGCTGCAAGAGAAGATCTCAACTGGCTTATCCACTGCTTTTAAATTAGGAACCTCATTCCATAAACAGCTAATGGAAAGAAGGTAGCTCTGGAATAATTAATTCAGGTAACCTAATTTAGAAGCCTACTTTCCATGGATTGTTTAGGGGGAATAATATGAAATGTTTCTAATATGTCAGATGTATTTCTCATTCACCTCCACCCAGACATTTTAGTGGCATTGCATTCACATTATAAAAGAGAACTGAAAAATAAAACAGGTTATTAATTATCCCATAAACCCATTTAACTGTAAGACAAAGGCGTAAGTTAAAAATTTGACATTTTTTATTTGTGTGGCAAGTGCTTCAGATCTGCTCATATTTCTTCTCTCCAGTGCTAGTTTTGATGTAGTAACTGGCTGGAGTAATGCTGCTGAGAAACAACTGAGCCACTGTTTTTCCAGGTAATTTCTAATACCTTATAAGAAGAAATACCCTATTTTGTATTGTGTGGGAAATACAAGCTAAATGTTGACTTTCTATGTATACTTTGTCTGATTATGTATAAAGATGAAATTATTTTAGTTGGATTATTTACTGATAGGTACCATGCAAGTGAAAAGAAATTAATGTTATTTTATGTTTTTTTTCCTGATTATTACAGTGTTCCTCATAACCTTTTAATAACCTTAAATGCAGTTCTAAGATATCTATCTTTAACCAAATAAAAGATAACATTTTAAAATGTTTTCAGATGATTCAGTCTTTGGGTCTCTACCTTAGAACACCTCATAAAGGCTGAGTTTAGTTGCTTGTTACTTGACAAAGGTCAGATCTGTCTAAGGTTCCTTAAGTCTGCTGCAAAAATTTATTTTGTTATTATCGATATTATTAATGAAAAAATACACAAAAGCATTGAAAAATGTGTGGTTTAGCCATGATGTTTAATGTAGTCTACTCATACATAAATAAAATCATGCCAGATAGATGGGAAAAGTAGTTTCTTCCCACTGGCTCCATTGGCCACACATTTTTCTTCTAACAGTCAGTTCCTGGAAAATGATCTTCACCTCACTCATCACAATCAAAAAGAAAGGGAAAAAAAAGCAAATATAATTTGATTTGCAAATAATTATGGGTTGAAATTTACTAAGTGATACTTTGGCTACTCTTTTTAATGTTCAGTTTCCCAGCTTAACTGAACTATCAGTTTGTCATCTGACATAACAAAAGGTTACACAGTCCTTTACAGAATTGACTATGAAGATAGTGATTTCCACAGCAAAGCCATCAAATCATAGTGCCAAAATATCCTAAATATATAATGAAGTATGACAAGTAACAGCAAATATGACAATGGTAAACTATATTTTGTCATTATTTGATTTAATTAATTTTTATATGTATTACTGTTTTGTGAGCTGATGGAGCCATGGATAAATAAATAAGCATCAAAAGAATTTCTAATATTGGATGAGAAATCCAATGATTTCAAAAAATTCTAGAGGGAACTCTTTTCTGAGAGACTTTTTGCTGACAGAAATTTAAATTTATGTGTTGCGTCTGCATGAGTCTCTGAATAGACTTTTCTGACAGGTCTTTTCTGCAGCCTTTTACATTCTCTGTGCTCAGAGGATACAGGCTGTGAATTTAACCATCCACCTTTATAATCAGGTTCAGCTCCAGGTAGTTTCTTTCCCCTTGGCCACTTGCCAGATTAAAATCTTTCCACGGCTCCTCACAAACACTGACCTCCTCACCAGCTTCCAGCTGTGACTGCTTATGCTGCATCATGATATGGCACTACAGCTAAGGGCTATGCAAAGGATAAAGACAAGGCTTGCTCCTGTTCTGTCTGTATAAACCCTTTACTTCAATTATGCCCACCTAGCAGACAAAATATCTTGCTAATTCAAAAACAGAACTTTTCCCTGAAGGGCATAGCTTCCTCAAGGCTTTCCAAACCAAATTAGTATTCATTTTAAATATTTCTTCACCTTCTAATCTTTGAAAATCTAATCATGCATTTTTTCCCTTTCATTGCATTAACACATCAAAGAAAAACTTGTTGTGGATACTTATTATTCTAAGTTCATTGTCTTAGCTTATGACAATACTTTAATGAACAGCCTTAGTTTCTAGTAACCTCATCTGCACCATCAGTATTTATTTAGTTATTGTGGTAGAAGAATACTGAAACTTTTTTTCAATGAAACTTCCAAACAAGGACAATTCTTTAGCCAAAGTAAATTGTCCTAAGCAGATAAGGCAATTATAAAACACTCTCTGGTTGTATTTACTACTTATCTGTTACCTTTATCAGCCTCATACAATCTTAATTGTCTATTGACTCATGAAGAAAACTCAGCAAGGTCAAACTCCAGACAAATTTTGAAATGTATTTGAAGATATGAATTATGTTTATCAATTTTATCAGCATTTAGTAATGTCTAATACATGGACTCAAAAGGTTCAATCTTACAGAGGCTTTCAGGAGATATAAACCAAGCCAATAATGTCCTAAAATGACTGTTTTTGTTGTTAACGGTGAAATTGGTGAAGCTTTGCCTGTGACTGAATGGACCTCAAAATACTTAGCTTGGGAATGTGGAGTGGCCCTTGAACTCGGTAGCCTTGAACGGAGAAGAAATTCAACATTCATTTGAAAGTGAATCACCAAGGGCAGGAGGCCTGAGGGCAACCCATCTTCAGAAGACACCTCAGATCAGCTGGCATGCCTAAACTCTAGGCAAGACACAAGATTTCAGCACGCATGTGAGCTTTTTTTGTTGTTGTTCCTTCTTTTCTCATATAGCTATGGTAGTATGGACATCAACACTATGTTACTATGATAATCCGCAGTTTCAGAGGAGATGTTCTCAATCATGGCATTTCCCACAAGCATCAACACTCCTCACAAACATTGCCCATTGATGTCCTTGACAAGATGCTGGTCTTATATGTTCTAGTTACATCTCCTTTCAGTCTTACCATGGTTGAATTTTAATGGTTCATCCTCAGGTCCTTTCTATGTTAGGCTCAGGGTCAGGGAAAGCAGAGCTACCATGACCACCAGGCATCTTTTAGGATGAAACCCCCAAAATTAGTGGTCACCTTTTTTCCCTCAGTACTGTATCTGAGGTACTTCCTTTCATATTTAATAGAGTGTTTCTGGTGATGAAGTAAAGGCTTTTGCTTCCAGCAGCACCTATGCCAGGCTGGTGGCAAGGCAGGCTATGGAAGCTGGATGCCACTGAAGATGTCTGTCCATAATTTTTAAGTCGGTGAGATTTTGTTAGAAGTGAGCAGAGAGGCCTTATGAAGTCCTATCAAGTTCTTCACAAAGAAATACTTTTTATGCTCTAGAAACACTTTTTATGCTCTAGAACATGAGAAAACTCATGATCATAAAGCAAAGGAAGAGGAAATTTTGCAACTTGAATCTTTGTTTGAAAGTATCTGAAGAAATAAATGTATTTCCACCAGACTACTTGTTAAAATGTATCATTTGCATTATTTATCTCTGTCTGTGTGTCTGAGCTGATTGTGCCACGTAACTCCTCAAAGCAGGAGAGGAAAGTCTGATTAAACGATGTGTGCCTAACTGCCTTTTTTTGGAATCAGTAGCAACTACTGTGCATGAAAAGATGTCTACATCTTTTCACCTCATCATTTATGAAGCACAGTTTATTTGAATTTCCATTTCTATTTCAGTCAGCCAGTCTTACACAAACACAGTCTATTTTTCACTTTATATTTGGACATGTGAACAATTTTATTATATTTAAATCCAGGGATATATTCTGAAAAGCCTTTAAAATGTTACAAAGAAATTTCAGATTTGTGTTTAATTACAACTGGCAAATTTTAGGGTAGATTACCATGTATTTCTATGTGACTAGATCAATTATGTCTAATAAGAAAAAAATATAACATTTTTTTCAGATAATTCATATTAAAAAAATAAAGCAGAACTTTTTGTATTACAGTCACATTTACCTTTTTGTCTTGTCTTAAAGATAATCATTTACTAAATTTATTTACGCAAGCCTTTTATTTTCATAGGGTACCGACGTCTAAAAGGTAGGAAGAGTTTGTTTCAAAATATTTTGGAAAACAAGTGTCTTTGTTGCTGTAAGACCAGAATCTCATCTTCAATGTATGATTGTGTAACCTAAGGATGTAATTTAGTTTGTTAAAGGTTTGTTGGTGTAAATTCGATAGCATAGTCCATACTGAGCTAGAAGGAAAGCTTATAATTTACTATCTGACTGTTTCTTTGTATGAAAAAATCAGCAACATAAGCTTTCTCTGCTGCTTGGAAGTATGTTTCAGGAAAATCTGTTTATGGGAGTTTATGAACAGGGCATATATAATAGGCAAAATTCATTGTGCAATGACTGCACAGGTATTAACAGAACTGTACTGGCATGAATCTTGCCTACAAAATACAGATGTTATTTCTATCAAAATACAAGTGTTTTTTTTGGAAGCAGATGTTTTTCAAGGTCTGTCCTGTCTAGTAGTTTCTTTAAACAACAGAATTACTGTTTCAGCTGAAATCTCAGTCTTGTTGAAATCAATGAACATCTTGCCTTGACTTCAAGGAAGACAAATCCACCTGGATAAAGCCCTGAACAGCCAGGTTTTACCTCATAGCTACCTTGCTATGCTAATTATGCTATGGCCCTATATGCACAATAATTCTCTGGATCTTTTCTTCAGCTGCTTTGTTTAATAAAAAAATGTAGTAAACTGAATACATACTAAATTCCATTTGTGCACTGCAGAGTAATTCTCAGCAAAATTTTCTTGTAACGTCATTTGCTAAAACAAGCAGCTTCATGAGGTTCCCCAGGAGTTTCTCAGTGTTCTCTAGCTTTTGCTTATTTTTTCCAAATAGCTGTAAACCATATTAGACCCCTATTCAATGCCTGTGGTACTCTGCCATCATTCCTTTGCCATGATCCAAATGTGTGCCACTTATTCCCACTTCTTATATTCTCCCTTTTATTCAGCTTTTGATCTCTGAGAGTGCTTTACCTCCCCCCAAAACAGCTGCTTAATTTCCATTATTGCCTCTTGAAGCCACTAGCACAATCATAGGAAGAGAAGAGTCCATGAAAAAAAAGTGTGAGTGAGAAGGAAAGAAAAAGAAAGGAAGAATTAGTGAAGAATAAGAAAGGAAAACAAAAGACCACCATTGAACTTGGAGGCCTTCCATAGTGCAACTACCTCTACTGCCAAGAAGCCACAGATGTTCATCACATAAGCAGATGAAAGTGTTATTGTGAAGTGTTTCTTTATTGCTAGTTCAGAACCTTAATAATGCACATTCTCCCCATCTGCACTGGTATATTTTTTCTCTAATTTTTAATACTGATAACTTTAAAAATACTGAAATAGGAATAAAGAAACAAAAAAGATGGTATGTCTTACAGAAACTTATTTAAAAGCAATTCCATTCTCTTGTTCACTTTCCCTTAAAATGATAAAATAAAATGAAGCACTCGAGAAGGTCTTATGTTGATAAGACTTCATAGAAGCTCCTGTTCTGAACATGCAGGAAGAAGATATATCATTTCTCCCAGCAATTCAGTTAAGCTTTATTCCAAATACTGGAATAAAGAGTTACTGCTTAGTAATACTCACAAAGTTTGTTCAGAGCTTAATAGTAGATATATACACTCAATTATTACAATATCATTGCACATCTCAAGCACGTTTATATCCTTTTGGATGTTATAGAAGATGATATTCTTTTAAAAATGTCTATTGCTATTTAATTGCTTAGGAAGGCTCCTATTCTCTATCTCTTTGAACACCATCAGGAAAAGATAACTTTTCAAAGACCATACCAGTTTTGGGCTACCCAAGTACTAAGAAATTTCCTTTAAAAGAAACGTGTTAGGAGTCCTCTGACTGTTGCATCTAGTTGAAGCATGACAAGCAGCATGAAAAGCAAACATCTTGGTAGTAGGTGTGAATTTTAGAATAGGATAGGATAGGATAGGACAGGACAGGACAGGACAGGATAGCTTGGTTGGAAGGGACCTACAAAGATCATCAAGTCCAACTGCCTGATCACTTCAAAAGTTAAAGCATAATATTACAGGCATTATCCAAATGTTTCCTGACCACTGACAGGCATGGCACATCAATCACCTCACTAGCAAGCCTGTTTCGGTGTTTGCCCACCCTCACAGTAAAGAAATTTTTCTTCATGTCACCTGGACCTCCCCTGGTGCAGACTTGTGCCGTTCCTACACATCCTAATAATTTTCTGTGATCACTCCCCATGGAAATTTTTGGAGGTCTAAAAATCAATCAGATTATGTATTTCTGGTTCATTAAATCAGGTGTTATGGAGATTAGGAGGAAACATCTCTGGCCAAGTCAGTGTGTCCTTTGCCTGTACAGGATCTCCTTGCAGTCATTATCCACTGAAGGCAGATGTGCAGCAGTTTTCTTCCACAGAGAAGTGAAAGAATGCAAAGAGCATCTTAAAACTAACGTACAACACCCTTTGTTCAGGAGCATGGTCGTCATTATGAAAGTTGGTCAAGCCTATTTTATCCATTCTGGTCAAACATGTCATTAAATGGCATATTATTTTATTGTGTGTGAAACATATTTAATAACAATAATATCAGAAACAGTTACTAGCAAGAAGATAGAGTATTAAAAACTGTTCTAATAAGCTGAGTCTCATTTTGAACAGTTGGATGAATTAATTTCCTTTCTCCCTGAGATATTCTGCTGAGGGGAAGGAAAGGTTCTTCTCTGTATGAGGCAAAAATATTTCACCAAACAGCTGTCTGAGGTTAATGGCTATGAGCCTCAGTCACTGCCAGACGAATGTACCGTGAGAGCATCCTCACATACTGCCTCCTACCTGGCACACCAAAAAAAAATGGCCAGGTTTTAAAAGAGCTCTGTGTTCTGCTTTATATTAAAACCCTTTGTCTGAGATAATGACAACAGTAAGATGTCCTGGATGAAAAATTAGAGATATTTCATAAAGCTAATTGAGAGCTTATGAGGAAATCTGCAATATTAGACAAAAATTAATTATGTAAAAATATCAGCAACTCAAGAGGTTTTTTTTTTTTTTTTTTTTTTTTTTTTTTTTTTTTTTATGTTATTATAATAAAAAAGAAATAAANTGTTCAAAAGAGGAATTAAAGAATGGATTCACAGAGCTTCCCTATGCTTATGGTCTTTAATGGATCCTAGTGAATTTGTGCAGCCTGTAGTTAATGACAAAGGTAAATTCAAACATGAATGAAATTACAAAATGGTTAGAGATCTTCTAGTGACATCCTTGGTAGCAGATATGTCATAAAATATCAGTATTTTGAATATGAAACAGCTATTATGTTGTTGCTAAGAACCACTTAGGGACACATCAAATGGTTTCTAATGTGAAAACTGAATTCAGAGAAATAGATTTGGAATCCAGATTTATATGAGGACCTCCTAGAGGCAAAAACTTGCCATATTCCATTAACAGTGAAACTCAAGTTGAAAAATTCTCTCATAAAGTAATTGCTAAGCTTTTGTGTGTTGGACCACCACCAAGATAATCAGCCTTCAAATGTGAGGTGTGATCAAACCTACATTTAAGTCAGTGGAACTCTGCTAATTTACTGTGGCTGAGGCTTTGGAAGCAGAGTTTTTTTCATTTTTCCTCTTGGTGCAGTGTTTTTACCCTGCTGGGCACCTGAACTCCACCACAACCACTCTCTCACTCCCCCTCCTCAAAGAAAAAGGGGGAGAAAATACGATAGAAAGGGCTCAAGTGTTGAGATAAGGAAAGGGAGATCACTCACCAATCATCGTCATGGACAAAACAGACTCAGCATAGGGAGATTAATATAATTTATTACCTAAACACTAGAGGACTAAAACAGTGAGAAACTACAAGCAAACTAAAAACACCTTCCCCTCATCCACCCTCTTCCACTTCCTCCCCCTCAAGCAGTGCAGGGGAATGGGGAATGGGGGGGGGGNTCCCTCAGGACCAAACATGGCTCCCCCACAGGCTGCAGCTCCCACCAGGTCACCTGTTCCTGCGTGGGCTCTTCTCCACGGGCTGCAAGCCCAGCCCAGGGCCTGCGCCTGCAGGGGCTCCCATGGGCCGCAGCCTCCTTCAGGCCACATCCACCTGCTCCACCGTGGGCTCCTCCACGGGCTGCAGCGTGGAGACCTGCTCCGTGTGGTACCCATGGGCTGCAGGGGGACGGCCTGCTCCACCATGGGCCTCTCCACGGGCCGCAGGGGAACTTCTGCTGCGGCGCCTGGAGCCCCTCCTGCCCTCCTTCTGCACCGACCTGGGTGCCTGCAGGGCTGCTTCTCACTCCTCTCTCCCAGCTGCTGTGGCGCAGCAGTTTGTTCCCTTCCTTAGCTCTGCTCTCCCAGAGGCACAACCAGCGTCGCTCCCTGGCTCGGCTCTGGCCAGCGGCAGGTCCCTTTTGGAGCCGGCTGGAGCTGGCTGTGATCTGACATGGGGCAGCTGCTGGGCTCTGCTCACAGAGGCCACCGCTGTAGCCCCCCTGCTACCAAATGCTTGCCACATAAACCTAATACACTTGGTTTAATAGATGTGGGGAAGAATAATTTCTCAGTTTATGCAATCTGCTGCTACAGGATGGTTTAAAAGTGATTTACAACAAGTGATGTAAAGAGAGTGGTTGGTGCTGCTGTGTACTTCAGGGGCAAGATGAATTTCAGTGAGCTCTGGAGAATGGACATACATGGTCAGGAGTTTGCTGTGATACTGAGCACCACATTTACTGAGTAAATGGGAAGAGTGGTACACAAACCAAAAAGCAAAACTGAGCAGCCTGCTTCCGTTCTCTCCTGCCTTTTATAAAATGACTACTAACACACTAGTCTGGGTGGAAATGTAGACAAGAGAGTTATGTTTTGAATGACATTTAGTTCCAGATAAGAATACGTGCCGAAGTATAAATAGGGAGGAGATTAAACACTGCACAATGTTGTGTTTTGATTCAGCTGAAATGGAAAGTAAGGCCTCTCCGTGTTTGTCTGAGTAAAAGTCAAGAAGAGAGTCAAAATGCTCTTCTTGACACGTTTTCTGCTGCTGAGATTCAAAGACTTAATTCCCAGTGCAAAGGCGAAAGAGCTGTGAAACTGAAGACATTTAATTCTCTGTGGGATGAAGGAAGAACCTATAAGTGACCTAAAGAGAATAACTTCCCAATAATTATGTGAGAGGCCAGTGATGATCCTGAGATACTTCAGGGAAAAACAAAACAAAACAAAACAAAACACCTGTATATGCTGCAATGGCTTTAGACAATAAGATATTTAGAATAATATACTACAAATATATATTGAGAGAAAGAGAGAAATATCACATTTGCTTGTCAGCTGTGGTTCTGACCGATATACTCATGCTAGCCATAAAAGTGATTAGGTTGTGTTTCTTCTGGAATAGATGTGGGGAGTATGACTGACACTCTTTCTATACTATTATCACAAGTAGATAGCTATCAGAAAGTCAATCTCTTCCTGGCTTTGCAATGTGTCTCCAGGCTGTGACAGCACTGACATGAGGCATATTTTAAGCTGCCTGTAGGTTCCAGAATGAATGAGAAATTTAATATGGGAGAATGTTCCCTGATAAAAGAGACTTATTTACCGTGCCCACTCTATGTGCTGTGTTCCAAAAGGAGCAGATAAAAAGCAACAAATAATAAAAAGATATAGGTGGATTTATTCAAATGTGATGTTATCGAATATGAGAAAAATATTTCACTCATTGCAGTACAGAAAACTAAAAGAAAGGGATGGAAATGCTATGTGTCCTGCTAAGCAGATGTTGTAGCAAGAAGAAATGATTTATGTATTTATAGAGATATCGCTAATGTCCATGAAGACCATAAGAAACCCAGAAAGTATTGGGAAATACCAGTAATCCAGTCTTCCCTGTTTTTTTTGCATCAGGGACAGCCATTTATTAGGTCTTTTCAGCATTACCATATATCACTACAAAAACTACACATCATTTATCTGCTATTAAAGACAGGTAGAGACACGTCTTGAAGCTCATCTTTATATTAAACACATACAGCTAGGGCCATTTAGTCAGTGATAGAGTAAGCAACTGTCCAGGGCAACATACTAAGGAAGACAACAAAATGGCCCTAGTCCTGTTGGCCCATAAGGCCCAGAGGAGCCAAGTGGTGACCTGCTGCCATGGGAGAGGCTGCAGGCATGAGCACTAGGGCAGTCGCTTATCCTGGACATTGGAAGCTCCACCACCACTTTCAGCATCCCACTGCTAATAACAGGAAAAACAACACATACATCCCAAGCTCTCCTTTGGACAGTGTTCTTGCTCCACTCCTTTCTCTTCCCCTGGGAACAACTCCAGCATTTGGAGACTAAATCTCAACTTTACCTTCTGTGATAAGTAGTGCTCTAATGGATCACTGTCACTCATTGGGTCTAGGAGCTTCCCAGGATGCTCATGTACCTGAAAACAGGTGTAGGAAAATGTCAGTGGTGGCAAATGATATGCAAAAACATACCAATGCGTATCAATGAAAACTGAAGAGCTATTAGATTTGTGATGGGAATAGTGTAGTGCCAGGCGGGAAAGGTTAGCTATTTTGTATCTTGGAATGTGTTACCAAAACCTTTGCTGTTTTCACAAGTATGCTGAATTTACTACTGTAGGTATGGTACCAAAAATGCAATACAGATCACATAATCTTGTTTTCCAGCCAAATCACTTAGCAATGCACATAAAAATATCACATAAAAAGGTGTCTAAAACTCGGATCTTTACAAATGTCTAACAAATAACAGTTTGAGAGAGAGGAAAAAACATTATGCATAAAACATCATCAATATAGGTAGTATTATTCAAAGAACATATTTATGTATTTTGAACATTTGCATCTTATAGTTTACCATGAAATATTCTCTTTCCCTGGTTTCAGAGAAGAGGCAGACAGCTGGTGGAGCCGCAGATGTAAGGATGTTTTCCCATTTAAATATCTTAAGCAATTGTCTTTCATGAGGAAGGAGACCAGCTATGAAAAGCAACAAAGATGTCTGTGCTTTGTCAGACAGTAGCAAAGGTTTTGCCAAAGTTAATATTAAGTCAATATGGATTCTTTCTTAATCTTTAAATGTTGTGTGGAGATTTTCCTTTCAACAAGCACAGCACCTCTCAAAGAGGTATGTATATGCTATTATACCAATATATCAAGACACAAATAATGAGGTCCTGACTGATAAAAGATGTATATTCTTGGAAGCACTGAAATCTGTAGAGGTACAGTGTCAGACCTATGCTACCCTTTTTCACGAGTTAAGAAGAAAACTTAGAAGAGTTAAATTGTTGGGAAGAGAGGAATGAATATTATTATGGGCAAAGAGACTATAACTGTCCACTTTTAGATGGAATCAAAGAATAGGTTCATCATTTTTCCCTGTGGCAATTTAATTCACAATTTGCACTGTTCAGGTAGAAGCATATTAATGGCAAATTACAGAAAGCAAGTCATTGTAATCCAGTGAATAGCTAATTCCATTGTTAAAATGTATCAGTGATTCTCAGTCAAGGATAAATGATGTTGCCTTTTCTATGCATATGGAAAAATCCTCAGTGCAGCCAGAAAACTGATGAAAGTTAAGGATATTCTGTCTTCTTCAGACTCACATCCTCACCTGAATAGCTCATGCCTACTGCTCCTGCAAGCCAGGCCTGTAAAAAAAAGAGATTCACAAAGGACAAGTGCTGTTTTCTCATGTCATGCTGGTTGTTTTGTTCATTTGTAAGCACAATGGGTATATTGTTTTCACGAATTTCCCTGTACATTTCGTAAAATGGCCCTAACACCTTTGTGACTGGAATTGACCAAACCACAGACAATTTCTGGGGTTTGCACAGATACTTTCTCTGAGTGTGACAGAGGAGAGCTTTTAAAAGGACTAAAAGAATTGAACTACAAAACTTCACAGTCACTGTAAAGTCAGTGACAAGTCCTACTTTCAGATTTTTTAATGAAAAGTAATTTCAGTTTGATGGGCTTTGTTTAACCCACAGTTTATCCAAGACTTAGTCACTTGACCTCAGTGTGTTGTGCTGAGTCACCTCTGGGCTCACAAAGACAACAAAAAACTCAAAACCTGCTCAGTTCCTCTGCAAGTCAATGGCATTTGACTCTGAAGAAGGAAGGCAGACCAGTGGCAAAAGGAAGCAAGTGAATTAATTTTACCTCCTAGATGTCATTTGAGTGTAGTAGCTGAAGTCATCAAAAAATATCTTTCCAAGGAGATCTTTGCAGTTACAGCCCTCAGGGACTTTTCTTCTTGCTGCATTATTACTATTCCTGCAATTATAAGGAACTATATACATATATATTTTTAATCCCTATGTGTTAATAAATTACTGATTGTTCTGAATCTCAATAGCCAGTGGGAGTCCTGTTTCATTTCATTGTCCTCTTGATAGTTTCCCAGAAGCTCTGGTCAGCCCATACATGTAGAGAAGCTGGAGAGTTAAATAGGAAATTTTGTTCTACAGAAGCACTATATAACAAATTATCTGGGCTAGCTCAAAAACTTATCATCATGATATGAATAAAGGTAAAAACTAATACAACGCTAATTGCAATATTTCTAATTCTAACCAGTCTACATTCCCCAAATTTATCATCATGTGCTTTCATTCTTTTCACTTTCTGAAAATGATCTCTAGTTGTGTCTCAGTAGTTAAAAAAAAAAAAAAAAAAGAGGATATTTGGACTGGGAAGAGCTTCAATATTGTTCCTGTGGCTTCATATGTACACACATATGGAGGAACATAATAGCAATAGCTTAGGAAAGGTTCCTGTTGCCGTGGCAAACTCAAATGATATACTTGCCAATTACTAAAACCTGGTTGGTTAAATATTTTTTCTTGATAATGAGGCTTTAATATTGAAAAGATGTGGAAGTGTTATCATGTTAATAGAAATGGAGACAAAATCTTACTAAGTAATACAACTATAGCTGATATTTCCATCTGTTCAGCTACGAAAAAGAAACTCATTTGGGGTAGAGGACTTGTTGCTTTTTAAATAAAGATCAAGTATGGTCACAGAAATGGCTTTGACTCTAACCTTTGCTTTATTTATTCCTGGTCAGGTCAAACCCGCTTAATTTAAAAAAAGTATATCATAAGGTTGATGTTGTTGTTTTGACTCCTTTGCCCACAACTTGAAGCTGGGGCTGGAAAATCAGTTTGTTTTCTTTCCCCATTAAAGATACTTGCATGGGAGTCTGGCATACTATTTTCTTCTTGAGACAAAAAGGAAAGGAAAATATTACCCATCTAAGTGCTAGCAGTAATCCTCTCTCTTGTTGAGAGGGCTCCCAGGACATGTCCCTTGTAAAGGCTCCCTAATATCTGTCATATTCCCCAGCAACTAAAGCATCTCTCCATTATTTTTGTCTGTATGTACTTATACAGTTAAATCCTCATAAGAACAGCTTTTCTTAACTTTTTTTTTTTTTTTTTTTTTCCTGAGTTGCACATGGTATAGTTTTTAGTTACTGCAGTAAATGGGTTCTGAATATACCTTTACACATTTGGGGCACCATACAGATATCTCAACATCTCATGCCTTATGCTTTACTATAAGGTATTCACAAATCTCTCTTTAATTTTTCATCCTTTGTTCTGTCACACTATTCTGCACAAGTTCCTGTTTAAAGTCAACATGACTCTTCACAGAAAAAGGTGCTACTCATTTCAAGTAAGGATTAGCAAACTTTGGCAATAGTAATTAGAGCAGTCCATTTACAACTGCAATTTAAAGAGGCCTGCCTGCATTTCATGGATACTGCTGTGCTATGCTGTTTCAGATATCATAGTTTCAGTCAGCTTTAGTAACTCCAAAGAAGTTTTCATTTAGTAGTCTGGCTGCCAGGAAAAATAAAAAAATTATATGCAGAAGAATTTATGAAGAAAAGTTGCAATGCAAATTGCAATCTGTTTCAGTTACAATCTATTGCATTTGTATATATCATCTACATATGGATACACAAAATCATTTGCACTGTATCTGCTATCCCTTGCCTTTTTATCAGCAATTTTGAAAATTGGCAAAGAAAATTTGTCAGCCCTTTGCTGACAGCTTCTGCATGACTCACCCCACACATAATCCATCACAGATTACTCCAACTATAGGGTCAATCACAGGTGAAAGACTGTGGGATTCAACACCAAACCATTTTTATTTATTATTAATTTTGCTTGTTGGTCTTTCATAGCATAACGTGAAGAACTGGGAAGAAAAAAAGAAAAAGATGGTGAAGTTTTTTAACACATTTAAATAGCTTGGCTTCCAGGAAGAAAATGCCTCTCTCAAGGATCCCTTTGATGTAGCACCACATGAAGGGAGAATTTGATCTGCTGGTAGATTCAATGAAGCTTGAGAGTCATAGGCTGAATACCTCTGGCCAGGTATGAATGTAAGGGACTGGATCTGTCAACATCTGACACTTCTCATTGAAGACAATCTTTGGTAAGTGCCTGAAAATCAAGACACTTCTTTCCATGAGAATAGAGAGTTAGTATCCCAAAGATGGGTCTAGACTGGGGGTGGAGGAGCGACTGAATTCCAGATATCAAAGAGGACAGAAGAAAAAATTGTGAAATTTTTCCTCATTTTCTATTTTATATCATTTGAAATCCAGCCCAGTAATTTGAAAACCCAATCAATTTAACAGATAATGGCCAGAGTATATATATATTTATTATTTCTCTTGTTCAATTGGAGAGGAGTGTTCTGTCAAAGGAACTTTTCCATAAAGAATCTAGTTGCTACTTAAAGAAGTTTTCTTTTTCTTTTTTTCTCTCTTCCTGTTTTTTTTTTTGTTTGTTTGTTTGTTTGTTTTTTTTAGTAAGAGTTTTCTAGTCTCAGTCCCCAGAGGTTGTTTTCTGGACTCTTCTGGTCATCCATCTCCAATGTCAGATAGCAATGATTGACCATAAAACCAGTAATAATGACAATAGTGACATTTTATTTGTAGCTACTGGGATATTTCCACCCCACCCCACCCTAAATTTTATTGTTTTATGTTATATGTATGTATATATTGGTTACTAAAATAAATAGATTACATAAAAATAGTGTTGTTAGTTTTGTATTTCTCAAAATTCCGTTTAAATTGATTTGTTAAAAGAGTCAATGTTATTTCTGTATATTTTACCCTCTGGTACAATATCTTATGATATTCTGTTAAACATTGCAGTCTTAAATATGCATCATTTGATGCAAATATTGCTACTTTGGTGGTTGGGCGTATTTTTAAGAAAGAGTATATTGAAATTAAATTTGCAATTCTCCAGCTGTTACATTGCATTATCATAAGAAATAAAACATAGTGACATATATATCTTCCACAGCTTCAAAATTTGTTTTTAAAACTTATTGGCATAACCACAGAAGTGTGGTATTTCTATTTCCCCCCCGCCCTTTGGTTTCATAAGAACCAATCAGATTTTGCAAACACACACACACAGTGGGAAGCTTCATTCTGAACAGAAATATATTTTCATATTCCTGTTGCACTCAGCAGAATTGCACTCGTGCTGTCTTTTTCCTACTTGTTTGAATCAGTGTGAAAAGTGTCAATCAATGCTCAGGACCACTTCTCAGCAAGTCTTTGTGCTTGACTTAACTTGCCCACATTTCAGCAAGTGTTTCACTAAATGGAAAGGGACATGTTGGGGGAAAGAGAGGGGACTTAGTACAAGAGCTGATACTACTTTAAAAGGTGACCTTGCCACCTCCACTGTGAAACACCAGGGCTAAAAATAAGTATACCATGGAACTTTACAGTTTGTTGTTTTTATTTTTAAAATGGCTATTTATTTTAATTTCTGGGTCAAGTGTCTCATAGATCATCAAACTATTGAATTCATACAAGCAGATAAAACATTATATTCACTTGTCTAGAAAAAAGTAATGTCCACTTAGCATCTTCAGCACTACTTACTTATCCTATGGTTTGCAAAATGACATATTTACTTTACACCAGACTATTTGGATCAAACATTAAGTCTACAAGCACCAGTTCAGGCACGGTCCCCAGCCATTCTGGATTTAAAAAAAAAGAAATTGTTTCTTTTCTGAAAAGGCTGTTCTGCCGTCCTGACTCTGCACATAACAGTTTCCAGTGCAGGGAGTCCATTCCACCATAAAGTGAAAAGGTCAAATGCTGCAATCCAGCAAGTGCTCATGGTGGGACGTCTCAGGGTGGGGGCATGAGAGGGAGGACAAATTTAGTTGGTTAGCTTCACAAAGCAGGTACCTTTAAGCAATTCAAACATAAATGGCTTGCCTGTCCTTTGTTTCACAAAAAAATGTCTAGTCTTATTCCAAAATAATTCCTCTTTTTAGGTTTCATTATTTATTTTCTGTGCAAAACTACAACCTTTTTAAAAGCAGTAGAACATAACAAATTTAGATCCTTCTAAAAATGGACAACCACGTCAACGTCTTTTTTTCCTCAGAATGCTCTTTAAAAAGTCCTTTGTTTAAAAAAAATAAACCTGGAAAATTTTCAAGGCAGATCAATTTTTGTAAACAAAGTTATTAAGAGCTAAACATAAGGTTTATAATGGAATTTGGCTGAACTGGAAAGGATTTATGCCTGTAATAAATTATAAATGCTGCAAAGTGGCTCTAGAGTGGGGAAAAAAAAAAAAGACAAAAAGACAAAAACAAAAGCTTTTCTGATGAACTAAAAATAACAGCTTTGCCACCAAGTTAGGCAAGGAAGAAGGTTAAATATCACAACAGGAAAAAGCTGTCTAAACTACCAGACAATTTTAGTTGAGAGTCCTTAGGGAATATTTATAAAGGGCACATCAAATAAAAAATAACTTCTTCACAGAGCAGGGAGAAGTACTTCAGAGAAAACAAGAGAGGGGAAATAAGAAAGAAGGTGCAAATGCCCTCTTCAACATCCTGCAGCAAATAGGAGGATCCAGGGACCCTGGGCTCTGTTCTTGCTTAATTTTTTGGGAGGGCAGGGGGAAGCTAATCATTTTGATGCATAAGCTGAAAAGGCAAACTTGTTTTCTCCCCTCAGCCCAAAGTACTACAATATCATTACACTATCAGACCCATTTCTAGGTGGGCACTGATGGAAATGTGACATCAAAGTATGGCTGAGAAATAGAGAAGATATTGACTGGAAAATTTGTGTGTGTCTGTGTGACAGAAAAATGCACTGGGGATATGGGATAAGGATGAATTAGTTGCATTTATCAACTTTTGAACTTTTTAAACTGACAGTTTAGTAACACCAGGAAAGAAAGAAAAAAAGAGAGAGAGAGGGAAAAAAAAAGAGAGAAAAGAAAGAACCATATCAGTCTTAGGGAAGTCACACTTTGGAAGAGATTTTTGTAGAGAAAGTTGTTTCCATGTAATGGACTATCCAGATAACAACATAATTGCCTGTATTACAGCAGAAGAGATGTTTTTGATTTTAACTAAAGATGGACATTACATGCAAGTCTTTAATTAGTGGGCTGTTGCCAGATGGAGACCTTCCCAGGTGATTTTTCAAAGGGTTGGATTGCACTGTAGGGAATTATTAAAAGCAAAAGCTTTTCTTCTCATCTGGAGAGTCTGAAGTATATTGCAAATATTATTAAAGCTTTACAAGCACTCCCGAAGCCCCATGTTTTTCATAAAACTGACATGAATGATGCACAGAGCCTTGGTGCCCAAGGAAAATTTTCCAAAGCTGTCTGACATGAAGTTCAACCTTGCAAGCATTCAGCCCCATGGTATTGATGGGAGACCCTCAGGGAGGGTGTGTGTGTTTGCTGAGCAGTGGAGAGCGCTGAGAAGAAATAACATGCTGCTTCATTAGTCTATGGATATAGTTTTGCTCCTTTCAACTCACAATTCAGCCAGCTCAACATGAGTGTTGTTCACTCTCAGGATGTGGACAGATACCTGGCATTTACCTCTGCTTATTTTAAGTCTTCCGCTGAGTGTTTGGGGGCATCATGTGCCTCTACTGCTAAGCGTTCCCCACTGCACACAGCAGAAGCAGCCCTCATCAATCTTGAAATCTCCTTGGGTGGAAATTACATGAGTAGATCCAAAGAGTTTTTTTAGATGCTTTATACCAAATTTGATTAGCAGATGGAATTGGTTGGCTTATCTGGATGGAATTGGTTGGCTTATCTGGATGGCACCTTTCAAGATTTACCTCTCAGTTGCAAGGTCCCATACACAGTGAGTGGATGGTACTTTCAGTATAAAGAGTTTACTGCAGAGTATGGAAAGCAGCAAAGAACAAATATCAAACACCCCCCATGAAGAAGAAAGTAGTGTTTGTGTTTCTGTCCCTGTAAGTATTCAAACTGTTTAATAGCTTCAGCAGCAGGCAGGTAACTTAAGATTTAAAAGTATGGCATACGGACTGTAGGGCTATAGATACAAATGCCATCCTCATAGCTATATTCTGCTCTTTTTATTCTGAATTAGTGATTTCACTTATCAGCATGATCATGATTCCGCAATAAATGCCGTCATAGCACAATTCAATCATTTTGTAGATCTCTTTATTTTAGTTTTGTTTTAAGGAAGATAAGTATTTTAATATCATTGCAATATATAGGTCCTGATACCTACAGGACATTCTCATCATCTTAATGGATCAATATCACTATAAGATCCAGCCAAACCTTGCTTGAAGATTTGCAGTAATGCCCTCAGCTTGCACATTGAGCCTTCAATGGTGTAAGGGCATTTTATTCACACTGCCTAGCTATGCTTTGGCCTTTACCAGCTCCGTGCAAGCTGCTCCTGAGAAACATAGCCTTAAGCCTTCCCCTTCTGTCTAGGAGCAGTACCAGAGTTTGCACCTCACCTGCAGAAAAGGTTGAAAGGTAAAACCAGTTTGAGGAGTCCCTTGCTTCAAAGGCAGCATAATGCAAATGCCACAGCTGCATAAGCTAAGTAAACGTCATATACCTCATCCAAAGATAGACTGTGAAATATGGACCCTTCACATTCAAAGATGGAATCACTCCTTAAAATAAGACATTTTTACTTAGCTTTTTTAATAACTTTCTCACTTGTAGTTTCAGCTTTCAGGGAAGAATGAGTGGAAGCCTGCTTACGTGCAGACAAAGGATCATGCTTGAAATGTCATGCTAAAATATCACCATGACATACATAATTTTGATGCATCAAAATAGTATCAACAATAAAATGCCAAAAGAAAGGTTTCACGGATTTCCAGTGAAGATATTTGAATAATTATTCAGTGAGGCTTCAGTGAAATTGTTTGGTGCAACCTCAGTAAAACCCTTCCTGAAATGAAACATTGAACAAAAGCACTTATGGGGTCCTTAAAGTGCATATTTTGATACAGAATATTAAGGAAGCTTGAATAAATTACCATGAAGAACCTTTAGTAATTTATCTAAAAATAGTAGCAAACCTTTCTGAATACCATTTCATTCTAGTTGATGAACAAAACCTACAAGAAATCTTTCCAAAAATCTGCCAGTATTCAGCAGTGTTCTTGTGAGCTAATTACTGAAATATTACCTTTGAGATTAACTTCCAGTTTCTTCTATTTCTTCCATCATACAATCTCTTCCCACTTAGTTTTTGTCCCATCCATACGCTGTGTTCATTTACATGAGAATACAATGGGAATGTGCATTCAGATCTGCAACGAAAACTAAAACTCACTAAGGAGGGTTATTAGTGTATTTATAGCCAGCAAGAGTGACAGCTCATTCTGTGCAATTATTGGAATCCACTGAAAACCTGCCGTGTTTACATTTAGTGGTATTCGGGGGCCAGGCAAGTCAATAGCTTTGGCTAATAACATCAGAGCCATTCATCAGTGTACAAGCAGCCATCTCCAACTCAGTGAAGGAAGAGATTTCACTCCGTATTCACAAGCTACATGACAAGAAAATCATTATGGTTTCCTATTATCAGACAGATGCAGATAGTTTTGTTGGTGTCTGGCAAAAGGCTGTTTAGGAGCAGGCTGTGCATCACTTCTTCGTGGCATTTATTAAGCGGTTTTTCAGACAGTATCCCAGCAGCAGTGTCCCAGACCGATCCATTCTGCAAGTCGCAGATGTAATGAAGAAGAGAAAATATTCTGCAGTGAAGCAGCCACAGGCCCTAATGAAATGTGGCACATTAATTTCTGAGCTATGAAATAATATAATCCCAGCAGATTTACATTTCCAACTCAAGGATCTTGAGGAGGACAACAGACAGCCATTTCTCTGAAATGTCTGTTTACTTTGCACATCACTTCTGGCTGGATTTTTCTCCTTGTAAGCATCTCCAGAAGGAATCACATTCTTGAAAAAACAGCTTTCATGAATTAGTGTGTGCATTTGTACACACTAGAAATGTCCTAGAAATGTCCACCTTGATTTATGTAACAGGCAAAAGGACTGATAGATAGACAGATAGGTAGATAGATGATAGATAGATAGATAGATAGATAGATAGATAGATAGATAGATATGTAGAGGCAAGTTTAACTGTTTGAACTGACAAAAAAACTCTGAATGAAAATATGATTAATTCATGGCTTGTTTTGTTCTTAAACTGATCAGTGATGGTGGGAAATGAGTTTAATTTCATTTTCTTGAGAAACTCAAACATCTCTGATTAAAAATCCACTTTAAACAGAATGCATCTGCAGGCTTATTTGCAATACTGCCATCAAGCTCTCAGCTATCTTACTTCACACCAGGTTTATACCAAGGTGCATAATACACAATCATGAAAAAAAAGGAGTGGTTAATTCACATTTGAGAGTGTAGGTACAGTGAAAATGAAGGGTATTACCATGAATAAGCTTAACTTTTCATCTCTCTGTCCCAAAGACTTGTAGCTTGCCAGGAGCCTGAAGCATTTTGCTGGGTAGGGTCTCAGTTTTCCATATGCTGTAGGTCAAAGCAGGGATGCACCAGAATGAGCAGGCTGCTTTCATCTTTACAATGTGAGCCATACAATTATCCTGGACCTTTTTATATCCAGTCTATACAATTTCTTCTGACATGAGGCCAAACTGAGAGGCTTTCCAAAGCACAGGGAGAAAATCAAAGCAATGTCACTAGAGGAAGCAAAGGCCTAGGTGATGGGGGGCAATGTGGCAGTGACAGGTAGCTGCTTTTGGGGGAATAACAAAATGCAGCACCATATTCCTGTGATCTGGGGCATGGAGGGGCACCTGCATGTGCTACCTCTGAGCCGGCCCTGGGGAAGGGGCGGCTTCATTTCAGTACAGCCAGATCTAAAGATTGCTAAAATGCAGCCAGTTTGGGGCTGGCCAGCTGGGAGCACAGACAGTGAGAGAATGCAACAGAAAACAAACCAGCCACAAGCCTGTGGGAGGACCAGGTGTCCCTGGTATCTTGCTGTATAGCTTTACTGCTGTAAGTTGAATTTACTCTGTAGCATCCTGAAGGTACTACAGACACAGTAACAGGGGAGCCCTTGGGCATTCCTAAAGTAAGAAAATTGTCATCTTTGTCTATCTTCTTGTTTAAAAACAACAAAACAGAATTAGCTTTTTCTCCACTTGAATTCCCCTTGACGGAGCTGGTTATCACTACTGAGTGTGACAGGTGTTCCTCAGACAATACAATTTCCATATTTACTTCTGAAGGTTGCCTTTCATTATTGGTTTACAGTGTATTCAACAAGTATTCAACAAAAGCAGCAGCTTCATCCCAAATATTACAGTTAAATAATGTTTCTCACTGACAAATCAAATTATTCAGTTTACATATTTATAATCATTTTGACATAATGTTTTCCCAGGACCCATGTGAAGCAAGACATAATTACGTGCAAAGCTTCTGGGCAGCTATAACTGTATTCAGTTGCTAAGTGTAATTCCATAAAAAAAAAAAAAANCATCTTTGCACTTTGAGTTGGTTATAAGATGAAAAACTTATTCTGAAAGCTTCTCAGAACAGTTCTTATTTTCCTAGGTATTAGACTGGAAACACAATCTGTGCATTAAAAGTAATCTATTGTGCATGACAATGAAAGCAGAGTTATTCTGTTGGCATACTGAGGTTCACTTGTCAGAAAAGATAGCACAGGAAAGAGAATTCTTTCATAGATACACCATGAAGAAATAAATACAAAATTCCCATTCAAAATGCCAGAAAAGATCTTTAATGTAGCAACCTACATTACTTAACACATCAGTGTTACATGACACTCTCTGAAATGCACTAATTTTACTCTTCTTTCTACCCAGAAACATGAAGTCTCCAATGCTCAGTTAAGATGTTCACACATGTCCTTGTTACTTTGCAAGAATTAATCATTTTGTTCCCATTTTTCCCCATTTTAACTTCACAGTCAACTTCAATCTTACCTTTTTATTTGTCTTGACTTAAATAGAAGGAAATGGAGATTTTAAAAAATCAACTTATTTATAAGCAGCTGTTTTAAGCACAGTAATGGGGAGTTGACATTCTTTCCATAATACATTTCAGCTAGCATTGACAGTTTTTCAATAGAGAGGAAAACTCGGGAAATGATAGTATCTATCAAGTGATTCTCCCTCAAAAATGAGGAAGGATGGAAAGAGAATCACACTAAGAATAAAAACTAATAAATACTCTATCATGTACACCTAGAAATCTGTCAGCTTTATACTTTTGCTTTTGCCAAGGCTTGATTTATAATGCAAGATCTGCCACTTAAACATATGATAAAGGTATATATATATTGATCTATCTATCAATAGGTATGAGATCGTGGCCTACTTCTTGTCTGTTATCTAAAGAAATCCAGCTGAAGTTGGACCAAAGTACATTACTCATTCATGCTCAAGCACAGGTCAATATGTTGTGAAACACTTTCATCTTTTCCTTAGAAATAATGTTCAGATATCTTTCAGCCTGTCTGATGTCTGCAAAATCTCCTAAGATAGTAGTAAAGATTAGTCTTTGTCTATTTTGATTTAAATGCATGATGTACAATATAATAATATTATCCACTTACAACACTGTATGAAATGTTTGTTTATTAATTATGAATAGAAACACAATACCTGTGAAGTCAGTGATAAAGCTCCAACAGCTGAAGGTTAAAGTGCAGGAGCACATGTTGTTCCTAAGGATGCAGGCTACATCCTGATTTTTGTGTTTGTCAATCAGATCAGGAGTCTGGAAATTGTAATATGTCTAATAAATGTGGGATGAAACTTGAAATTATAAAGTTAAAATTACCTGGTTTTCTCCCACAGTTATTAACCCAGAAAAAAAAGAGTTCCATGTTTAGTGTTGACTGTTTACTGGTGCTTGTAATGCCATTTGGAACCAAAGCTATTAAGCAACCCTGAAAATCAAATTCATGGTACTGATTATTCTCAAATTGTTTAGCAGACCCACCCATGGCCTCTTCACATAAATAAGTATTTTCTTTGCCATTTAGCAGGTGGGAGAGTTGAAGAAACCAGATCCAGACAGGAAACAGCAAAAGAAAACTGTGAAATGAAGCTATTCTCTCATGTTAAAAATAAATAAATAAATAAATAAATAAAAATTATGCCATATATTTTCCTGGGTTCAGGACATTATATCAGATCAAATGAAAGCGAACCCACTAGCCTGACTCAGGCACCACATGAGAGCTGGGAAAGTTTGTCTCACTTGTACCAGCTTTAAGCACTAGCTGTGTACACATATACGAAAATCCTTTCCAACAGACAGAACACTTTTTCATTCATGAGATGGAGATTTCAGTTGTTCTGCCATTTGTAGTGCTTTGTTCTCAACAGAGATGAATATTCTTCTCTAGACATGCAGTTTTGTGTCTTGCTTGTTAAGACAATCTGCTTTGGCCTCCCTGAACACACTTCTTTTCTCCATTAGCCTCTGGACAGATGGCTTTCCTACCTTGTCAGTTTTGGTATGCCACCTCTCTCCAGGCGTGATCCTGCTAGCTCCCATGCCCAATTACTTCAGAGATAAGTTTCACCTTCAAAGACTTCATAAGTTATCTTCCTTTTATTCATCATACCTGCCTTGGGAAGGATTCTTTCCCCAGCATCAGCTTGCAATGAGAGGGTCACTGCAATTGCCGTGAAGCATCTTCCTGACATCTTCAGCGCCACAGCTCAGCCCAGCAGGAGCAAACATCCATCAAGTTCCTCTTTGAAGCTCTCCTTTGCTGAGAAGCCAAATAAAAAGCTTTTGAGTTGCTTGGGTGGTATAGCTGGCGAAGCTGATCAATAATACAGCACATTTTTTTGTTGCACTCCAACTTTTTTAATCTGCTCTGTACAGCACCAAGCAGCCCCTGGTCCTAGCCATGCCTAAAGACTCCAAGTGCTTCAATAATACAAACAACAAGAATTATTTATAAGAAATTTCACCTAACCAGAAATAAATGCACTGAAGTGGGCAGGTGGAAGGAAGGGAAGAAGTCATGAGATTTTCAGATCTTTGCAAGTCAATCTAAAATGTTTTGCTTTAATGATTTGCCCTGCATGATATACTACACATTAGAGTTGGTATGGAAGGGTTTCATGACAGATTTTTATTGAAAAATTAAGAAATATTTTTGTATTAAAAAATTTTACTGTAAATATCTCAAGGTGGGCAAACCCTCTGATTTCTTCCACTTCTTGCAAGTGTGCTCTTAGAAAAGACCTCTCTTGGTAATATGTATTGATTTCAAAGCTCCATTTACAAGAAGATGAATCCAAAAGCATGCCAAAAAAAGCCATATATTGTAGAGATAATGGAGAATGTTCTTTGATTAAAATTAGTTTTTTGCTGCTCTGTCATTACTCCCTTTTATATGTGCCCCATGGCACCTATTGTCAAACTAATATGGCCATTCAATGTTTCATTGCTTAATTGTAAATTTTTAAATGAGATCATTTATTTTTATTACTGATCAATCAAGCAGAATTTATAGCTTGTATTCCCCTCACCATCCCCAAACACACATACCCCCAAAGGTAAAATAACTTTAAATAGATATAAAAATTGAATTAAATCAATATGTTTTTATTCTGCTCCAGCTCTTTTTCCACTGTTCTACAATTAAAATTGTATGAGGAATATAATATTGGAGAAATAAATCTTACAGTGTTTAATCAGACTAGATTCAAAGAAATAAATCACAAAGGAAACAGTGAGACACCTTCCAATGCATTCATAAAGGAAATGGTGAATCTTCAGATGAATAAATGGTTCTGAAAAATGTTTTTCTTATTTTAACATGTCAAAATTATGGCCTGTTTCCTTTCATATTAACCAGGTCTGTAATGAAGTATATAATTTGGTGAACTCAGTATACCTTAAACACAGTCAGTTGTGCATATGTTTAAATTCCTTCTGGAGCCAACCCACAGAACTCAGAGTCTCCACCACTTATTGATTACTTTCTACCTTGCTAGTATGGCTGTCAGCCATGTATTAGCACAATGCAGTACAAAAGCATACCCCTAAGATCCAATCTATGCAGAGCTTTCAACTGCTGAAAGTTTGACTCTGAACACAATTTTATTTTCTCTTCTGGTGTCTTTACACAGGTTCGGGATGTTGCTGTTTCCATAGGCCACATATGGAAGCGGAAGACCTGGAGGCAAAAGAAATACCTGAGCTCACGTAGTTCTCATGTGTGCAGGAGCACCTGTGAGACATGTCCAGGGCAGAGAGAGAGGTATTGATGGTGAGGATGCAGAAAGATAACTTGTGGGTTCTCTAGGCCCCTGTCCAAAAAAACACTTAAGCTTCATTAACCTTTAGATACCTGAGTTATATGACTGAGTTCAGTGGATTTTCCTTCAGGTTTGTATAGAACTGATGAAGGTTTGTACTGGATTTGTACTGAAATCATCTCCACACTGAGACTTTAATCACTATTTATCACAAAGCAGATGAAGAGTAAACGTGAGAAGAGGAAACTGGAACAGCAAGTCATCTGCAGACTGAGGACAATGTTCCTATTTCTGTCCTTTGGCAGGACTGGGAGACTGAAGGGACCGTGGGTCTGCTATTGTAATTCTCTAATAATGTACTACAATGTGAATGACGCTGTAGGAGTCAAAAGCAGCAAACACAGTACCTGCATTTCAGAAGAGGGATGAGTGAAGGATGTGGTTCAGAAAATAATTTCTGACCTTTGTCTATTAGTCTGACTTTGATCCATGAGTCTGAAAGAACAATTAAAAACATGAAGGTAAATGGCAAATAGAAGAAAAGGCAACAAGATCGGATGGAAAGAGATACAGCCAAATGAACTGAAATCTGTTTTCATTATGTTAACTGTCTAAAGGAAATGCAGTAACTCATCTGCATCTGAACTTCATGGAGCATTTGATGTCATCCTACATGATGATTTTAAAAAAAAATTATGCTGGAGAATATGTGAGTTAGTTGAAAAATAAAAGAAATAAGTATAGCAAAAGGTGGGGTATCAAAGGAAAGTATCTGATGAGAGAAAAGGTTGAAACTGAGTTTGCCAAGGACTGTTTTCATGCTGGTCTGGTTATAATATGCCCTTTGTTAATCTGTATTTACTTCATCAGCACAAAAGTAAGAGTACATCTGAGATTTGCTGATGACAGGAAGGTGGGAGGCATCATCAATACTGATAATAATCACTGTATTAAACTGACTGTATAAAAACTGCACAGCCTTAAGGAATGAGCTCATAGATTTGGGGAATAAAGTGCAAGTTCAAGCACACAGTGACCAACAGTACATGCTTCTGCTGTAAAATGTAAAATTTATCAGCTGAAAATGACAAAGAGTGATAAAGATCTGGGAACGCTAACTCGAGGAAGGTCTGCAGTATTAGTGGATTATGGGATGACTCTGAGCCTCAACTTCATCAACCATGAAAGTGTCACCTATCAGGCGATAAAGTGACAGAGAAGCATGGGTGATATGTCTTGTCCCCTGCAATACAGGCTGACTGTAAAGGTGAGTTTACATGGGAAATTGGTCAGAAAAGAGATATTAGAATGAGCCGAGGAATGAAGAGCTCATCTGAAAATGGAAAGTGGAAGGGCCTCCCTCCATAGGTTTAGCTTAGGTAAATAGGAAAATATCAAAGAGGATATTGATTATTGCCTATAGAAACAGCTGACATAAACATTAAGAAAACAAAACAAGACAAAACAAAACAAAACAAAAACAAACATTAGTTAACCTTAAAAAAAAATAAAAAAAATAATATTATATATCTTATTGTTTTAAACTGGAAATCAGTAAAAATAAAAACACCTAACTATCAAAGCAGAAAGACTCTGTCGCAGGCTTACCATTGGAGTGAAAGTAAAAAAGTACTACTGTGAAGTAGTAAAGAGACTTTCTGAGCTGTTTATAAAAAGGATTATATATCATGTGGTTGTCTGGATTTAGGGATTTAAGAAGCCTGTGTTAGTCCTGTGTGTCTTGAGAAAGTACTGTGAGATGGACGTGCTACAATCCACCCACTGATCAGAGCACTGAATTTGTCCCAGTATTGAATGGCTGTGTGTTTTTTTATAAGGATCTCACCACGTATGGAACATCTCAGGAAAGTGCAAAGCAAACTAGTGTCTGAAAAATGTCAAGAATGATTTGTTTGATTATTAATGACTGAATGAAACAATGAAATACATTTTGCCTAAGAACTACAAAATATGAATTTGTCTTCAAGGACAAACCAATAGTGGTTTTGTTTAGAGAGGGTTTTGTTATTGCAATAAAAGGAAAATTTGGATGACGGCTTTTCAGTTTTTTTGTTGTTTTAGGAGTTTGATTGTGTATGGCTAGGTATGGAGGGCAAATGGCTGTTTAGACAATAGATATTGTCTCTAATAAAATGTTTCAGGAGTAAGTGTGAAAAACTAAAACTTTGATCTCAGTAACTGAATATAATCATGACTTGCATTACACATTGTTTGTAATTATTATAGAATCATAGAATCATAGAATCATAGAACATCCCGAGTTGGAAGGGACCCACAAGGATCATTGAGTCCAACTCCTAGGTCCCTAAAGGAAAACCCAAAATCAGACCATGTGTCTGAGAGCATAGTCCAAACGCCTCTTGGAACTCTGTCAGGCTCGGTGCCCTGACCACTTCCCTGGGCAGCCTGTTCCAGGGCCTGACCACCCTCTCGGTGAAGAATCTTTTCCTGATATCTAGCCTAAACCTCCCCCAACTCAGTTTCAGGCCATTCCCTCGGGTCCTATCGCTGGCCACCAGCGAGAAGAGATCATCACCTGCCCCTCCGCTCCCCCTTGTGAGGAAGCTGTAGACCACGATGAGATCTCCCCTAAGTCTTCTCTTCTCCAGGCTGAACAAACCAAGAGACTTCAGCCGCTCCTCATATGTCTTGCTCTCTAGGCCCTTAACCATCTTAGTAGCC
>VXAA01006526.1:917814-935748 GCA_013399115.1 Anseranas semipalmata
TTTTTTTTCTCCTGCCAGCATCTGGCAGTACTCTTCCTTCATCTGCCAAAGCTGCCTTGACTATCATGTATCAAGGCTCTCGTTCAAATTTTGCCTTTTCTTCAGTCAGATCTTGTATTTGTTGCTGATTTTTCCATTGCTGCCAACTGGAAAAGGTTACAGATCAACATAGTTATTAGTTCAGTAAATCTGAAAGTGAATTAGTAACTATCGCATTTTCAATGGTATAGAGCCTGTTATTTTTGGTGGGCTAATTAAGTCTTATTTTTTTTTTATTTCACATCTCCTCTTTACTGCCCTGTCTCAACTAACTATTCATACCAATCAGCCCAAATTCTTTTTCACCTTCACTACTCTGTCTGAAATATCTGCATGGCTCACATAGCCATCTGTTACATTTGGAGCACTTCATACAGGCGATCACCTTAGTCACTCTCTTGTTACCTGACGTCAAGGAGTTCATTTACACTAAATAAATAAATAAATCCAGTTATGTGCTGTGACACTAGCCTTGATTCTTAATGGAAGTGGTCTTAAATCACACCATCACCTACAACTAACATGGTGGCGTGGTTTTGCAAAACCCTGGGGGGGAGATGCTCTTGGTGCAGCAGCAGTATTAGGCATTCAGTTGTACAGTCTTTGACACACATCAGTTGTGGGAAAGCAGAATGTGTCCTGCAGCAGCTGGGTTAACTTCTAATTTTATTGTCACTGTGGTTTATGTTCTTTCTGTGACACCTGGTACCTAAATATTCATTAAAAGTCTCAGTCTGCATTTATTTTATTGCTATGTACTTATATAACAACAATGGAAAGCTACATTTCTGCAATATATAGAAATTTAACATTTGACACGCCCAGAAGATAAAAAAAAAATTATAAAAAATCAATGTCTCTAACCACAAATGTAGAACACATCAAATTTTTGAAAGTCAAGTGATTAACAAAAGCTTCCTTCATATCCAGTTTTGATCTTTCATCTGATGTTTATTGATGTTTATTATCTAATAAACAAAAATAAATAAATAAATAAATAAATAAGGCAATGTATGGCTCAGCTGAGTCTTTGGCAGCTCTGCATCTCAGGGCTGTTTTTACTAGTCAGGCTATTTTTACTAGCATAGTAAAGTAAGAGGTAACTTTCAGCAGAAATTAAATTTAACAGTTGCTATTTTACGGCCGGTTTAGGTGGGGAAGGCCTCTCTAGAAAGTTTTAAGACATTCAACAAACAGTCCCAATATGCAGCTCAAAACAAAGCATATTCTTTCCTGAAAGGAACAGCAAACACAACAATCATTTCTGCTGACATTATCACAATTGCACTGAGAAGTCTGTTCCAGCCCAATGTTATTGCCAAGGATGTTACGGAGCAAGCACAGAAGGAAGGCAAAAGAGAGGGATTACAGTTCTATTGTTAGCAAGTAGCATTTCCAGGTGCCATTAAAAATAATTTATCTATGATTTTTTGTTCTCAGCAGTTGCTAGATGAGACGAGCGTTGCATCTTTATGAGGGGCTCACAAGGATTGCTGCCTTACAATCTTGCCCAAGGCTGTTTCAATACCGTATAAAGAGCAATGTAACACAAGGTATTCAGCCCAGAATCGTGAGTAATGAGTTCTTTATAAATTCAGTTCATTTTATAGTCAAAAGTTTTAATGAAAGAAATTAAGTTTCTTAAAAAAGCAGACAATGGCCCAGCAGTTTGTCTGAGCAGGACGAATCATGGGAAACACCATTTCAGCCCTCTGATTGAGAGCCAGGTCTGGACGCTGTTGTAAAATAAAATTCCTGAGATGCCCAAGATCTGGTACAGCACTAGTGTTATAGATACGGAGAAGGGTGAAAGAGTACCAAAACCAGCCTTTCAAAATTCAAGAGTCAGGCCTCTAAAATCAGTTTTTATATAATAGTAAGTCTGGATTATCTCAATGTTTTCGAGTTTTACAGGAGCATGCAGATGTATTTTTTTCACCCACATGTACACAACATATAAGTAAAGTTAACTGAGGTTATTCATTTGACCAATCAAAAATTTTGGCAGAAAAAAAAAAAAAAAACAAAAAAACAGCATGAAATCAAAGCCCCAGTGTGTAAGAACATGCTTTTCAACACCAGGAAAAGTTCTTTCTAATGATGATAAGGTATTTTACACACAGAAGTAAGTTTATATGCTTTTTGTTTTGACTGTTCCATAGCTGGTAAAATCTGATTTCTAACAATGCTTGCGGTGTAGACTAATTGAACTGTAAAGAGAGATTTGTGGCTGTTTTCCTAATTGCTAAAAAGAGAAGGAAATGCTGAGGGTCATGACAAGCCTCGCCTCTGCTGACCGTTTTTGTACAGAATTTTCTCAAATTTTCCCAAAACAATTCTAGTTCAGTAATTGGAAAATGTACATGGTAGCTATCAGGTCACTTTTTTTAAATGGATTTTTAAGGATTTAGTTACCATTAACAAAAGCTGTATCTGAGGTTTCCAAATCAAACATTTCTCCCAAACTGCAAAACTTATTCCAAATTATTCAGATCTTTTCAGGCCAAGCCCTGTCCTCCATGTCCAATCCTTCTGCATTCATTGCTCTCACACCTGCTCTCACACCTGCTCCTTGACTTACTCCCAGAAAAATCTTGTGAAAAATATGTCTACAGGAAGGGGAGAAGGATGCACTGGCAAATCTCACCAAGAGCCAAGGATCAAGGCAGTGATCTGTTGAATTTAGTGTTCCTTATAAATCTCTGGTTCTTACTTCATCGCTTTCGCTAATATATCTGAGAACTCCTTAAAGCTTTGATCTTGGTCAGACTTCAGCAAAAATGAGGGTATCTTGAGATGGCACAGTGTTTTATGCTGTCAGGAGCTACAGCTGAAGAGCCACCTTCTCTCTCCCTTTTGTCAGTAGGATTTTGACAGACGAATTGCAAGAAAAAGATGGCCACTTCTAAAATTTTGCTCTTAAATTTGAAAGCATAAGAGAAATTTGTGGAACTTCCTAGTACAGACATTCAGACAGCTTCTTTGCAACCTAGGAATGAAAATGGGATATTAAAAATGCCATCTTCAGATAATTAGAGAAAAAATAGTTAATTCGTAACAAAATACAGTGGCAACAGTGATGATGCTTTCTGTTTACCTCTACAGCCTGAAGCAATTTTTTGGGGTTTCTCCAGATGGCCATAGTTTACAGCGTCTTTGGTGCTGCTTTAAAGATGTATCAGTCCTGAGGTTTTTTGGGTAGATTTCTTAACGAGCAAAAATGCATCCTTGATCTTCCACATGTGCACATCTTAAGTATCACTCAGATGATATCTGAGCAGAAGGCTGGCCTCTTCAATATGCAGCTGCTTCAGCCCACTAGAAATGCCAACATAAACTCACTTTAAGTGATTTTTTTTGTTAGTAAAGATCAAAAAAGACATTTGAAGAGACAGCCATGCAATAACTCTGTCAATGCAGTTCCCATCCAGCTCTCAATCTTTTTACAGCTGTATTCTACTCCAGGAATGAGAAGAATGGGACCATAAAAGAGTCAAAGCCAGGTCAGAAAATCTGAAAAGGAAAACAGTAAAGAAAGTAGAGAGCTGCCAGGAAGATGTCCCTTCAGCAAACCACACCTGTGCAATATGATGCCTGCACCTACACTTACTATATATACGTAGTAAGATTCTTTGCTCTGAACTTAACATTCTCTACCGTGAGCTCAGTGAAGTTTGTCACTTGACCTCAGTGAAGTTTTACTCTTGACCTCAGTGAAGCAGGAGTTGGTAATTTCCCTGGAGTGATAACACTGGTTAAAAGAGGTGATTGCCAGTCAAAAGAGGTGGCAGCTGGTGAAAAGAGGTAATTTTCCCACTATATTTAATGTTGGTGCGACCTTACCTTGAATATTGTGTGCAATTCTGGGCTCCTCAATATAAAAAGGATGTTAAGGTACTTGAAAGCATCCAGAGGAAGGCAACACAGCGGGTAAAAGGAAGGCACGTCCTGTGCAGAGAGGCTGAGGACACTTGGCCTGGAGGACAGGAGGCTCAGAGGCGACCTCAGTGCTCTCTGCAGCTACCTGAGGAGGGGAAGTGGTGAGGGAGGTGCTGGTCTCTGCTCCCTGGTACCCGATGATGGGATGCACAGGAACAGCACACAGCTGCGCCAGGGCAGGTTCAGGCTGGACATGAGGAAAATTTCTGTACTGTGAGGGTTGGCAAACGCTGGCGCAGGCTTTCTAGCAGGGTGGTTGATGCCCCATGGCTGTCAGTGGTCAAGTGGTGTTTGGATAATGCCCTCAGTAACATGCTTTAACTTTTGGTTAGCCCTGAAGTGGTGAGGTGGTTGGACTTGATGATCTTTGTCCTTCCAACTGAACAGTTCTAGTCTAGTCTAGTCTAGTCTATCCTATTCAACACTAATTTCAAGAGTTCCAAATCCTGGGAAAGCTGCTTCTTGGTAAGACATTTCCCATTAAATAAAATTTTATGAAATACAAACACTTAGGATTTGGGAGATTTCTATTTTCATGTGTTAGCACAATAATAGAAATAGAGCCCTGAATATGCTCCAAAATCCATTCTCATGAGCCAGAGGGATTTTAATCTGTATTTGGAGAAGCTATATATTGGCAGTCCAAAGTCTAAGAAGCTAATTTTCTTTAACTGTCCTCAAACTAATTTAACAGAAACTTCTCACTCATTTTCCTATTTTATACATTGATTTTTTTTTTTTTTTTTATTAAAGCAATGCTTTTTATCTCTACATGTATCTGTATAGTAAGACTCTGCTATTGAGAATTATAGGGCTTTGCTTTACTGCTTTTTAAGTTATGCCGTATGGTAACTGCTTCAGCAAAGCAGGAACCAGATGATAATATACTACACACCTTTGCAGTGTCCTCTGATAATTACAAGATCTTTATTTTGAATTAAAAGCAAAGAATCCAGTCAGACAAGTCTACAGATTCATTTCAGTAATCCACTGTGAGACCAAAAGTATATTTTGTAGTTCTTCTTTGTAAGTATAAAGTGTTAAAAAACATTTCCATAAGGCAATAAATATGACTTGTTTNTATATATATATATATGTCATTTATTAAGAAAATAAGCCAAAGAAAAATTAGTTCTCTTATCTCACTTTGCTTCGGCAGTGACGTTACGGGAGGAGAGCACAGCTGCCATTTATGAAAAACACAGCCTCTGATAACACATTTTATGGGTTTTGATTTTAGACTCTCATCCATGAGCATGCATAATGTTTTGAGGCATCATTTTTTTAACATCAATAAAAAACCTGAGATAAGATTTTATGTATGTCATTTTGTCACTTGGATGGTGCAATGTTAAAATAAGATCAGTTGAAACATTTACCACATACTTTATTATCTCCCGTGAAATGAATATCTGGATAATTGGGAAAGCAAAAATCTTTGGTATAAGGATTTATGAATTGAATAGAATTACCTTCTGCAACATGAATTTCTGTGAGATGAGGATTTTCTTTTCTGCTGAAAAATATCAGGAGTTATGAAGTGTAACCAAACATATTTCTTCCAAGAATGATACTTTCTTCCTTTTTTGTATTTAACACGGAAAATTTCCCTTGCCATCCAATCTTGACTTCCAGCTTACTAATGTTTAGCTTAAAATAATCTTGAGATCTCAAATCCAAATCCTCTGTTGACTGTCAAACCAGCCTCTTTTGTAGATCATTTAATGAAGTTACTCTGTTTAGAAAAATCTTTGCTCCATTTTAGCAAGCACACATTATTCTAAAGGGGACTTCACCTCCTGAAGTCTGGGCTCATAACTGATATTTGTCCTTTAATGCCTTTGAAGTATAAGTTTTTCATTGCCAGATTAAAGTGGACACCAAGATTGTGTTTCATTTCAGTGGGATTAACAGCTTAATTTTTCTAAAGCATAATAGTCTTTAATGACATAACTGACATTGGTGGATGGTGTCCTAACTTGGAAATCAAAGTATATGTCAGTAACTTTAAGAGATCAACAACGCATAAAAGGTCTCTCTGAACTTTTTTCCATAACTTGCTAGGTAATGTAAACAATATATCAATTACTGCAATTGCAGACTGAATTATTCCTTTATATATATGTAGTACTATAGTATATATTCCTTATATAGTATATATTATATATACTTATTATTATTATAACTTATTATATATACTTATATTCCTATATAGTATATATAGTATATACTATACTATAGTATATATTCCTTTTTATATATATAGTATATATGTAGAGTATAGTATATATAGTATATAGTACCATGCATTTCTGACTCAGACTGTTTGCTAATTAAGGATGCTATCATCACCTATATTTACGTATTTTGCAATATCTTTCATCAAACATCATATCAGCCACATAAGAAGTTTTGTACTTATGTTAGTTACTACCCAGAGCTTTAGTTACCTCCACAGAATTTCTTAGTATTTACTTTCACCTTCCTTCCTCACCAGAGAGAAGAGTGTCCCCCTGTAGCAAGTCACACACAAGAAGGGATTAAACAAACAGAAGACAAAATATCATAGAATCATTGAATCATAGAATGGCTTGGGTTGGAAGGAACCTTAAAGATCATCTAGTGTCACCCACTAGATCAGGTTGCCCAGGGCCTCATCCAACCTGGCCTTGGACACCTCCAGGGATGGGGCATCCACAACTTCTTTGGGCAACCTGTTCCAGTGCCTCACCACCCTCTGAGTGAAGAATTTCTCCCTAACATCTAATCTATATCTCTCCTCTTTTTGTTAAAGACCATTTCCCCTCATCCTATCTTTATCTGCCCAAGTAAAAAGTTGCTCTCCATCTTTTTTATAAGCCTCCTTTAAGTACTGAAAGGCCGCATATCTGCATGTCTAACTCAGTGTTGATATGTCTTCTGCACCCAGACACTTGAGGATTGTACTAGAGCAGTTTTCCAGAAAGTTTTGTGTGATGATGGATGTGAGACTACAGGTTCTCTGGGAAAGACCTCATGGAGAAGCTGAGATTTCTCATAGGGTCTCTTTTACATCGCTGTCATTACTTCCAGGGGCATTCTCAATGTGTTTATTTAAATAAATAATGCATATTCACAGCTGTTGCATTTGTTTCTGAAAGATGCACTTGGGCCAGGCCTACTGGTTCCTTTCTTAAGCAATCAGAAAGATGCAAAGGTAGTGCTAATCTTTCCACTGTCACAAGATACATCTGTGTTACCAAGAGCAAAAGCTAATTATAACTTAGCGGGGCTTCTATTTTATATTGCACCCCTTTTAATTTGTTATCTAAAACTTTAGATCGTCTGGGCTGGAGGTAGCTCTGGATTTTAGCTCCTACAAAAGAAAAAAAAAGAAAAAAAATAAACATTACTTTTCTCTCCTTCCCTGTCTTTGTATCTCCAAATTTGCATTCTTTGTACAGGGTTATTATCTTCCTAGAGCCAGCACAGCTGCAGGTGGGGATAGTGCTCAAGTCAAGCATGCACTGAGGTTAATAACAAAAAACCCCTACCAAACAAACAAAACTTGTTCATGTTTACAGCTTCAACACATTTCACTGAAAACTCTGGCTTCATTTCTAGCATTGATCAAAACAGGAAAACAAACAAACAAACAAACAAACAAAAAACAAACAATTAAATGGATCTGTTGTCATATCTACTAAAATAAAATGCTCATGTAAATTAGTCAATGTGCAACCATAAAACTCTTCTGTTATTAATCTGTGCTTTCTTGAGGTTTGCTCATTTAGGTGAGAATGAGGTTGTCTGTTTGTCTAGTGCTTGTAAAATAGGATAAAACAGACTCCAGGTATATATTTTTATGCCAAATCATTATGAAGTCAGAAGAAATAAATTGGGATCTGTGATTTCCTTATCAGTTTATGACACACTACCTTTGTTATCTCAGGCATTTTTCCTGACCATTGCTGCTTATAAAATATGGCTAATAAGATTTCATGTTTTTTAAAAAAGATTCTTAGAAAAAAGACATAAAAGAGTTTTTAAATACCAAACTAGCATTGACCACAAACTGTTCTTCATTACTTGCTAGTATATTTTCCAGGGTCATACTTCATATAAAAATTCTGCACTTGAAAATGAAATTAATTATGGCAGCCAAAAAAATGTTTTATTTCATTGATAGATAATTGCAGCTTTTGTGACATGCACCAAGACAAGCTTCCCTGCTGTGATCATATCATGCCCTGGATTTTTTTAACAACAAAAATAATACAGTATATAACAGAGGAAACAAGGGATTAGGAAAGATGTCCAATATTTGGAAAGGCAACATCAGTGCTGATTATATAGTATGTTTATATATCACTTATAAAGCTAATACAACACTTTATCTTAGCCTCCTCCTTGTTAATATAAACCAAGACTAACATGTCACGTGGGCAGAACTCACTGGCATGGAAATTGGTGCAGTAACCAGCTGATGATAACGTAGGCGTTCTCCAGATCCATTTCTCTGAAGCTTCTCTAAAGTCTGCCACACATACTTTTTCAAAGGGAAAAGGGTGTTTTAGAGAATTTGCTGTTGACTGTGCTGACTTCTTTTGGCCATGGACAATGCCCTAGTTTCTCCAATGGGATTTGCTTTCAGCCACTGGTAGGACCAGGTGCTTGTGATGAGCAGGAGTAGTCTGAACTGTGAAATTTTTTTCACAGTCCATCCACATTTGAGAGACACAACTCTAATGACACCACCATTGACTTATGAATTATGACAAAGCAGTAGTTTATTTGCAAATTGCTGATTACAAATGGAGCTGATCATCATACAGTTGGGTGAAGGGCTGATCATTCAGCAAGTGCTCTGACAGGCTCTGCAGGGCAAAATAAATAAGTGATTCAGCTTGCATTACCAAGTCTTTGACATCCTAGAATCCTAAAATCATAGAATGGCTTGGGTTGGAAGGGACCTTAAAGATCATCTGGTTCCAACCTCCCTGCCATAGGCAGGTATGCCACCCACTAGATCAAGTTGGCCAGGGCCCCATCTAGCCTGGCCTTGAACACCTCCAGGGATGGGGCAACGACAACATCTCTGGGCAAAATCCTAGGCAGCTGTTTAACATGGGACAAGAGAAAATGTTATGAATAAATTTAGTTTAACATACTTAAAGATAGCAAAATCTAACTGCATATTGCGATTTTTTAATTTGTAGGCAAAACCATCGTGGTTTAAGACAACTTCCTTTTTCAAGATCAGATGACAGATTTTTTCACTTTAAATACTAAAATTACAGTAAGCTGTAAACATTGCCAAAACAAGGAATAAGAATTGCTATGAATCAAAACAAACAAACAAACAAACAAAAATGTTGATCTTGAGGTTAAGAATACAATGAGAGATGGGAGTGACTTCTTGTGCTTTTCTTACACCTATTCTTGTCTAGAAAGACTAGCTATTTCATAGTGCCTTTCCTACGAGCCCCCCACAAAAGCAAGGGAACTAAGGGGAAGATGAGGAGTGCACAAATGCAGAGCTCTCAGTGAGAAGGGAGATTTTCCAAGTCTCCAACAACAAGCATCTGGGGACATCATTATGTTTTGTTTGAAACGCTAGACACAAGCATGGTATTAGATTTTTTTTAGCCAGGTACATTGTAAAATCCACTGTAAAACCAGAATGAAGTGCCCAGAAGACAGCTGGAGAGGGAGAGGTTTTAAGAGAGGGAGTTTAAAAGGGTTAGGAAAGGTATAAGTAGTAAGCTTAATCAGAAGAAATGTGGGGAAAATGAGCATAGATAGTTCATAAAAAATACACACATGGGCAGGCATTTCAAAAAAAAAGCTCTTTAAATACCTTAGTACACAGCAATGATAAGAAATTAAGGGCAGGTGCATTGCAACTACAGTGCACATGATTAAATGATTTTAAGCATGTATCCAGATTAGTTAGGAATACAATGATTTGCCATGAGCTACAGTTACAGAGTCAACAGTGGGATGTTCAAAAATAATGCAAAGAAGACATTTAGAAGATTAAAGTAATTCCTGCATTAATCACATATGAAGTGAATTGGGAGGAAAAGGAGGAGGGTCCTTCCTCTGATCTCATGTCTGCCTGTACAGATCAACATCACAAGAGAGCTCAACTGCCAGGCATCTGCTTTGTAGAATACAAATACATGTGTGGAGGATTTATTAAGAAAAGAAAAGAAGCTGCTGATAAAAAACAAAAGCTGTTGGCTTGAAGTCCTATTCACAACTCTTCAACACTTTTGGAAAAATTCACATCACTTTAAGGAAATATTAGTCTTGGTCCAGAGTATTTATGTAAGAACAGCAAGTATTCATCACCTAGTTCATTTGCATTCCACATATTTTGAACAGGCCATTTCACTGCACAAAGATTTTAAAGCAATTTTGGAAGGTGATGTCTCAAGAAAATTTGCTTTCCCATTTATAGACTACAGATGTGATAAACTATAAGACTTCCCAAAGCAACTTTTGATAAGCTGCAGCTCTGGACTGCAGACCATTTTCATTGGCGTTTGGTGCACCACTGAGGAATTGGCAGATTTAAATGCAAGTGCCTGCTCTGCAACTAGTGAACTGATAATCTAATAACTCCTCTCAGTTTTGTCATCAACAAAAAGCAGATAACACAAATAAAATCTTCTTTTACACAGACTAATAGACAGTCCAAGAGGAAATCTTGTTCTAGTAATGAAGGCACAAGAGATGCCTCTTAAAGACTTAGGTACTCTTCATCAGTCTGTCACAGACGTTCTGTGTGACTTCAGGTGAGTCACTTTACCACTTTATTTTCACTTGTAAAATGAAAATAATAATATTTTCCTTCTTTCAATGTATACTGGGAAACATAGTATTCATCCTTCCTCAGTGGGAAGAGGTGTAAAGGGTGCAAATCCTGCTGGAACTAACCAGCACACGTGAATGCTCTCATGCATGAAGAGGCAGGGCTGCACCCTAAATGCTGCAGAGCAGCAAGCATGCAGACCTGCAAGGAGCACAGCAAGCCTAGCACATCTCTGTAGGGGACAGGAAGAACTTCTCTGTTGTCCAGCAAAACCATTGCAAAATCCTTGTGCTGGCATTAGTGGCTATTGGAGCAGGACCACAGATGAAGACTGGATACCATTTAGATTAGGCAAGTTCAGACTGGACCTACAAGGTTCTCAGAATGATCTCTGGCAGTCAGTGGATTATGAATGTTGAATATGAAACTTTACATATAATCTGATCATCTGACTTTCTTGGTCTAAACTGGATATCTCAGCTCCTACCACTGCAGGGACACAGCTTTCAATAACAGAAAAGCACTAGGAAATTTGCCTAATCTTTTAGGTGCGCAAACCTTGCTCTACTGCTGCTCCTTTTTTTTTTCTGTGGCTTCCAACTCTTCAAGAGAAGAACCTGGTAGTCTGGTTTTGGTGTCATGCCTGTGCAGAGCATTTTGTTCTGAGTACCAGCCAACAGTATGCACCCAGTTGTAAGTGAATGGGCTCTGTTGCTTCTTTCTTTTCCTAAGGATATGCCAGTTTTTACACTAGCCAAGACTATGTCACATTTACTATACAGCTAGTCTTTATTGGCATTTTTCTCAGAATGTCACCAGGGCAAGTCACATGGTTGCATTTTTTCACTGCATTTACACAAATACCCTTGTTTCACACCATGGCATGAAGAGGATCTCCTTCAGATTAGCATAATTTAAGTTTAGATACAGGACACAATAACAGCACTGCAGAAATAGAGGCTTCATAGAGAGAAAGGGAAGGATATTATTTACTTCTTGTAAGTTCTTCCCAACATAATACATATCTCTGAAACCCAGAGGTCATTTATTGTGAATGTAATGAGTACATTCATATCCACCAAGGGTAATAAATATTGTGAATTAAGTTGAATAATGACTATACTGTCTATTTCATTACTACATGAGAGGCACACATGGGTCTTAATGTAAGTCAGTATTTATAATGCAATATACAGTATGAGTCTCATTCAAAGATAGAACTGCAGGAATGTCACAAACACCTTAATTTACCATTACTGTCTGAGGAACAAGCAAAAAAATCATTGCAAACAAACAATGTGTATGGAATTTGTAATGATAGGCTTAATCATAAGCCTACTTTATTTCAAATTATGACTTTATCTTTTTTCTTTTAAGAAGATCGTTGGTTTTTAAAAGTCAAAAGAAGAAAGGTAATGCAGTACTAGCAAAATGTTACTTGTGTTTTTAACCAGATTGATTGTTTCAGATGTACTCTAGGTTACACAAGCTTTCAAAATATTTCTATAAGATGCAACCAGGAATTAAAAAATGGACTCACAACTTTTAGTGAAGAATAGATGACAGGAGGGAATAAAAAAGCACACATGGCCATAAATAAACATAAATAACCAGAATCTAAAATGAGTTCTGGGCTGCTGACATGTATACGACTGAGTATAAAACATATGCAACTGAGCTTCTAAGATTTTGATAACATGAATGGAACACATAAAATGTATAGATCTACTGTTCCAGCTACTTAAGTAGATCTGTGACAAGTTGGTTGACTTCTTGTGAGAGCTATGGGGAGGTGATGCAACATGCCCAAGCAATCTCTGTTTTTTTTGTGTGTGTGTTTTTGTTGTTGTTTAATAGTGAATTAAAATAATTATTGAGATAAGAATATGAATATATTAATTAAAAGATAGAGGAAGTCAGATGTTTACCAAAGATCTAGTGAACTTGTTTATCACATCAGACAATGGTGGGAGTCATTGGATTTCCTTCCAGTGTGAATCTTTGTAGGCTGCTAAGTCCACAACTGTATAACATAATTTTTAGATAGTACCAGCAAATTATGCAACTGTAGTAAATGGGGACTAAGGTTCCTTAATTGCTTACCTCTTTTTTCAAGAAATCAAAAGGCATAATTTCTGCTCACCTGATTTCCATGCCCAGAAATTTTGCAGTTCTTGGAGGACCATAGATATACAGCATCAGTGGTGAATATCTCTTGCTGGAGACCAAGACTCTTTCAGGAACAGAGCTATCCATATTTGGAGGGGATCAGTACTGAGGCAGCAAGAAACTAAACCCACCCTGTTTATTTTCTTTGATAATATTTACACTTCACTAAATCTTTGTTTGGATTATCTGAAAAATCTTATTCGGAAAATAAACAAATCCTCAGGTTCATGACAATGAACACTGGTAGAAACATGGTAATTAATACAGATTTTGAAGTCGGTATGTGGTACTGTTTCTAAATCCCTACATTATCTTTATTCCTGGCCCAAGGTATCTTGTTTCATAATTTCAAGAGAAACAAAGTGTATGAGCTATGGTCTAGAAGATATATTTCATTGTACACACTATGCAAAAAGCCTTGCAGATATCGTGGGAATAGGACTTATATTGGAACAGTTAGTAATAAGAAGCCTGATAAAGGCTTTCCTGTTGATAAAAGACCTTGCTATGTTAACATTACAAGCAGAGGTCATCTTTAAGTCTGGCACATAAGAGAGGTCCTGGCAGTCCACTTCATTATAATAGATGCCTGACAGTATCCAGCACAGCTTAGAAAGACAGAGTAGCAAATGGCACACTACAGTCACCACTACAGCTCTTTTCATTGTGGACCAACCTGCTCAAGGCCATTTGCTCATCTCAGTATAAAACATGTCCAGATCTTTTTCAAGCAGGTAGAAGAATTTCCTCATTAGAATGACAGCAACAGGTTTAGCAAAACTCTAGCCACCTGCAACACAAGCTTTTAGGACTGAGGAGTATTTTTAGCATGTTTTTATCACAGATATGCTTCTAGCTCTTTCTACCCACTAAAACAGGAGCACCTGGGCATTGTTGCTGCACAGTGGGATCACTGTGGTGAGTCCATTCCTCTGGCAAGCTACAGGAGGTTTCCCTTTCAGAGGGACTTTGAAGGTCTATGGATTTCTTTAATGTATACATAAACATACATATGTATGTATATGTATGTGTGTATATATATATAGTAACATGTATCTCTCCATATATACCTATATACATGACATGTATTTTTTATATATCTATTTATTTATTTATTTACAACTTGGGATAATAACTCTTACTTGAAGAAATCTGGGCCATGCAGAAAAGTGAGCAAGCATTTATTAAAGACATTCTCTAGAGCAACTTTGGTTATCAAAGCTTGTCAGAGTTTCAGTGCTTTCCCAACCATAAAGGCATGTACAGTCAATCTCCCTGGAACCCAAGGTGTGAAAGTTAATGAAATTTGACAACTGACTGATGTCAGATGAAGCTTTGAATTTGGAAACCCAATTACCTCTTTCCCTTTCAAAGCAGAGGTCATTCCAGTCAACACAACTGTACTGCCATACTTCGCAATTCAATCTGAGAGGTTGCAGGAGATTCTGGTTTTCAGAAAAGACAGTGTCAGTCTCAGTTTCCAGCAAGTTTCAGCACACAGCTAGCAAAATTGGTGGACAACGAAGACATCCGTTGACTAATGACTGGTCACATGAGCCAGGCAGAAATATGGATATACTGTGTGTCCACACAGAAGAAGGCTGTTTCATTCAGTAACCTACTTGTCTGTGGGTGAGGGTGCAACCACAACTCTCTATTGCAATGTCTCAGTTTCTTAACTCCATGCATTTTTCCCAATGGTAAATCTTTTTGCCCCAGAATCTGTTGTTCATACAGATTTACTGCTAAAGGTTTGGTGAAATTACAGCATTCATTTAACCTGGTGGACTGAAGATGATGTAAATCTGATAGAACTGGGGCAAATTGCACCAGCAGAAAAATCTAGCAAGTTACTTATGAGCTCTATGACCAGCTTTCCAAATTCACACTCAGCTCATCAAGCTCTGCTTGTCTAAATATGGAAATGCTGTAACTTGCTGTGCAAATACCTGCAAGCAGAAATTGCTGTGTTGCAGTCAGATGGGCAGAGATGAAGATGCAGTGTCTGTCCTTCCTCCTTTCCTTAACATCTTTGAGGGGAATAAACAGATTTAAAGAGTTATGTGGGATGTATACCTGGTTGGCATCTGCTCTGGACTTGGTTTTTAGTAATTAAGAATTGTTTAAAGAAACTATAATGCTAACATTTACATTCTGTTGGACAACGCAGAATAGTTCCCAAAACCCCTTGAGGGGAAATAGGAAGGAAGAGATCAGCTAGGCCTATGGCAGAGAAGGACTACATCTGTTGCAATTGCCGTCGCAGGTTTGTCCAGCATGCTTGAGGTAGTAAATCAGAGCACTGATTTGTGAAAAGGGAGTTGGATTTTATTATAAGCACTTTCAAGCTCTCTCGGGGTGGAAGGAGTGAAAGCAGCACAGCTCAACAGCCCAGTGTCAGGCCTGATTCTCCTCACTCTCCCACTGGTATAAATCATAATCACTCTAGGGAAGGATTTACACAGCAATTTTGTGCATGTAGCAAAAACTGTGCATGCAAGGTAATGAGGACGACATTTTTTTTTTTTTTTTTTGGAGATCTTCCTATCTTAGTTTTATTTCAGTTTTGAAGAGGTAGAGACCTCATCAGCCCTGAAAGAAATGAGGGTTTCCTAAAGGATCATTGCATGTGGCACCTCTTCGGTCATATATAAAGCTATTACAAAGCAGTTGTTAATTTATACCCATGCATTTTAGGGCAGTTTCTAAGATTCCTCTTTGAGGGCATTTACCTTATTTATCTGCTTGTTCACATCATGAATCTTCACGTATCAAGAATCACAAATATCTTAATAAACATGATCCTCACCTTGCCCTGCCAAATTCTGTTCCATGTAGCACATCCCTGCAGAAACATCACGCTGTTGGCTGCAGAGGAACAATGAAGGGAAAAGCAGCCTGCAGATTCCTATACAGCCCTGCTGGGACATGCTTACCAGCTGCAGAATTACGAGGACTCAGTGTCTGTTGTACCTGACAGAGGAAGAATATCTTCATCACCATGGCACTGCAGTAGCTGGGGGTGGTGAGTCATGCTACACCTCACTGTATCAAGACCTTCTCATAATAAATGCAGCTTTTGCCCTGAAAGGCGTGCTTTTATCAAGGCAGGATACAACAGTAGATGGATGGCAAATGTGTACAGAGTGATGAATTCATGATCATTTTCCTTTCGAAGGGGTAACTGAGACAGACCCCATATGTCCTCACCAGCTCATCCCACCCAGGGCAGAGCCAACGCGCTCCAGCACTGTGCTGGAGGAGCTGCAGGGGAGCTGCCTCCCTGCTCTCACCTGTGATAAACAAATTCCCAACTCCAGTGCTTCAGAAATGCCTCAGCATGTGGCCATTCAGCATCGTATCAGGGCCAGGCTGTGGCCTTTGCCGCTTTGCTGCCCAATGACACAATAGAGCCTGGTTCTTCCTCTGCCATCTAATAGCAAAATGCTTCTCTCTGAGGTTCAGTGCTTAAACATGTAATCATCTCCAAAATCCACATCAAATGCCTTATATCCCAAATAATTACTGCAGTACCCAGTAACAGCAACCTCATCTAGAATACCTAATTGGGGAAAAAAACATTCAAAGAAAGAATGGAGAAAAACTTAAAAATTAAAGAGTTGTTAAGGTTTTGATCCAATATTAATTTGCACATCTGCTACTGGACTTAGTGAAAGGAGGAGATGTGCACAGCAGAAGATATCAAAAAGACAATTTTTTTTTTCTATTTTTCAGCACACCAGCCATCTTGGCTCTTACTGCTTTAAATGGAGCAGCTGTGCTGAAGGGGAGCAAACGGCAGTGGTGGCTGCCTGGTGGCAGGGCTAGCCACGGGCTGCCTTTCTCTGCCAGGGCTACTGCACCTGGGGGACCAGTGGTGGCTCTGGGGCAGCGGCAGGGCCATGGGCACTGCTTGTACACCCTCACCGCAGCATCACAAATCATCCTCCTGGATACGGACGTGGGCAAGCCACTTCCCACCACCTTCTGGTAGGTCTCAGCAGGGCAGTGAGCACCCCATAGCAACAAAAATTTTGCAATGAATGACAAGAGGACTCCCCTTCAGCACGCACATGAATCAAGACATAAATATCTCCGCAGAGCACGCATGTGGTTGCTTAGTTTTTCTTTTATGTTGCTTATGTATGTGAGTCATGATTATGTGGTGTACATACTCTTTTGATCTTACATTTCTGTAATTAATTATTAAGCAAAAACAATAACCTGGAAGAAAGTGATATAACCCTATTATCTCATAATTTGTTAATGTTAAATTCTTGGCAAAGGGTATCTACCTGCTCTTTGACAAATAAATGTGTATTGTAGCTAATTAACTCAAGTAAAACAGAGAGTACCGCACAGGCACTTGGCCTGCAACCTCACATGTCTGAAGCAATAATCTTTTTGCTAATTTTAAAAAAAAATAAATCTTAAGGTCCAGGTCATCTGTCTGGATTCAGGAGAAGCTCCAGTCTGAATAAGTGCTGAGATGTGCCTATGCTCCATTTAACGGGATTCTGTTCTGAACTAGTCACGTTATTCAATAAAATAACACTTTTACAGTTTCCTCCAATCCTTTACTCTGGTATTAAAAGGCTTAGGATCAGCAAAATCTGTTCTTTAAAAAAATAAAATAAAGTAAAGGGAACCCTCAATATCTTTCTTCTAGGTTTTCGTCAATATTACCAGGTCTTTCAGGGCAAAACATAATTTTAAGAACTGAGAATCTTCTTTTGACAGGATTTTAAAATTTCACCCTATTCCAAAATGTCACCTTTTCCTTTAAATCACTACCTTGAGGGTTCACAAACCTGCAGATACAAATTTATTCAATTTTAAGCAGAATGTAGAATGTTAATATACTGCTTCACATTAAAATATTTAAAGGCTTAACTAGATGGCATAATCTACCCTTCTCCTTTATATAAAAAAAAAAAAAAATCATTTTGAGCAGAATTACATTACTCCAAGCATCCTTTGTGCTCTAC
>VXAA01006526.1:935764-1078101 GCA_013399115.1 Anseranas semipalmata
ATATGTATATATAACAAGTAAACATTCATAGAAATAATTTTCTTTAATCTTGCAGAAGTTATTTTATTGTAAATTGGAACTGTGCTGTATAGATCAGTTTACATTTTCCTCCTTTACTTACACAGCTAGGGATGTACAAAGTTACACGTTTGTGAAAATGGTCTCCATGGATTTGGGCGGGGGCTTTGTTAAATTTTTCTCTACTAACAAAAGAATAAATAATAAAAAATTACATTGTTTGTTTTCTTTTCTCCCCCAGCCTACTCAGATAAAGCCTGGGAGTGGGATTAGAGCCTTAAAAATATCTAAAGTATTTCCATATCTGTAGCTGGGTGGAAATTTTACAGTGAAGTATTTTCTGAACAGCAAACATCAATTTGTAAAGAGAAACACTCTTCAGCAGTTTGCCTGTTTCTGTGAAATTTCATTTGGAAAAAAAAAATAGCTCTTTCAGGGCTTCACCAAAGAAGAAACTGCAGACAGAGCTGTGCTGCTGTGANGCAGAATTACATTACTCCAAGCATCCTTTGTGCTCTACGTATATTACTGATATAATTTTCTGTCAGAGATATTAATCATTTTGAAAAATTTATCTCTTGGAAAGCCCCAGTTACAGAAGACCAAATTGCATTTTCCAAGAATAAATGAAGGAGTAGGTTTTTCCCTGTTTAGGCTGCATAATTTGCATGTCAATTGAGATTGTCCTCAAGATTTTGAAGTTACTCAGCTCAGATCAACAGAAATAGCTTGCTGCTTTGTACATATATAGCTGATGTCAAAGTTTTACTTTTTCAAACTATGCAGCATTTGAAGCAAGACAGGAAACAGTGTCTTTAAAAGCTTGTCCCATGTAACCAGACAAGTCTTCTGGTTGTTTGTTTAGCATGGCCTGGTTNTTACATTGTTTGTTTTCTTTTCTCCCCCAGCCTACTCAGATAAAGCCTGGGAGTGGGATTAGAGCCTTAAAAATATCTAAAGTATTTCCATATCTGTAGCTGGGTGGAAATTTTACAGTGAAGTATTTTCTGAACAGCAAACATCAATTTGTAAAGAGAAACACTCTTCAGCAGTTTGCCTGTTTCTGTGAAATTTCATTTGGAAAAAAAAAATAGCTCTTTCAGGGCTTCACCAAAGAAGAAACTGCAGACAGAGCTGTGCTGCTGTGAACAGGTAAAGATGGACATGAAAAGGGAAAAAGGAAAAAATCAGGTAACTCAAGGAGGAGAAAAAAAAAAGACATTTGTCTTTTGGAAGGGGAGCATTGCTAAAAGCCTGCAAGAGATGGGCATGATGACATTTCTATGGGAAACGTAGCTTGAGGATTCACAGGGATGTTCCTAGGATCTGCTCCTTGTGAACCCAATTCTCCATAAGGAAATAATCAAGAGGGAATGAAGGGGACTCAGGTTCATTTGGGCACAGAGAAGTGTCTTTTGATCTGAAAGTAACAGGGCTGTGACAGGAAAACACCAGGACATTGTGCATCACTTTACGAATTACCTGCAACATCCATTGAGACGGTGTTGGGGCTCTCATCACCCCCAATGGTTTTCCAGGTAGCTCATGTGGGAGTGGAGGAGAAGTTTGCCACCTTTCATGTAGGCAATGAAACATGTTGTGCTGGTCTCATGGCCTCCCATATTTTGATTCTTCCTGCTTGTGTACTTGCAGAGGAAAAAAGCATAAAAAATATATGGGGAGATAGACAGATATAGATCTTCCTCAGATCATGGGAGATGTTTCCTTTAATGTAATCTATATTACTTTGAAAGGTCATATATCATATCACTCAAGTAATGCAATTATACTGATTTCCTTATGAACATACCCCTAACAACATTATTTTGGTATCTGTAGCTGAGGGTCTTTCAGGATCAAAGACAATTTAAGCACAATTAGGTTCAATAACACTTGAAGCACCAAAATACAGCGCAGCACAGTTAAAAGGAAAAAAATAAAAAAATAAAAAATGGGGCAAATGATGCAATGGGCCAGGTTTGAATGTGCTTCTCTGCATTGAATCCAAAATTTGTACAAGCTGCTATTCAGTGTCGCTAAGCATCAGCACATCTGACTCTTTTGGGCCTTGGAGAATTATGCAGCCTAATCTGGATGGGATTTTTTTAATCATTCTGTTTTTCTACCAACCACATCAAGAAGAAACAAATTGGCTTCTCAGCCTTTCCACTCAAACAACAAATGAGAGCCTGTCTTGCAAATTAGAAACAGTCCTAATTACACTGAAAGTGTATCCTGTGGTAAATGTGAGCTAAGAAAAAAAAACTGGTTCTGCTGTTTCTTTTTTTACCTCAGATAATATTCATTATTTTTTTTAAATAGCCAGTTATGCGTTAATGATAATTACAAAAGCTTGTCATTTTTCTTTTTATAAACACTTTTTGGAAGTGTGCCAGCAATATGGAAACTTGTCAGTATCAGCCTTTGAATGTTTCCGTGTGTTTATAATGATCTTGATGAATGTGCTGGTACACTACAGCCCCTGGGAGATTCTAGACTTAATCATAAATAGCTTATTTATAGGGAAGGTATTTGAAATCCTGATTTTGGGGGAAAGATTTTTTTTTTTTTTTTAAAAGAACACAAGCTTACTTGAAATCTCCATTACTTCCTGTTATAGATATAGCATAATCCCATACTTACAGGCTTCTAATATGCTACAAGATATTTTGGAAGTCATTTGGTGTTTTGAGTCCACTTCACAATGAATTTGTATATCTTTTAAGTATCTGAGTTTTTTCTGGCCTAAACACAAAAGAATCTCTAGAGGCACAAATCTCAGAAAGTGTATAATGAATAAATGGAAAGCACTTTGCATATTAATACAATCCTATTCTTACATATTGTCTTATGAAAAGGCAACTATTTATTGCAGCAAGTTTTGGCACAATTTGGTGACTGCAGTGAATAGTTGCATTGTCAGAGCTACACAAAAGAAAGCTTATCAAGTCCTGTTTCTTCTGAATTACTTAAGTAATGCAAAAACTGAAAAGCTTTCATAAAGCTGCCAAAGAATCACAATTTACCTAAGAAATTCTTTTTCTTTTTTCCCTGTTTCTTCTGTTCAATAATTATATACTTAACACTGTAATAGCCATTGGAGTGGAGTGGAGAGGAGAGGAGAGAAGTGATAGGACAATGTATTACTTGTGAAACATACTGCCTGGGGAAAATAAGTACTAAGCAACCTGATGCTCTGAACATACAAATGTCTTTCTTTAACAGTAATGTGTATGTATTTTGGTGACTGCCTCTCTAAGGGTTCTCACTCCAAAGCTCTTAGTGTAAGAAGAAGTAAGAAGTTCCTGAGTAAACACAATGTAAACTAAATTAAGTGCAAAGTCTCTCCATATTCTTTGCACTTGGCTAAGGTAAAGAGACTAAAAGATCAGCTGAAATAAAATAACACTAAAATAACATTTCTCATAAACATTTTTCACTAAACAGGAACACACATGTAAATGAAACCAAAATACCACATACATCTTGTTCACGAGAATTTGTTGCTAGTCATAAAGAAATACACACTTTGAGAAAATGCTTAATAAAGTGAAAGCACAATGAACCTTTCTAATTTAAAAAGTAACTGTAAAAAAAAAAAGATGAATGACACTGACAATTCAAAGTAAAACTAAAAAAGAACTGGAAGTGAGGTGAAGTAGCAGGTGTAGAGGGCCAACCCTTAAGAAAGTCTGGAGCATACCTAAACTACTAAGAACAAATATTTGTGTAACCTGGCATCTCCAGGTTACACAAGAGAAGAAGAGTACTCCAGAAGAGTCTGGAGGACTTTTTACTGCTTAAGTGTCTTCAGCATTACAAAGCTTCTTCTAAAGCCTAACCTAAATCTCATTTGCTGAAAATTAATCCCATTATTTCATATACTATTCTAAGTGGACGTGAAGAATAATTTATTACTCTATTTTTGCAATAATTCTTGAATGGCTCTAATTATACCATGTATGCTTTTTGATGGTTGTAATTCAAACTAAATCAGGTAATTGGAAGGTTAACTACTGACTGAAAATTATCACAGCTTAAATAAAATATAGTTAATGAGTCCCACTCCTAAAAATTATACTTATAAAATATGAACCCATGCTAAGAAATTCTTTAGTTTAATTAATTATCAAGAAGGATAACCACAGTAAATTTACTTTGCAATTGCAATATTATTCCCATGTATTTACTGTTGGATGATTCAAACTTAGTGGAATATAGAGCAACAGCTGACTCAAACTAAAATAATCGTGGTTATGAAAAAAAGCTGTAATAACAATTCCTGAGCCTGCAACTACTCCATGGAAATGGAAGTAATGCTTAGTTTGCATATGTAGATGGCTATTAGGATTTGAGTAAGAAAGCTACTTAAGCACATTGGTTAAAATGAGGCTGGTGCTTAATTACTTCCCTGGGCTGTACATAGCTGTAAAACTGCCTTTCTCACTTTTTGGATTGTGAAGCAGTAATAGACGCAAAAAGCCTGAGTACTGAGGGTCTTTGGGGACTGTAAGGTAATAAAATACCTGCCTGTAACTCACCTCCTGGCTTGGGGCTGACTTCCCAGCCTCGCCAGTCAGCAGCCTAGCCTCCGGGTCAGTGACGGTGTCTCAGCCCTCCTGCGGGCACCGACTCCAGGATGCACAAAGGTAAGTGCACTCCTCTGAGGCTGCCCAGCCACAGAGATCCCAGATAGAATCATAGAATCATAGAACGGCATGGGTTGAAAAGGACCTTAAAGATCATCTAGTTTCAACCCCCCTGCTCTGGGCAGGGTTGCCAACTACTAGAGCAGGCTGCCCAGCGCCACATCCAGCCTGGCCTTGAATGCCTCCAGGGATGGGGCATCCACAAGCTGCTCACCAGTCTCCCCAGCACTTCCAGTGTCCACCCCCATGCCAGCGCAGGTTCAGGGTGGTTTCAGCAGCCCAGGGGTCTGGAAATGCTCTCTACATCACTAAATCTGCAGCATCACCGTGACCAGAAAAGTGCCCCACCAGGTGAGATTGTGCTACAGGAGGCTGGTGGTGAGGTCCAGATTCTCACCCATCAGGAGTTTGCTCAGCCATACATTGTGTATTATGCAGCCATAACACCAAAATAGAGCAATTTATTCACAAGGGTGCAGATAGCTGTAGCAACTACCCAGACATTTAACCATCTTGTTTAATGATCAGATATCTACATATTCCTGGGAGAGAAATAATTACTCCTCTCTGAAGCCTATCTCTAGCTGTGCACTGCACTCACAGCCTCTGCATAGGAAAGATTGCTCTACACTGTGGCCGCTGCAGGACTGAAACCCTGCAAAGGGATCAAAACTTGCATTTTCTCCTTCAGCACCTCTGTTTCCCACAGACCCCTGGGGAAAAAATATAAAATAAAATAAAAAAATTAAAATAAAATAAAATAAAATAAAATAAAATAAAATAAAATAGATAAAAAGCAGTGTTTGGAGCTCCAGGGAGAGCAACTGTTTAAAAATATGCTTTTTAAAGTGCTGTGCCTGATGACAATCTAAATCAGGTTTCAAAAATTCAAACTATTCCATAGGTATTTTATGTTCTGAAAAGCCATTAATTTATTATTCCCCCATTATTGTATTGGGAAAACAAATTGAGTTGATTTTTGCAATTACTTTAGATTTTTTTTTAAGTGGGATGAATTAAAATGCATGCTGTCAAAGAATGATTTTTGATCTGGACATCTGAAATGGAAAGGGAAAATGGAGACAAAATTAGCTCAAATTTCTTACTACCTGAGAGCAAGAAGTAGCACAGTCTTTTGGGCTGAGAAAGGAGAAAACTGAAATAAGGAATTAAAGAATCAGGACGAGACTCCCACACACTTACACTGTATGTTTTGTGTAGTCCTGTCAAAATCATGGACATATTGCAGAAAAATTCTTCAGGTCACCATTCACATGATAAAGGTCTGTAAATAGCTATTAACAGTACTGCCTGTAAATGAATTATCGTTATTTATTTCTATTGTTATAGGGCATTAGGCAAATATCCAGAGTGGATTTCCAGTATAAAATATTACTGTAGAGCATTAGGAGTTATTTGTACAAATATAAGTATCTATAATACATATGCACACAAATACTCACATGTACATACAGCTAAATATTGTTTAAAGGCAATTTAAAGCAACATTATTTTTCAAGAAGAAACTGGGAGAGAATATGAGAAGGATGCAAGAATGTGAGAAGAAATCTATCCCAGAAATTTATCTGCTTGAAAGTACATAGTGCTGAGGAGGAAAGAAAGGTGGAGGGGTAGTTTTCATCTAAAGGCTTAATCTTACTTTCCTTGTTATTAAAATGCATTGATTTTGGCAGTCCAGGATAATGGGCATTAAAGGCATGTTGAATCAACAACATTCAGATGGGATGACCATATCTGGAGAAATAGTGAATTGTCATACCTGTCTAAACTGCAAGAGAAGAAGTTACAGAAGCAAAATGCCTGGCTTCATCCTATGCCCTGACGAACTGAAACCCACCATTGATTGACTTGCTGCCCAGGCTGCATTCCTGCCTGGCCTGTTGACCTATCTTCTGCATATAACACCATATGCTTTATGCAAGATGTCAATTCTTAGCTTAAGGGTTTGAACCAGCCAACTCAAAGAGACATAACAAAGAATAGAAGATTCTAATGTATAAAGTACTTTCTATAGAAACACCAGGTGACAGATTTGATTTTCTATCTTACATACAAGTGAAATATTTATTCTGCTTAAGGCTTGTCCAACCTCTTTGATACCAAATTCATTTGTGTTATATCTGCTAAAGTAGGAGAGAATCTGACCTTACTGGAATACCAAATTGTCTCCTAGTCCCAAAACACAATAGGAATATTTCTTTTGACCTACCTGGCCATGGTTCATGCTCTGAGGTTTCTTTGTTGCAATACAATAAAAGGTGACTCTCTCTAGGTTTTCTTTGTGATTGAGGTTTGATGTTATTGGGCTGGCTGACACCAGCTTTTCCATATTTAGTATAGCGATAGATCTATATTGGGCAAAGGAAAATTACTGATTCTCTCCATGGGCAAAGCCAAAACCCTGAATCCCTTAGACAGCTGTGGATGATAATTACGCATTGTACATCCCAAAATGAGGGGAAAGTGAGGGTGGAAGCTGGAAATTTCTGCATTTCTTTCCACTTGTCTCACTCCTCACTTTAGACCTGAGTGCAATCTAGTCAGAGTTACAGCAGCTACCTGCTTGTCTTCTTTCTACAGGCAGAATGAGAGCCCTGTTGCTCATGGATATTTGGAAGTACTACCCCACTTCGATGTTAAGGTCTGCACTCAGATACTCTGACACCTATTACTCATACACAGTGTTAAGTCTTTAATATATGGCTGGTTAATGATTTCTTTTTTTCTTTGCCCAGCCTCAGATAGATTTTTCTTTGTTTAATGCTTTCTTTCACTGGAAGAAATCCTGACACAAGGCCTTCATGGTGGAAACTTTACTACGAGAAGAGATTTTGCTGGGGACAGAGCTTTTCACAGATAAATAGATTTAAGGAATTTGAGGCCTGATAGGACCATAAAATCATCAAAGATGACTTTCAGTGTGAGACTATTATATACCAGCTGTGTATTGATCACAATAACTTGCTTTTGGCCAAAGTATAACCTGTTCTTAGTTAATGTACATCTTGCTGGGAGAGCTCTGGTAACAACAAACGTCTGTAATAGCTTGTTCTGATGATTAATTCTCTACAGACACAAAATGATCTCTCTCTTCTCTCCCTCTATCTCCGCAAACATGCAAAAAAACCCCACCCTCATGTCTAATTAAAGATTTTCATCTTTATTCTAATGTCTAATTTACATTTCTCCTATAAATGTCGGCATTGGTTCTTTTTCTGCCTTTCTCTATGAAGTTGATGGTGGTCAGCACTATTGATTGGGTTCTTTTTGTCTTTTGCTGCCAGATGTTGCAAGCAACTTCTTCATGGTTCTTCTGTGCCACCTCTCTATTTTTCAGCAGCATTTTAAATGTGTTTGCTGTATGCAGAAGTTTGTGCAGGTTATACAGACAATTGAACAACTTTAAACAGGGAAAGGCTATGACCAGGCCAGCTGTCAGATATGGTGATTCACTGTCTCCTCCCAGCAAGATGTACAGCAAGGGCTCCACAGGGACAGGAGGACAGCCTGGAGGCACTCCTGGCACTCGCAGATATGGCCTGGCATTGTACTGAGATAAACAAGCATTACTTATATCTCCCTACAGCTCTGGAAAACAGGCCACAAAATCTGAAATCCACTGATCCAGGATATGGGAGACTGACTTTCAGTCCCCTGTCATTCATAAGTAAGACACAAAAGGCCTGGAAAAAGGCAAGGACCTTCTCTCATCCTGCGTGTTACATTACGGCTAGTTCACTTTGATGGCTCTGGATCCCATGCTGAAGAGTTTAGCTCCTCTCATGCATTATCCAGACTGTACAGCTACTTAAAAGTTGTTTCTGTGCTCGACTCTGAGATAAATACCTAAAAAGTGGATGTTGCAACAGTCACAACATCAGCAAGTAAATATGTTGGGAACATAGCCCTAAATGTATAGGAAGTCTTTTGTCATTTAGCAAAAGCTGAAAACAAAGTTTAAATCCTGATATGTATTAAATTTTTCTGTACATAAAATCAATCATCTTAATCAATGAATATTGACTGGCTCACCAAATGGGAAAAGTGCAGCGGAAAGAACATCATCTTCTAAAACAAAGTGTGTGAGGACAAGTATAGGCTCCCTTCTAGATCATTTCCAAGCTTAGCACTGCTGCTAACACAATCTGTGAAGCATTTGTTTTCATTCAATACATCAAAACACATATTAAAAGATAGAGATGACTCTGTACATCACACTTAATGTACGACTTAACTCTGTCTTTGAATATCTGACTCCAAAAGTGACAGGAGTGGTTGTTACTTAGTTGTTGGACTTGATTTCATCATGATTGCTTTTGCTCAGAGCTCCTTGACTCATCATTACCTGTACATAGCCAGCCTCATATACAGCATAGGACCCAGTCTGAATCAGTCATCATTAGTGCACTCACCTAATGCCAACTGTCTTTATCCTGGGCTTGAGCAACATGCAGAAAATACATCAACCTTTCTACATTTTGAAGGCATTGTACTGCCAATTCCCTTCAGATTTCTTCATCTACCTGAACTTCATTTTTAGTGCATCAAAAGTTCTTTCAATTACAGATTTAGAGGATGATGTGCTGCATTTTAATGATAATCTTGTGGAGTGTGAGGGCTAGGAATAAGAGACTTTCTTGACTTCAGATGTACCTTAAGGGAATGAAATGCTGTCAGCTAAAAAGGAAAAAAAAATATGATTTCAGTTTTATTAAAATAGTTCCTAAAGGATATATTCTGCTCTCTGAATAAATGAATTGATTTACAAAGAGTGTGCCTCATTCACAGGGGCAGAATTGAAAGAAAGGCATAGACTACTGAGCGGTACTATGAAATATTCGAATTCCAGAAATGCCATAAGGAGCAAGGGATACAATAGTTCTGTTTTGATGGCATTTTGCTCTCAGACACACAACTGACCTTTTTGTTTGAAATCTGCTTCTGTCCTTGTATGCCCAAACAGGGGAAAATTTCTCTGCCTCCCATATTTGACATTGTCTCCAGAAAGGAGGTGGCAGAGAATGACACTGGAGTAGCATCAACAAGACAAAAGTCCAAGACACAGCCCATATAACAGATATCCAGAGATCACAGTCTAAGATAGGTCTGATGTTAAGGAGAACGCAGTTGATTGTTTTCTCAAGAAATCCCTTCTGTTCCCACAAAGAGAAAGAAAATGCTTGAAAAACCTTTTCTTCCTTCATCTTTCTTAAATGTAGACTAAATTATCACACTCATAGATATGTCTGAAGTTTTTCATCATTCAGATGAATCAATGTGTTAAATTTAGGATTAAGCATTAAGGGACACTATGAGAAAAGCTGAAGTTATCATTTGCTCTTTTGACCAACAAGTTAGAGGCTTTTCTCCGTAATATCAGTCCAGTGAAGGCTTTTGCCTAAAAAAGTTAATTTTATGATCCAGTTTTTGAGGAGTTTTACGCTGGGACATCATTTTAAATTCTGGAAATTATGGCAATACTTGGAGCCATAATGAATTGCACCCCACCCACAGGCAGTCCCCTGGGACCACAGGGTTCCCCAGTTTACAGAATAAGCTAATATAGCTGCATCTTCCTACTATTAAACACCTACCACCTTCTGATGCCACTCATAAATCCATGGAAATTTATTTGGGATTCCAACTGTGGTGTTTTTTTGTTTGTTTGTTTGTTTTTAATGGACAAAATGTCTTTCCCTGCCTTAATTTGGTGTTCCATGCCACCAGGCAACTTATCACATTCCTTGTTACACAAGGGCATTTCCTAATGTCCATATCAAACTGTCTGGGCAATGCTGTTATAAATTTAGATAAACACAGTTATGAAATTCAGTTACTCTCCATAAGTCTCTTGGGACCTGGACAAGGAAATAACCCAAATTAGAAAGACAGATTCTAAATTAATACCCCTAATGTTTTAACTTAATAAAATTTACCTTTACTTTATTATTATTATTTTTTAAGGAAATTTCTCTAATTCTCTGGCTGCAGAACAGAATTTCCCTCTTGGAGATGTTTATTCCCCCATGCCTGCCATACCCTTTTCAACCTCTGCCAAGTTTCTTTCCTGTTAACGTATTAAAAAGAAAGGAAAAAAAAAAAAAAAAAGAAAACACAAATAATAACATTTTCTCTGCAGAGGCAAAAGCACCAAATGTCTGGAGAAGAATGCAGGTAAATAAAGATAAATGGTGGCTTGGGACCTCTCCAACTGGATGATTCATCATCTAGCTGCTTCTCTGAGATACGTTTGGAGTTAACAACATTTACGCACTGTACCCAGGCTCAGACATGACATGCTCTGCCACGAAAGAATAAACAACCTTCTGCTCTACTTGAGAACTCTATCTAAGCTGTATTATTATCTGCTATTCCTGCATTAAATTGGCAGAAAATTATTCCTTTCCAATTTGATTATACATTAGCCTCAATAACTTATTTTTGCCTATGCAAAATTCTAACACTTCTTGATCTTTTAAGTGTACATGTCCTAGTATTGTTTTATTGTTCACTCAGTGCTTCACATAAAATATATGATGTAAGGTCTTTATGGAAGGGACCACAAGGAAGAATGAGGATATTATCAAACACTGGGAATAAAATCTGAATTAATATTTCTTCAGGTATGACACCAATGAATCAAATGTAAACTGCAGCTGGCAGAAAACATTTAAAAAGCACACTAAAAGGTTTGGATCCAACATACTGCACCACCTACAAACACAGGTTTTAATGTCCTTCTTGAATGACATAACACTATGTGCAAGGATACTTCAAAAGATTCCTGCAATTTTGATGAGATCAGATAGCTAAAATGGAGTTTTCATGAATGCAAGTTTGGAACTGGGCATCTGCATCCCTTTTCATGGATGATTTCTGTTGACCGAGGGGTGGGAATAATAGATACATCAGAATGGTCCTCCTAGGCCAGAGCAGAAAGCCATATAATTCAATATGCTGTTGCTGAGAATTGACGCTTGATACGTATTCTTTTAGTATACACACACACACAAAAAGTTAAAATTAAGTTTATCACCTATATAAGACTGCTTGAAATTCACTTTGTGCTTAAGCAACATTATGAAAAAAAAAAAAAAAGCCAGATCTAACTGTTATAGCTGTGTAACTGCAGTAATGAGGAAATTGAGACAGAAAAACAGTTTAAACACTGAAGAAAAACATATCATAGTCCATCAAAATGTTAATGAAAGTCTATATATGCACCTGTGGTATTGTATGGAGGAGGATGCACAGATTGAGAAGCATGCAAATACAGCATAATGGATATATAGCATGGGCTGAACACAAGGTGCTGCTAATGATTGCAGCCATATGGAAAAAGCAATTAGCTAGCCAAAAAGAATGAAAAAAAATGATAAGCAGTAGGAATAGGTATGAAATACTATGTAAGAAACTGATTAAACCTGCATAAAGGGGAATTCTAGCTTGAACTGTTTACACTCAGCCAGTCGAACACACTGTGCTGAGAGGCCAGTTGGCACTTTCCATATTTTGAATGCGTGCATACTATATATACATATGCATTATATTGACCATGCCACACAGAGTTCTGAATAAAGAAACCTCTGGATTTGTTTAGGTAAGAGTCAGAACCTATTTCCTGGATGATAAACAAACCCTGGACCTGGCGGGAGATGCAGACGGACCCTAAAAGGGCTGGTGCACACTGGATGGGATCCATCACTGACTGCAGCCCCTGGGAGGTGTCAGCCTGCCAGACCCTTGGGGCGAGCATGAGTTTCTGGCTTTCTATGGTGTGAAGGTGTCTGAGCAAGATCTGCTCCTCTGTACTGACCAACCATTAACCTGAAAACTGGCTGATAATTCAGTCAGTACCAGGGCAGGCCATGTGGACTGGAGTGAGAACAACAAAAGATTTCTGCAGCTGCAATAGCAACTGCAATTACTAGCCAAAAATTAATAAGCTGTATGGTGTGAAGGTCCCATTTACCAAACAACCCCCCTACCCAGCAGTGTAGAGACCTGCCAGAGCACCAGCCCTTTCCTGCTTTCCTTTTCATTTTAATCAGTGTGCAGCAAGCAATACAATGGATTGATTTTTTTTCCAACATAATAATCAAGATGAGGAAAAGTTGTCAAATTATTTCATCTGCATAGCAAAGACAAAGTACAGCTGTTAGTGCTACATAATTCACAATACTTTCTTTCCAATGCTTGATGGAAAGCTGCTATCACAAAATGGACTTCCCTGCTTTGGTCTCCGATTCCACATTTGAATTCTGTCAAAGCTCCAGTTCTCCCCAGATCGCTTCCCTGCTCAGATGAGGTTCAGCCCAGGAACTGGATTAGAAAGTCATCCTTGGGCCCTGAGCCTGGTCTTCAGTTATCACATAAATACACACCCTGCAATCCCCTTTCATACACTGATTAAAGTCTGTTTTAAAAATAATTCAAGTTCACCTTACTCATATTGGCTGTCCCAGAGCCTCACTTTCTAATGGGTAGCAAGTTTCTCTCATTTTGACTTCATACAGACTGAAACAGCTTGTTTTTGTGATAAATGCATCTCTGATTTTTGCAAAATGAATTTGAATTTGGACTTTGCCCTCAATGTTTAAAAAAAATAAATTGAATATTTGACTGCTTTAGCATCATATTGACTATGCCTCTCCAGCACGTGGCAACAAATGTATGTATTTTTCTGCCTTGTCATTGAGCCCAGCAGGACACAAGCTGTTTCCAACCAAGATCCATGTTTTCACTTTCTCTGGCTGACACATCCAGTCCCACTATCAGCCCCACAGAAACTGCAGCAGTGCCCTGCAGGAGCCTCTGTGGAGCTTTAAAACAAATCACAGTCAAACTCTGCACACGACACTTAATAAAATACAACATTTTCTGGACTGGGAAAATATGTCCCATTTGATTGGAAGATGAATGGGCTTGAGTAAACACTGAACATATTGTAATTAAAAATTCAAAGCCTGGTAGAAGCACAGCTCTTTTCTCTGCAGCTGATGGAAATGATGCTTGCAGGTGGTGGCAGTGCGTGACCTGCCCAAGACAGCGTGGGACCTGGCCCCACTCCTTCTCCCAGCCACCCTCCTCCTCCAGCCTGGGGCCCCACAAAACAGAAACCCAGGTGCACAACCTGGCAAGTGCTTGTGATGTGCCCTGATGGTTTCCCAGACGGTGCAGGATGGAGAGGCTTGCCAAGGAACTCCCTGTCTCCCCCAGTGCAGATAAGCCAAAGCTATCATAGAAAAAAAATCATTCTAGATTGTTATGTTTTGGAAGCAAGCAGAAGAAAACCCTTCGGGAGCAGAGCCCTATTTTGGTTATCTTTCATCCGAGCTTGACTGTTCCTCAGAGAACTCCAAGCACGATTAGCAGCTCTAACTGAAGTTTGAGAAAGTATCAGAATTTGTGCAATGTTACAACAGTGTTTTTATGGTACTTCAAGGAATATGTTGTAACTGCTCCAAGACTTTGTACAATACAACTTTTCAATGCTGTAATGTATTGAAACTTTTGAATAACAAACTTGCCAAGGAACACAACTTTTACTGGATTGGAGACAATAAACTCAGTCTTCATCAAGTATAAATAGGATCAGACCTATGACTGATTTTCACACTTCAAAATTTACCTAAAGAAGGATATTGTTTTACTCCCAATTATAGTTAGAATATATAATTTCATTACAAATGATAGCATTTGCTGGAATATTTCACTTTAGAACAATTTGATAAAACCCAGAAGGTAGGGTCTCAAGCATTTGCTGGGCAGATATGAACAAATTATATTGCATTACTCTATTATCTCTCTTGACAGCTTTCTTATAATCTGTCTATAATTTTCACAGTAACATTTTAAACTTGCTTGTTCCAAGCAAATCTTCTGTCTGGCCTTTTAAAGAATCTTTCCTTGGAAAAGGAAAAATATTATTTGACCCATACTTCCTGAAGTTCCTAAAGCTGCATTTTGTCCATTTTCTTTTCAATTTACTGTCTTCATTTGGTTTGACTGGGTTTCCTGTTAAGGCCGTCAGTTCTAATGAGCACCCTTCCATTTCATTTTGTTGGGTATCAGCACATTCAAACTGAGCTCTTCATGAATGGTTGTGTGTTACCTCCTGTCCATTTTAGTTGACATCAAACCCTGAGCACTTTCTAGCATTCACTAGCTCTGTTACTCAGCATTTTGTAGGATTTGGTCTGAAAGAGACATATATTTGTGACTGCCCCCAACCACAAAAATTTTCACAGTTATTCCCTAATTTAAACAGGGTGGAGGGGAAGGAAAGAAAGAGGACTTCAAAGTTGCTGCAAGCAAATGGGTCTTTCAAAAGTTCAGCTCATTTTGTCTACTAGTCTACATGGTATCACTGCTTTGTTGTGAGAAGAAGGAAGAAATATTTTGCAGCAAATACACCTTTGTAAGTGACAGCCCAAGACTGAGATGCTGGAGCTGGGGCTCCGACCTGTCTACTTGAAACTCCTCAAAGAGCTGTATTTATCAATGAATGGTTTCTCTCCAACATCCTACTTCTTCTTCTGGAATGAAAGTATTTTATTCAGTGTAGTGTTTCACTGAAACAGACACATCTCTGTTTTGAAATTAATAATTCAATATACCCTATAAGTACTCCAAATGACATAATCCCTCTGAGAGTAGGCTATTAAATGTAGCTAGGACACTCTGCTTCTGTGTCAGTACAACATCAGCCAGGAGTCACTGCATTTGATAAGTCTTGACACAGGTCCTAAGTCCTTCCATGGTTTGTCATTAAAACTATCTCAGGTTTCTTATCCCAAAACAAATAACTGGGGAAACCAAACACTTCTGATTTATTTTCTTTCACTTTGGGAATAAGCACATTTCTGCCTTTCCTTAAATAATCAACTTTCTGTCTGCAAGGTCATTACTGTACTCTGTGTAAAATCTCTGACTCTTCATAGGTACCTCTTAACATTCTCTGAACCCAGTCTATATGTGCATTAGGCACCGGAGGATCATAACTGGTGTTAATCTATAGCCATTAAAAATGCAGGGTCATTTTGAAAATGGAAAAAATCAGGCAAGCATCTTTCAAACCCGCACCTAGTTCTTTTCACTCCTCATTAAATTTCAATTGGTAAAATCTATTGGTCTTCCTTAATCTTTTATCAGGGGGGACTCTACCATATGCAGACCATCTGGTGAGGAGTAACGGGTTAGCCACAGTGGGCTTCCAGGGGTTCATAACACACGAGCCTAATATTGCCGAACAGCTGTCAGTTCTGTTTATGAAAGGCAAGCTTATCTTCGTGTGATCCCATTCCTTGGACTAACCCTTTCAAACAAACTGTATAATAGTCCAAAAGTCTTGGGAGGATTTTCTATAAGAATCAATTATAAGCATGTGCCCTGCGAGAGTGAATGAACTTGGTTGTTCATATGGTAAATTTAATATCTTTTCCCTAGCGGACTGTGTTTTTCTTCACGTGAGCATCTATTGCTGACTTCAGAAACTCCTAGGTGATAAACCTGTCTGGGAAGATTCACCTCATCGTCATAAAGCACAAAACAGGTTGTTCCACCAAAGATGCGAGGGGATGTTATGGAGCCCAGCCCTAAAGAAGAACATCTTTAATATTAATGAGCTAACCTTTGAAACATATCATTGATCACATCAACCACCAAAATAATAAAGCATTTCAACTATTCCTGATAATTACAATGATTACATCTGATTGATTAAATTAGTAATCAAAAAAAAAAAAAGTGGTAAATTTTTTATTTTGTAGGTTTAGCATACAGGATTCATATATTACACAGCATCATTTTAAGTGGTTTGCCATTTTCCATTTGTAAGATATTAAGTGAATAACCCTTGTTTTGTCATTGTACTTTATGGTTTGGAGAGATAAAAGCTTCACTAGTGCTTTACTTACAGTCTCCTAAGGACATCCATCTTTATATACACTTTGTGAGGCAGAAAGGCCTAGATACTCAGAGATGGAGTTATGCTTGCTTTAAAAATATTTATAGCAACTTTTTTCTTTTAAGTTACAACTGTCAGTCAAACACAGCACTCACTCAAGAAGCCTCAATCTGAAACATGAGCAGTTTGAACTAATTTCTGTGTTTCTGCAAAAGAACACGTTGTTTGTTTTGCCTGCAGAGCAACTCATTAACTCATATCAATCACATGCATTTTCTTTATTTGACTACTGTTTTTTTTTTTTGCTTGTTTTCCAGACATCAACATGCTTTACAGATGCTGTAACTCCCTTGGGCATAGGATTTTTATCCTGTTTCACATGGGAAAATCCAAGGTCCAGGTGACAGAAGAGACCCAAGTCACCACCCATGGCAATAAAGACATGTACCAAGGCCACCAGCAGAGCCTGGGAGAGACTGCAGCTATCACACTAGCCACTCCGCAGGCTGTTTGACAAAGCTCCCTGCTTCTCTCTTTGCTATACCTCCACCTTTCATCTCGCAGAAAAGTTTTCCACCAAGTTTTGGGTGAGAAAGGAGGGTTCTTTCCTGCTATCTAGTGATACATAATGCAAGTAAATGGGTTGTAGTGTGCAAAATCTTTCATTTTGTGGTCTTATCAGAAGGCTCACATGATGGTTATGCCATCTGAGTAGGCTTTAATATTTATACTTTTCATGCAGTGCCTCTCAGTGTTTATCAGTACTCAACTAATCATCCTCACAAATAGCAAAAGCCACAACATGCTTTTTAACATTCTGGAGAGTGACTGAGGGTTTAGATTTGACAGTATGGTACTGTAAAAGACATAAGTCACTTCTGAAATCAGAGATGATAAGCTGAAATGTTAACAACCATGTCATCATCTCTGACTTAACACTGCTGTCTGGTCTTTTGCCTGGAGCGTACTCAAGGGCTGCACTGGATGGATCCTTCAGGATCCATCATCCACAAGGGCACCGTGGCCATGTGTTTTATCACTTCATCCATGCTGACTGGCTGTGTGGCATCTTTTCCCATTGCTACAGTAGAAGGGATGTGTGCTTGGCACATACATGCACCTTTTTGGATCTCTAAAACAACTTTATGCATGGCCCAGATACAGCAGCTAAATAATTTTCAGACCACAGCTTTTTTCCTGCCCTTGACAAACAGCCTTGTAAGACAACTATAAAGAACCTCTTTTGCTGCCTTTGGTTGCTAAAACAGTATTCTCCAAGCCACAAATACAATAATGTTGTTCTCCTTTCCTCTTCATGGTGAAACTGGAAATAAGAAATACTGTCTTATCATCAGTGGGCTGGAAGTAGCTCATTAAATCACAGTGGACGTGTCACAGAATTTGTCTTGCTTTGGTCTTATTGCTTGTTGGCTCTAGAAATGCATAGACCCATCTATGTGGATGAAAAAGACAAAAACTTTTAACATCTTGTTCACCTTATGCCTGTTAGATCTGACAGAATCACAGAATGACATCAACTGGAAGTGGCACCTGGAGGCTGACAGGCTGGCAGAAGGACCAGGTGGAGCCGCTTGCTCAGGGCCTTCTCCAAACAAGACTTGAGCATCTCTGGGGACAGAGACTCCACTGGCTCTTCAGCAACCTGTTCCTTTGTCCAACCACCTTTGGGATGATAAATACTCCAGAACACCTCCTTCAGATTTTCCAGTTAACTTATTTTTGCCCATTAGTAAAACAATTCAAACAGAATAATATCTTTCAGATGTTACATTGAGGTTAACTGTTGGCTTACTGTCAGCAAGTGTACTTCAAAGGCTGTATTAGTGTTTGATAGCTCAATTTTCAAACATGCCTTAGGGCTTGAGGGTCATCTAAGGCACTGGGGATTTAAAGAGTCTGGTTAAGAAAGATTTCAGCTACTGACATCTGAAAATTCCTTTAAAAAAAAAAAAAAACTAGTTAGGTGGGAAAGACAAAAAAAAAAAAATGGTAACTTTGGAATGATAAGCCTTGAATGGCTCATCAGAAAGAATGTTCCTGCTTTTAGATCTGGCTTCTGCATTTAGCATAATTAAGCTAGATTCTGAATGTGCCTGTTTCCTTAAATCTGTGCAAGAAATTCAAGCAAAGTGTGATAGAGAAAAACAACGTGACAAAAGTTTTTTTTCTTCAGGAAAAGAAGGAAAAGGGAGAAAGTAGCTTTAATACTGTTTCCCTTTTTCTAATAAATTTCTTGGGTCAGTTTTAGCAGAAAGTGATTTTCTGGGATCCTGTGCCATTGTCACAAATGACATAGTGGCAGAAGGTGATTCATTTTGAAACAGCAAAAATAAAGGGCTGAAAAAAAATTGCCAAAGTTCAACTCTCAACATGACTTTCAATTTTAGAAGGGCTTGCAGCGAACTGAGCAGCAGTAGTGCTCACAGGGTTCCACTCTGAAGCACAATGTAATGCAGACAGCTGCAGAGGATAAGTCAGCTTGTTAAATTCGACATACTTTCACCATTGCATAAATTATTTGCCTTTGTGGGACTGGAAATAACAATGACCTTGTTATTGAGAAAAAAAAAAATTAGTCTGAAAAGAAAAGCATAGGTGGAATTACAAACACAGTGGGGAAGAGATGCATACCCACAAATTCTGATTTCCTGTTTATCCACCTCACATCACAGAAACCTCGGCCTATTGTCAGCTACCACTCTGCTCAGCACAGAGCCCTGTGCTCTTGCTCTCACGTGATGGATGGCACTTTGAATTCACTTATCACTCCCCAAATTCAGCAATGTCTTCACACAGTCTTAGGAGAAAGGCTGCATCTGTCCAGCACATTCTTGCCTTTCCTAACACATTTCGATCACTCAGCGTTAAGAAGCATTATGAAACATCTCTTTGACTCCTAAGCCTGGGCTTCTCCTCTTTTTCTGTAGTGTGACCAGCACTGTCACAAAACTACTGTTGAAATGATCATTTTCCCCATAGAAGAGAATAGGTACCCCAGGCAGGGAAGTGAGGCTGATAGATGGAAAAAACTTAAAAGAAGCATTTCTCATGTTTTCCTCATTTGATGTAGTTGAATCTTACCTGCAAATGAACAGGGCTTATCATTATCCCAAGGGACAAAAATAACAGTGTCCTGTGGCTCCATCGTCAAGCATTGCTATTGTAACAGGGGAGTAAATGAACCATATAGTCCCAGAGCGTCTGGTTGTATTCAAGCAAACAAGGTATTGAGGGACATTTCAGGAAGAGAAATGTAAGAGGCCTTCACCACAGAGAGAATATTACACTAGATCTCCAGGGAATACATTGGGATCTTATTACAGAAGCATCTGGGTACAAGTGATGGCACTTATTTCTGTCATTGTCATTTATTGCAAGCTATTGTATTGTGGTTATTTTAGGTTATTGTTGAGATGTAAGGATAATTAAGACAACACCTCTCTCAGCAGAACTTTGTTCTTGTCTTCATTACAAGGTTATTCCACTTCAATCCTAAGCTGTTCCCTTAACATGCTCCTTGTTCACACGTGTACACTTCTCTGCACACTGCAAGGTGAGGTTGGCAATGCAAATTGACAGAGCTGGCAGACCCCAGACTAATTCGTCTCCAGATAAAGGGATCGAACAGACAACATTTCACTGTAAAGAAAATGCACAGACTCAGCTAACACACTGAAATACGGAAGACCACTCTAAAGCTGCTGGTACTCTGCTGGCAGAAGGAGAGCTCTGGGATGAGGCAGGCTGCACGGGGTGCATGTACCTCAAGTGCCAGGGCTGCAGCTGCCTGTGTGTTGATCACTGAGGCTCAGGTGTAGAGCCTTTGATGAGGAATGCTTGCTCTGGTGAAGGAAACAGGGAGTGAATCCCATTCAGCCCACATCACTTGTGTTGGAGGAAACAGTATGGCATAGAGCACCCGGTGTTACTTGTTACAGGGAATTTCTGGGGTGAGAATCTGAGTCAGAGAAGGAGCTCTGACTTTCACGCTCCCTGCCCCTGCCTCCACCCTTCCCCCTCCAGCCTGGTTTTGCTGGGTTCCCTCTGACAACTGATATTTTAATTTCTCTTCGTCAAGTCTCTTCTGGAGACTTGAACCATGTCCAGGCAACGGATGTGCCCACATTTTCAGTATAAATGAATTTCAATAAAGTTAACTCAGGAAGCTTTATTTCTTTAATGTATGCAGAAACACTATATTTGTTTTTCAGGCAAGAGCCCGATGTTCTATACAAACACCACTAATTATTCCCTGTAGGATCCCACCCATCTCAGGAAGGCAAAAGCACAAGGCATCTCTGCAGGACCTTGTGCACCACACCAAGCACAAGCAGCACAGAGCCTGAAATGGGATCTCAGCCATGGCTGGGTGAATTCCACCTCAAACAACTCCTCATATCCTCACATGTAATTAGAAAGGCCACAGCACACCTCTGTTATGTGCTTGACATCTCACACTCCAGCTTAAGCCAGTCAGCATGTACTGGTGGTTTGCTTTCAGGCTGCCACAGGTGTGCTTCACTGGTCAGATCCTGCGCCACGTTCTCCTCGGCTTGGTGCACACAGTATGGTGACTTCACTACACGGGACATTTGCCTTGATGGAAACAGCCTGGGCTCCAGGAACACCTGCAGCTCCATATACCAACACCGCACCTGACACTGGTCCCCATAACAGAGCTGTGCTGGTCTTCTGGGCCTTACAGATGAGTCCGAAAGCATCACCTTTAGATATGGTGGGCAGAGGAAAGGTTGGTGCGTGCTGTTAGCGAGCCCAGCAGATTGGGGGCATCCAGCTCCTGATGTTTACATACACCATATTACTATCCTTGCAACTCTTTGCCACCATTGTCCTAAGCAAGGATTTACCTACTCTGAAGTGGTTTCAGTGTCTCTGCTATAGTCTGAGGTGCCCCACAGACCACCAGCATGCCTCTGACAGACAAGATTTTCCACCTCAGTGCTTGGCCACAAAATGGCAGGTGAGTGCCTCTTCAGGCTGCAGGGGTGCGTGTTCACGAGCAGAGGATTGGCTAATGGCTGTTTCCACCACAGTGTGATCCCACAGCTGTTCAATCTGGGTTATATGAATAATGAAGACAAATGCTCACTCTCCCAGAGCACTGACCAAGTCCTGCCTAAGTGCAAATAAGCTCCAAACTCAAATCTACATGGTATCCTCATGCTATTTGCTCTCACTCCTCATATTGCCTTCTCCTAAGAGTCTTATGACCTTATGTTTTCCCTGGAAAAGTAAAAGCCTAACTGCACACAGCAAGAACCGTGTATTTTTAACCAGGGTAAAGTTAGTGTATGCCTTTGAAATTGCAGGTGATGCCACGTACTCTAAATGTGCTCCATTTAATGGCCCTGTCACAGCCTCCCAAGGGATGCTTTTATCAGTCCTAGAGGTGAGAAAGTGTAAAACATCACTCATCAATATGATCTTGAATAGGTGCATCAATTCTGGACAGCACATTGGTGTTAATTTACCATGCTTGTCTGAGTGACCGAGTTTCACTTACATGTGTGCACAAATTCACTTTCATTACTATATTTATGTTTCATATCTACAGGGCCAAGTCCCTTCACCTGGTATGTTTGCACTTTCTTCTGGTCAGTGATCAAGAACTTATTTCAGTGCTCACAGGTGAACACTATACCTGGATTTTCTTTTATTTCATTAACCACCCAGGGAGGGAAAAGAAAATCAGTGAAAAATATTGAACACAAGTTAAAAGACTGTGATCTACACTTGGATCTTCCTAGGAAACAGGGACTTTTTATCCCTCTGGATCACTTATTTCTATATATTATTCACTCACACAGTCCCCAATAGCTGGCAGTCACCAACAGCTAAACTATGGAGGATGTAACAAAATATGCATAACTATAAAACTTACAGCAAGCACTGAGAAGAATGGAGAAATTTTATGAACTTTTAGTTTCCTGTGTGAGAATCTTCACCTTTTTTTTTCTCCACTCTGTGAGATAATATAACTTAGGGATATTTTAAAAATAAATAGCCCATGGAATATCAGAAATTAAACAGCATTACACTGTAAGGTCAATTTGGATAAACTAAAGATGAAGAAATTTTCAGAAATCTGTGACCACTTCAAAAAAACAAACAAACAAACCAACGCATTGGTGTTTATGCAAAGCAAGCTGTGCCACGTTCAAATTGTATTGATAAATTGCAAATCTGTCAGCTGAATCAAAATGTGCCAGTTCCCGAGATTTGTTCTTAGGTGAACTTCACTGCAGCAGCTAAAATGGTGAGTTTGCCTGAATACTGATAAAGGGAACTTTTTTAGGACTGCTGGGTCTACAAGAAGCCAAAAGAAAACTACCCGGTAAAACCTAATGCTGAACCAAGGTAAGGAGCCTAACACCCTAGTCTGTGAACCAGATCAGCCAATTTGGAAGTCCCTTGGGCAGCCAGAAATGCTCCCAGCCTAAGACCTCCCTGTACCCTACACAGCCAGCCACAGGAGTCATCCATATGAATGAATTCCAGATATTGCTGTTAAAGTTATACCAATGCACAGAAAGTAATTCAAGAGTCAGTGGGAAAGAGGGATGAAAAAGGACCAAGAGGTTATACAAGTTGGTGAGCAGAAATCCCTCAGAAAACTGGAAATTAGAGGTTTTGTTCCCATTGCTCATGCAGTTTTCTTTAAATAATAAGTGGTTGGTTTAGATATTCCATCTGGCAAATTAGAATTTAAAAAAAAAAAAAAAGAAGAAGGAAAGGATTTCATGAATATTCCTGTACTTCTAGGATTAATTAGTCAGAGTAAGTCTAGGAATATGAAGTGAACAAGGAGATCAAGTGTATTAAATGAAATCTAGTCTACTTAATTTGTAAGAACTGTCACATACCACCGTCAGAAACAACCTAGAATTTGTGCCATGGTCATATGATTTGTCTCCAAAGCCTGTGTAAAATGTTTACCAAAACTAAGAAAGCACACCATGGGAAGTATGAAGCTGGAGACCAAAAATGGAAAAGGATATATTCTTCTCCCCAACGCAGCCCCAGCTCTGTTGACCCAGTCACACATTCCAGCAGGCTGTGCAGCACACTACCTGGATGCACATTTGTCCCAGTGCATCTGATTTATTGTGTTATGAGAAAAGGAAAGGACTAATGTGATTTCTGAATAATGCAAATAATGGAGAAAGAGGATTGCTGGACTGATCCCAGACTTTTGAGATCCAAGCCATCCATGACACTCAGTCCTCCTCTTATTGTTGCTAACCATCACCCTTTCCTTTAGGTAGGCTGTCAATAAATCTTTTGTCAGCAAGTCAGAAGGGATGACACGGTTCCCAGCTTCAAAGGACAAATTCTAAAATACTTTCTTTGCTACTTGCTCTAACACAATTGTCTATGTTGAACACAGTGCCAAATAGGTCAAATAACTAGAAGATGTATATTCTATCTATATTCTATATATCCTATATATCTTATATAACCCATATATATATATACACCTTATATATATATACATATATCATCCTACTTTATGTATATATAAACACATTAGACCTATTTGTATTATCATCCTAGTTTACATATATATATATTAAAAAAACTTATTTAATGAAGTCATTTTGCTTTAGTCCTTCTTAGAATGCTTCACACATCACAGTTCTCAGAGACCCTTCAAACATTCATCAAACATTCAGAACCAGAAATATTGTATATCTAAGTAATGTCTGACTTGATCAAACTTAAGGGAAATGGGAAGATGTGTTTCTGTAAAGGATCCTGGGTAGGAATACAACTGTAAGAGCCCAATGTGATGCAAAATATAAACAGAAGAGACAGGCTTGATGGGCCAGATGGTGACCTGCGGTACTCAAATACACAGCAATCATTCAGGCCAGGTAAAGTACTCACAAGCCCATATGACACCTGTAAATAGATTCACTGCAGTCTTACACGAATTACAGTAAAAATCCAGAGTAATTCCACAGACAGCTGTATAACGCATATGTAATCCAAACCAAAGTCAAATCAGAATCTTACCCTGAACCTTTCCTTTTGACAAGACCATCTTCCACTGAAAGTAATGTTGTGTATTGCAAGAGACACTTTTAATAAAGGAAAAAAAAAAGTACTATACTTGGTTTCCAAGATTGAATAAGACATTCTATCATCATGCAAAATGAACTAGTTCAGCCATTGCAAATGAACAGTTTCACAAAACAAAAGATAAACTTTCCACATCTCATTTAATTTATGCTATTATGTTTCCATTATTCACTGCACTGAGGAAAGAGCTTTACCCATCCTCTAAAGTATTCAAATGTTATAAACTTTAATCATCAAAACAAAAACAAATAAACATTATTAACTGCTTGAGAGAATATTTTAAATGAGCAGGAGAATAAAGAAAATATTCCTAATTCACAAGTGTTTGAAGCTTCTGCACTGGAAGTCTCTCTAAGGGTGCATATGAAAAAATGAGCAAGAACTGGATGCGGCAGGGGCCAGAGACATACTGCTGGGGACAGAATTTGATTTTCTCCACACAGACAAACTTTATTCTTACAAAGGTTCCTAATATTATCTAAATCTTATTTACTGGGGTCTGGTTTTGCTGTTTATGTTGGATACAGGCTGAGATACAAATCTCTGAGGATGATTCTACACAGAAAACCAGGAATTTGAACAGTTTACTGTATCCACATTGTCTTCTTCAGGTTCAATTGCCTGTAGTGCTCTCACTTTCTAGTTTTTTTAGGCAGTTTCAGATTCATTGTTTGCCTGTACCCTTGAATTACACTTACTAGAATTAATGTTTAATTCAGGTGAAAGTTCCTGAGTCAGGCACAGAGCAAGCTGGCTGATGAAGCTTCCTCAGCTGCCTTTTACAGATGGGGGGGATTTTTGAAGCCCAAACATTTCACTACAGATTGCAACCCTACACTTGTAAGAATCCTCCTAAAATTTAAAATATTCAAATTCTACTCTGTGTCTGGAAAAGAAAACAAACAAACAAACAAACCACCACCACCACCACCAAACACTTTTCAATGATTTGTACAGATCTCGAGCTGGGATTATATCTTCGGACAGTCTAATCTCAGCCACAAACTGTCATTAAGTAGGAAACCAACAACAAAACATAGTGATTTTCACTACTTCTACAGCAAGGCCTTTCCCTGAAAAGCTGAGAAGGGGGCAAAAGTCATGAGTTTTGTAATCATGCCTTGAATTTCTGCAAGAAGCAATTGAATTTTCCCATGGCACAGACACAAAGAAATTAGAACTACCCTCCCATTGCTACAAAATGCATAAGACTTTAATGACATTTTAATGTCTTAATCCAAGTTATATTTTTCACCTTTGATCCATTAGTGAAAATCCGCAGTTTACTATCATGTGTCTAATAGTAGTAACACTGTTTTTGTCTTACAAGCTACAAAATACAAAACTCCATTTTCCATAAAGTACCTCTCATGAAATTCATTTCTCTCTTTCCTGACATGTATAAATATGCATCTAAAGGTAGTAATTTCACAGCATCTTTTCACTTTTGTGTAGGCAGTTTAAGTTACCCACTCACCGAAAGGATTGTTTCTGTACTCTATGGCAGGCTTCAGTCCCACCTCATCCTTGAGCACAAATTAGAAGGAGAATACATTTCACAGATGCATTTTCTCTAAGGCTTTAGCTTGTTATATCCCTTAATTAAGCAACTGTGTGTTTTTTGTTTTTGTTTTTTCCAGTAAAAAAGAGGTTGGTTCTTTCTCTTGAAGCTCTGGGAAAGGACAACAGGCTATATGTACTGTAACTGTGAGCCCATTTTCTATATCTTTAATTGTAAAGTGCCCCAATGAACCAATTTGACAGCTGAGGCATGCTAGTTTAGGGCTGCTGCTACTTCAGAGACCAAAGTATACACCATTTATCTCACCATGGGAGCTTTAAACCCACTACAGAGTTGGCAAAGGAATCCCAGAGAAGGCCAAGTGCACTTTAGCATTGCCTTCGCCAGGCAGGATCAGAATGAGCCCCATCATCTCTGCTGCCATGAGCCATTTCTGCTGCACAGTTCCCACAGTTTTGTTTGGATCTAAAGAACCTGTGAAAAATGCTATGTATTCAAGAGCACCTTCTTTTGTCATTATTTCAATAGAGTAATTTAGAGGAATGTTTCTTTGGTAGAACAAACTTTCACTGAGGCCAAAGTTGAGTGTTTTGAAAATGGCTTTTAAATAACTTTTTCCTGGTATCCATATTCTTCAAGAAATGATCCAAGACAAAATAATGTTCTTGTGCTTTATCCCTTAACACAGGGTGCAAGATATATATATAAGATATATAATATATATATAAGATATATATATAACATATATATAAGATATCTATCTATCTATCTATCTTATATATATAATATACATAAGATATATTATATATATAGGATATATAAGATATATATATAAGATATATAAGATATATATAACATATATATATATGTTTTTAAGAGAAAAACCTCCAATAGCTGGTTGATTTTAAGCAAATGTAAAATTAAAGCTCTTAAGTTACCTTCTTTTTGCCTTTCTTCTTCAGTAATTTTTCAGATTTCTTTCTTAGAGTTGATGTAAAGGGTAAACTAGTGTTTATATATTTTTTTAAATAATTTTAATAATGTTTTAATATAGTGTTTTTTACCTAGAATCTTTTAAAATTATATACATTTTTAGCTGGACAGAGATGTCAACTCACCTGAGCAACTGTTTTCTTAATGAGAAACTGAATTCTCATCCATGTGGCATTTCCAAGTCAAGGCCATCATTCCAGTGTTGCTATAACATATGGCAAGTCATGTCTTAGAGAGACACCACTAGAAAAATAAACAATCAAATTACTGCAATATAGATAAGCAGCAACTGAACTGGGATGATGGAAATACCTGTGGTGTTTAGAAAACTTCAGGTATCTCATTACTTAAAGAGGTAAATAAGTCCTTAAATGTATTTAAGATACTCTGATACTAAACCACAAAATGGAAATAAGTGTTTTGTCATGAGGATTTGTGGAGATGCTGAGCTACTGTGGTTATAAGTGTTGTACCTGAGCTATCTAGCTATAAGGTCAGCTGATCTGAGACATTTCTAGCAGGGGTTTGAGCAGCCCATTCTCCCTTAGAGGATGCTGAATAGTAATTCTTTCTTACCTCTGTTTCAGCAGGGGTAAGTTTAAGAGTCCTAGCAAATTAATGACACTTCACATTTCTAGATGCATATATTTTGTCCAAATGCCACAGACCATGTCTATTTTGCTTTTACATGCAGTAAAAACTGGCCTTTTACTGTTCATTTTTAAAGTCTATAAATAGATTGTTTCTATGGATTGTTTCCCTCAATTCAGTTATTGCTCCATAACAGATGGGTGCTATACAGTAAAGCACATGAAAAATTACCACTTTACTCTAATAATGTATTAAGACCGTATAACAGCATGAAGAAAGAAGCAGTTTAGAGCATGCTCTAGCATTTCTCCATTCTATTTTTTATGGAATGGAAAACATTTCCAATTATTTAGTATTGTATTAACTTCCAGTTTGCCTCATCTAGCTGTGATTCATTGTGTGATTCCTCGTCAGAGCTGGTGAGTCCTTATAAATCATAGCATGCAAATCAATAAAATGAAATAAAACAAATCATGGTATTAAACATTGTTTCATAACCTAGATTTTTATTGTTTTATATAAATTTTAGTTAAAGTTAAGTTTAATTAAGTTCAGTGAGCTTATCTGCCATTGCATAGCAGAATGACTACCTTGCTGCTTCTTTCCTATTTCTGCTTTATTTTGGTATAAAAGTAAGACTTCTGCACAGTACAGTGCTGAAAGGTCTGGAAATTACAGGAGAATATAAAGCACTCAGAACATCCTTGGATGTCAGTGGTTTGACATTTACTGTGATGCTACATAAGGGATGAGACCACCTAACAGTGACACTCCAGGGAGCAGTATCATTGTATCATTTGGCATGTGCTTGACATAGCAGGAGTTCAAAGACAGTATTTGTGGAAATAAACAGCAAGGAAAGCAATGCTAGACCATTAGAAAGTAATGCAAAAATGCCACAATCTGTAGGTTACAACATCTCTCAAACCAAGTCTTACCTTTCATCTTTAACAAGATGTTAACTCTCCATGTGATGTCAGGTATGCCAAGTTTCTCCATTTACGTATCATGTATCACTTCTCTCAGCAGATTGTTCATGCTCACTTGGTATAAAACTTTGGTTAAAAATCCATGAACGAATAAATGCATTTTGGATAAAAATGTATTAATTCTATCTAGAATAATAATCAACCTGGATGACAAATTTCTCCAAATTTCCACTTAGTTTTCTTTACTCACAGTGTTGGCAGATTCTGATTAATACACTTTCTGGGAAACACTTCAGACAAGTCTGTATTGTCTAAGGTCTCAGGATTTAGTTGCTGAGGACATACATATTTATTTGCTCCGTGCCGCAGCTTTATAAAGTAAATATTCACAATGTCTGAAAATCGGTGTTTTGAGTTTTACCGTATCTTTTTTGAGGGAGTATAACAATGCACAAACTACTCAAGATTTCTTGGTGGCTTTCTAAAAACCTGATTTCTACAACTGCATAATAATGTTTTCCTTCTTATTCGTTATGCCTCCTCTATAACTCCCAATGCTTTACTTGCCCTTCTTGCTGTTGAGCTCCAAGCAGTATTCAGAGAACAATCCAGAACAGCTTCATGATCTCTCCCTTGCATAGAAAAAGCACAGTTAGAGCCTACAATGTACAGAAATAGAACAAGTTTCCCCCTTCATGCATTAATTTGCATTATTGCCACTGAATTTCATCTGCAATTTTTATTGCCCAGTCATCCAGGATTGCAAAATCCTTCTGTATGTGTTGGCAGTCAGCTTCAGATTTGTCAGAACGAAGTAATTTTGTATCATCAGCCTAGTTGTTTTCTTGGATTCATTTTACATCTCTTTTTCTGATCATTTATGGACCCTTGAGAAGCACAGAACCCAACAGAGTTTTTGCTGGGATAACTAAAATCTGATAATTTGTTCCTACATTTGTTTCACATCTTTTAACTAGTTTTATTACTCTTCTATGACATAAAACTACAGGTCAGTAAGAAAATTTGGTGCAGGACCTTGCTAAAAACATTTTAGAAATCCATGCCTGTGGCATTAACCAGAACAACCCTGTGAACGTACCTTGACTCTCAATGCAACAGGGATTTCTTCAAAATTCATGGCACCACTATATCATTCATTTTTTCTACTTTTTTTTTACTTTATTTTTTTTTACTTTTTTTAATGATTATTTCTATGTTTCCCTGTGTTTTAATACTTTTACTGTTTTTTTTCTACTTCTCCCATTCAGATATTTCATTCATATTTTAAAGTGTATCTTTATTATTTCTACACCGCTGTTCTACCCAGGTGGGGTTTTTGTTTGTTTGTTTTTCTGTTTTTTTGTCCTTCTAAACAGACTTTCTTTTAACAAGGTATATACATTTACTCCAGGCATCTAATACAGTATCTTTAAACAACCATCATGCCCCCTTCAATCTGTTCCTTTGATTACCTTTCTGTATTTTATGTTGTTCCTCCTACCAAAGGTAAATGTTACTGTAATGGGTTTTCTGTGTGTTACTTTTTCATCTCTTAGCATGATGTTGAACAGAAAAGTAGTATATTCACTGACACAGATGGGCTCTTCTACAGTTAAGTCACACACAAGGTTCAATGAGCCACTCACAATTAAATCAATAGCTGATTTTCCTTTTTCAGCTTCCCTCATTACTTGATCCAAGAAAGAAGCATTAACATCTCTAAAATGTCACCTCTTCACCAGATCCTACATGGTATCTGTCCTTTTTGCTTAGAGAAACTAGAATAGAAAGTGTCTCCTGATCTTTGCAAATAAAGACTGGTTTCCTTCCAGGAGCATATTCTCTAGACAATCTTACGTTTTTAACAACCCCAAGTTATTGGGTTTAAAGTTCATTTATTGGGCAAGTGGATGAAAGATAAGAACTGGAAATAAAAAGAAGGACAGATTAATGGTTACTCCTACATTAAACTCTGGGAATCTACATCGTTTGCTGAAGTGTCGTACAAGTTGCTGTGCTCTTGAAGGCTTATTCAGCAAAGCATTGACTCAGGATACAATCAACCCTGATGCTTCTGGGTGTTGGAATGAAATGTAGCTCTATATCCCCTAAGATGAAGGTGGTATTCAAGAAATCCAGGGCCTCATCTGCAAAGGATAATCAGTTTACACATATAAACCAGGGGTGTGTATGTTCAAAGTGAGCTCTCCTTTCCATTCTTTCCACCGCTTTCCTAAATGGGGATTTACATTTGCAAATCAGGTAGCACAGGAACTAAATGCAGAAATTACACCAGGCAAATTAGCAACAGAATCAGGATGTTACACATATTTATTAGTATTTTGTAACCTGAATTAATTAACGTGCCCTAGAGCAGTAAATATCACATAGCATTGGAAAGACATCTGCTTTTTAGGAACATCAGAAGATTTCCTATATATTCCATCTGAAAGCTAATTTAAAACCCTGCAAATTATAACACAGTACCACTAAAGCACTGTAGACATTTTGGCTGAAGCAGTTTGTGCTTCTTGAAATGCCTACAACAGATGGTGGAAAGTAAAGAATCCAACTTGGAGCCACCACATCCATGCTATTGACTGCAAATAACAGATTTATATCACTTCATCAATCAGCCTAACTGTGCATAACACACAGTTAGTCATCATTTCTACTTATCCAGTAGTAACAGGCTATCTTCTCCAAACTCGTAACACAACCAGACCTATAGGTAAAAGCTGAGCAATTGCGCCCTGCAAAGCAGTTCAGAAGGGACAGAGTAGAGGACAGCTTCAAGAAGGGGCATCAGCACATGTAGAAGAAGCTGGTCTGTGTGGGGGACTTCCTTCTTTTGCCTGCTATAGTGCTAATTCACATCCATGAAAAACACTGAATGAGACTTTGAAAAGAGGAAATCCAAAGGAAATCCATAATATTGTTACTAGTTTTCATATGCCCAAGTCTGTTATCCCCCTTTCTGTCAAGCCTTCATTGGTGAGACAGAAATACCTGCATACAAAGTTGTACTGTGCACAGTAGATGTACAATGAACAAGATATCAAAAGTGGTTAAGTGGATCATGTAAACAAGAGTTGATGAATTTGCCCCCAAGTGCCTCTGCCACTTTTGTTATTAAAACAAATATTCACTCACCATTTTATATCCTTTCTATTACACTTTTATCAAGCTCTACTTAAACATCTGTGTTGTTCAAAAGACCTCACTCACACAGGTACCCACGCTTCTGTGAGTACAAGCAAAAGCCATTAAAATGGTAGGCCAATTCTAGATGAACATACCAACAAGAATGCCTTCAAGGGTCTCCACTAGAAGTCATTACAGACAGAAGAAATCCTCTTACTGCCCTTCCTCTGCCTCCTCTCTGAGGCCACCCCTCCAATGTTGCAGGATGCAGAGCCTTGTAGGGGCTGCCAGTGTAGCTGGAAACCAGTGCAGCCCCACAGGTATTCTGGCTATTTTGCTTTCCTTGATTGACCAGTGTTATAAGAAGAGATGTGGCTTAGCCTGAGCCCCTGTGGCTCTAGCAAATCAATGCAGTTGGGCCATGAAAGTTAAGCAGGCTTTAGGACATGATTATGGTAACAGCACAGTACAGAGTGGTCATAAATCCCAGGGAATTTGGCTCATGGCATCGATTGCTGGAGAGGGGGATGGGACAGGACAATGTAAATGAATACAGCAGGAGGCTACAAACTTCAAATGCCCATCAAATACAAATGAGAGAGCATTAGTGTATGTCATTAGTTTTCTTCAGGATGAAGATCTCAAAATATTATATAAGAATGTTTCCTGAAAATAATTTTTTGGCAGAAAACAGAGCTGTCAACAGCAGGAGGAAAAACATGTTCATTGAGATGTTTTATAAAGAGATGTCAGCAGGGATGTCACTGAGAGAAGCTTAAGGATGATCAGATCTTGAAAACCTTACTTCATTTTTTCGTACTGCTGATTACCACCAGTGTGAGAGACCTTCAATCACTTGAAGAGGCAGCATTTCAATCTCTTACACTGGCAGAATTTTACATATATGTACCAAGGAAAAGGGGTTTCTTGAGTTCTGGAGACAAAACACCTATTTATCCCAATGAATACAGAGAACTTTCTTTCTTCTCATTCTGAAGTGTCCTCAGAAATTCTAGCTAAATCCTCTGCCTGCAAACATGAAAGGTACTTCATGTAACCAACACACTACAGATTAACTCTCTGATAATTTTCCTGCCATATCAGGAACCTTTCTCTTTCTAGACTTACTCAAGACCAAATTCAATGCTCATTTTTAAAGTTGGAAGTTTGAAGCACAACAATGGCCACACTTCCAGTGTACTACAGACAGGAGACATCCTGCTCAGGGATGTTTCTCCTCTTGATATCATGTGTCTTTCCATTCCTGGTAGATGCCAGCACCCCTATCACAGCCAAGGTGGAGGATATTTTGGTTTCCGTCAAACCTGTTTAAAAACAGTCATTGATTAGATATAGCAGAGAGAGACCCAAAATCTCCATTTACACTGCAGTGGTGCTGTTATAGGCAGCCTGCAAAATTAATTCATTTAAACAGCCTATATGATTTTTGGAAGTGTGCAGCATTGGAGATACCAACTAGAAGTCACTTCTGACATGGGTAGTGAGAGGAGATCGGAGAGCAGGTATTTCTGCAGCATTTAGGCATTCATAGTCATGATTACTCTTCCTAGTCATCTCCCACCCATGACAGCTAGTACATACAGGGGGTAAGGGGGTAAGATGGAAAATCAAAGCTTTTAGACAAAAGCTAGCACCATGAGTTAGCCACATCTTACCTACCCCATCAGGATGGTGAAGGGAAACACAAAGGGCCTTACTCCTCACTAGTAAACAGGAGGTAGGTAGGTGGACAACAGTAGTTTGCAGAGAAATTAGGCAGTTATTTTTCTGTCCCCACGAGCCTATGGTATAATTTCAAAACATGACTTTAAAACAGAGAGAAGTGAAACAGGCAACAACCACAAAAGACACAGGATGAAATGCTGCAGCCACCGAAGGCAAAGGATATTTTGTCTGGAAACAGTATTTTTCTGGGCCAGTTAATTACCATAATATCTTACTTCTCATCTCCTGCTAGATATTTGCCATTCCTCACAGTGCTCACCCTCGCCATCAGTGAAGATGGCCATCAGTCAAGGGAAAGCCCTGTCAGTGTGCTTCGTTTCCACCCCACACCCCAGTCTCACCAGCCATCCAGAAGCAGACGCTCAGCTGGGAGCAGCAAGGCAGCGGTAAGGTTTGCCTGATTTTTATTCCCACCCACTGATAAAACAGACTGCAATCAACAGTGATGATGTATTACACTTCTGCTGAACATGTATGCTCTAAGAATCAATACAAATAATTATTTAACCACACATATAATACAAATAGTTTATTTTCTCTAATCCCTTTGCCTCTGTCCTCACAAAAACTCTGTTGGTACAGCATAAATAGGTAACAGGTCAACACAATAGAGTTAAGTATTTAAGGTAAATAAATTACTCCTTTTTTTTGTGCTTTTTAACAGTACTGTCTGTTCTCTGTTTCATATATGGACAAATAGAAGTCCTAATAGTCAGATGCTGTTCTTAGTGTATTATGATGTAAAATGTCAAAAAAAAAAGTGAAACATTCAGAACTTTAGAACATAAACTCTTTGTTCTTCCAAGCTGTTATCTTTTCCATTTCACTGGATACAGTAGCTTGGTCTTTCACATTGGAGGAACTGTGCTTTATTATGGCCATGAATGGATTAGGGAGATTGCTAAATCAGGGAAACCTCCTAAATGTTGGCTTGAACCCTTACCATTCTTCTTCAGAAAGGTTATTTACAATTGGGTAAACAAGACATGGATTCCCACTCTATATTTTCATTCTGGCAGAAAGAGTGTGCATAGCATACAGCAGAGGAGGTGTCCCCAGTTCCAAGTGAGAATGAATCACGTGAGAAGTTATGGTCTCACATCAAGCACTTGCAGTGAGAGAACAATACAGTGTCCATCAATGTCCAAAATCTCCATCAGAGTTTGTACAGGCTGCTCTCAAGCGCAGCTCACTGAAATCCTAAACCTGTGCTCTCCTCCACTACATTCAGACTCTGGGAAAAGTACCTTAACAAACAGAACAGGTGATTATTTTTTAGGATGAGAGAGCAGGACTGGCCTGATCCGAACCCACTGAATGCAAAAGAAGGATACCTGCTGACTGTGTGGATCTTTGAATGCAGTCCTTTGAGAACCATCGGTGCTGCTACAAGACCTCCCATAGCACCGCATGCCCCCAGCGCAACAGGACTCATGCTTGCTGGACCACCAGCGCAGGGCTCTCGGCTGCAGGGCCAAGGGGGCTGCAGCAAGGCTGGCCATCCCAGCAGAACACATGGCCACAATGCTAAGTAGGGATAACAGAGAGGGAGTGGGAGGATAATGATTTCTGTACTCCTCCTATTAGCTGCTCTGAATTTAGGTGTCATCCTGAAGAAGAGAGTCAGAAAGGAGACCTAGCTATTATTAACATGCAGAAAGCCAACTGCAGAGGTGTCAAGACAATGTTAGGCAGGATAATTTGCTTGAATGTGTTTTAAGTGCAATTATATTAAGAAAATTTAGCATTAATGCTTTGTGTTTTTTTTTAACTAATTGCTATAGAAACAAATAAAATTGCCATAATAGCTCTTTCCTAAATTATCCACCAGACACATTTCTGCTATATATTCCTTGCATTGTAACAGGTTAAGGAGCTGATGTCAGAACCCTGTCTGTTTCTGAAGGACAAAAGGAGAGCACGTGCAGGAGGAAGGAACAGAACAGGCCAATTCTCTGGATATTTTTCTTTGAGTACTGCACTTTGTCATAAAAATAGGATATTTACTGTTTATGATCTCCAGCAGCATTTTAGTTTTATGTTGTAGGCATTCTGAGATGTGTATTATGGTGTGATTTCATTCACCTGGAAGGAGTGAGAAGTTCTTTAGTCATGTTCTTTTGAAAAACTTTGTGGAAATGCTTTCACTCAAACATAACTGTTCAGTCTGACTGAAAAGGCAGATGTATGGTAAGGAAAACCACAAATGTCGAATAACAAAATAATTAAAACACAGAAAGAAAACTGGGAAAGGGGGAGTGTCAGGGAAGTGAGTGGGATAAACAACTCCTAAGCTTTTTCTCAGCTATTTAGCAAGAGATGAGCTTGTTGCAGAGCTGCAAAATAAAAATGCACATGTCAAAAAAAGGTGTAGACAAGACAGGAATATTATATACATTTTACATACAGGAATTCAAGGAGCAGAGAAATGAGAGTAATTGGGTAAAAAGGAAGTTTATGAATGGTGTGCAAAACTGTGGGATCTTGGATCCCTACCACAAGTCTATTTCCCACAGACCAAGGTAGCATTTTCATCTTGGTACAGAGAAGACCAAGACCCACCCACACACAGGACCTGCCCAAATACAATCAATTAATGGGTCAAAGGGCAGGATGTAAGCTCTGAATGAGCCCTGTGATATCAATGTTACTACAGAAATGATCCTCTGAAATGCAGATTTTCAGTCTCTCTGGTTACTTGGGCTTGTGCAAATCACAACCCTACCGTCATCTGTGGAGAAATGAGCCAATTTTTTTTAGTCTCTCTTTTTTTTAGTCTCTTTTTTTTTTTTTTTAGACAGATAACACTAAATTTTGGGACAAGACTCCCTGGCTTGCAAATCTGCTTCTAGCTACAAAGTTGAGGTATTTAATGCCTTCAGGTCCCCTGTCTCAGACCCAGCTTTAATCAAGAAATCAAGATCTTTTTGGCACCCAAGCAGCAGTCTCAAGCTCCTACAGCACTGAAGGCTGCCACTGACTTCCGTTGACTTGCTACTTTTCTTGCAACCTTTCAACATCTTGCCCTTTGAAAGCTGGTTGACTGAAGCTGAAAACAACAGACATAGCTGGCTTATTTGTATACCAGGTGTCTGGCCACCTGACTTTTTCATCCAGGTATGAACATAGGATTTGGAATCCTTCTTTCTGAAATTCAGGACAACCTTTGGTCCTCAAACCAATTTTTAATACCAGCATTTCCTCTCTACTCAGTGCAACTGTTGAACAGAAATATCATGGCTGGAGGCCTGAACCCCTTCCTAAAACTGTGTATTTAGGGGCCTGGTCCCTTGGGAAGAAGTGCAGAGCAGGTCTATCACTCCTCCCTCATGATCAGTGGTGTGTAGAACTGAACACAAATGTGTCCCTTGGTCTGAAGGAAGGGAAAACACTGATGTTGCTACAGTCATCCTCCAGAAGCCTCACTTTCCAGGTGTTTGCCCTTTTTCACACGAGGAGGTATACTACTTCAAAATCAAAGATATCTTTCTAATTTTGCTACCTCTCTCTCAGCATCTTGCCTTTGATATCTGAGCAAGTCATGTCTTGTAGACCCAAGTAGCAGGAATATATTATGCCCAGAATTACCCGGAAAATCAAGATACAAAGCAAGCACATCCAGATACAGCAGATACTATGACATCAGAGCATCAACATATTTTTATCCAGAGGCATCACAACACCACAGCAGAACTAGATCTCCATCTCTCCAGCTTCTTATTGATCAACCTCAATACGAGATCATCCAACCATTTGTACTGCTAGCTGGTAGTTCATGTAAATATCTTACTAAGTCGAGTACAAGCTTTCTCTCTCTACATAAACCCCTTAGGTTTGCTTTTAGGTTTTCTGATAATCTGGGCCCAGTACAGATTTCCTACAGAGCAGCAACTGTATAAAACCTCAATCCTTGTTTGTTTGTTTGTTTGTTTTTTCTCAGCCATGTTAATCCATTCTGTATCCAGGGTGCCTGCAACACCTGTAGATACATTTCCACATTACCCAGTGGAGTTTATAATTCTCTGCATCACTAAAAACAGTCATACGTGCCAGTTCATATATTATACTATATAGTTAGAGATACTTAAATGAGATATTGATAATTTGAATAACCAATTTACTTGGATAATCTGAGATCTACCCCTCTTCCATTTGGATGTATTCTTTTACTTTCATGACATTATTGTAATTGCTTAAGCCACTTTTGTTGGGATATTTTTTGCACCTTAATTACCTTGTCATTTACTATTAGGGATGTTAATACGGTCATTAAATGTTACAAATGTTTTTCAGTTTTTGCTCTCTGCCTGGTTTATATTCCTGCAATTCAAAAATGTCCAGCTATATACACATATTTTTACTTTGACACATCTTAAAATATGTTCAATACCAAGTTTATTATAGCATTAAATTGATGAACTTGCTCTAATAATCAATGTATAAATAATCAATTTAATGCTATAATAAAGTAGATGTAAAACAGCCATCCCTCTGTTGAGTGTGCTGAGCTGCAGTGACATTTGGTGGTCATGCATGGCATCATTTGTACAAGCTTCATTTAGAGAGGGTGGCAGGTTAAGTGGAACAAAACACAAATGCAATACAGCATCCATGATAAGCATCCTGCACCAGTGCTATAAAAAAGGCAAAAAGAACTGAAAACCCGTTTCCACTTTTTCCAGACATCTGCTCTTAAACGAATATTCAGAATAAGCAGAGCTCTTGAATTAGTACCAAGATGTTTTTATACATTTATATGGAGACACACTAAGATAGCTTAGCAGGCACCAAGTCATTTTTTCTTCTTCTACAATCAAAATGTTTGTAGCTCCAGACTCCAATTGCAAAGCTGAATGAAGTGTAGGTTAATGGTGTAGCTTGGCTTCAAGAGTTCGGTTCCAGTAAAATTTCAACTAGTGGAAGCTGGAACCAATATTTGAGAGTTAACACAAAAATCACTTCCACAGTGTGGCTTTCAATTAACATAAATTTACAGAATCACAGAACCATCTAGGTTGGAAAAGACCTCCAAGATCATCCAGTCCAACCTATAGCCGAACACTACCAAGTCCTCCACTAAACCATGTCACTAAGCTCTACATCTAAACGTCTTTTGAATACATGTATTTCTCTACCCCACCCCAAAGTCAGGCACAAAACAAAAGCTGAAACAGAAGTTGATGGAGAATTGGGGCCTTCTATGGTAACAGCATCTATATTTATCTGTAGAAATGATAAGCTTCAGCTAGAACTCTAGAAAAGAACTCTTAAATCTGTTCTTCAAAATACAACTTGCTAGCCATATTTTATAACACAGTTTTCCATATCTGTATTTCTGAGGTGTGCTCTCTTATCTTCTCATGGTGCCATACCCACACCATGGCAGTTACAGAGGAACCAGGACTGGTATGCTGAAACATGCCAATTGACAGTCAAAGTTAGCTTTGCAGATGGATTAAACAATAAGATATTGTTTTAAGTGTCTAAGTGGATGCTTATCTCTCAATTTATTTTTATGTCCCCAGGCTGATTCCATTATTTATTCATCAAAACCATAATACTAAACTGAGTTACCAGAAGGGGTTGGATTTGCTTTTATTTTCCATCCTTCATGGACTGAAGGGGCTAAATATGGCACATGCCCTGAATCCATTGCTCCAGGAGGGGCAAAGCATTCTGGGAGAGGTTTGTCCTCTCCAGTATCAAGCAGTTGACAAAGATGAGTCCCTACCAACAGGATCTGAGGACTCTTTGTGCCACTTTAGCAAGAAAGACCTCATGCAGGGTATATACAACCCACTTGCAGGGTAATTGCCTAGCTCATGAAGGATTTGCAATTTTACAAACCTCCCAACGTAAATTCACAATTTGCACTCCCTGAAGGCACTAAAAGTAAATAAGTATCCCATATTGAGCTATGAGATTTGTATCTTGTTCCACTAGAATATATACAGGAGTATTTGCCACCCTTTGCACAAATGCACTGGACATCATTACCACATAGGGCTACCGCATATTTAATTATTAATGTGCACCTGAGCAACACACTTGGCCACATTCAAAGTGAGATACAGCAACACCTGATATTTGTGTGCAAACCACCCCAGAAGGTTTAAAAATTCAATTAAGAAAAAACGCAATGAGCTGTGGCAGGGAAGATAAGTGCTATATAGGCAGGAAGGCATTACTTATAGTGACTAATCTGCAGGCATCGCTCAAGTGTCTGTGCCCACAGGAGCAGAGCAATGCATCCTATGAATAGCTAAGGCATCAGACATGAGTGCAGCCTGTCTCTCATGGGCTCACAGCAGGTTTGAACCCTGGGCTCTGCATGTCCGAGGTCTTTGCCGGCGCCTTTCAAAGTCCTGGCAGAGGCTCTGCACCAGACCCAGGTCCGTGTATGACGCAAGGCAGTGAGCAAGGGTGAACTTGAGGAGGCAGCACGAGAGGTGGGAGCTGCACAGAAGCCTGAGGCGAGCAAAAAAGTGTGCGTGGAGCTGGAGGCTGATACTTGGCAGCACCCAGGAGCCCGAGGAAGGGAAGCGGCAGAGGCAGGGGAAAGCTCCCAACTGCTGGCAGCATCAGCCTACCCAGCCCTGCTCCCCCTTCAAAACCAAACTTCCCAGGAGTTTGGCCCTACAGCCTCGTGCTAGCTCTGGTTGCACCAGGTGAGAATGCCACCGTCCCCAGTGCTTAGTAAGTGTCATGGTAAGGAGAAAATAACTACTACTCATATACTGACAGTAAGTTCTTGCCTTCATATACGAGGTGCTTCTGCCTTGCACACAAACAAGACTTTCAGCACAGCAGCAGTGAGGTTTCTTTGGGAAGAAAGAGAGTCTAGCTATAACAGACTTCAACAGAATTTACAGACTGAATATGATAGGAATACAACCCTTAACAGAAAAGTTATCATTTATAAACTTGACAGCTTTCTAAAATAAAAGGTTTCTAAAATTTCATATTTATCAGACCTATCCATAGGAATGTTTCACAGTCAGGGCACTCATTTCCCATTGAAGCGGGGAAGCTAGTTTTCCAAACGGGCTCTGCTGTCCTAAGGCATGGTCTCCAGCACTGCCATCAGTTGTAGGTACAACCACTAACACGCAGGGGGTGGCAGCCAATGCTGTGATGCATGCATGTTAGGTAGCAAGACCCCAGACTTCTGCTGCCTCTGTCCATTACCCAGTTTCCAACCTGGGCTCTTTTGGTGGGCATAAAAATATTAACTGTTAATCATAGAATAGTAACAACCTGGAAATATTTTTAATGAGCAATGCTGGGTCACAATTTTAGTCCATCTGTTTAAAGAGAAATGGAGTTGTTGAATACCCCAATCAAAGCTTTGTTTTGTCTTTAAAGGGTGTGGGGGGAGCCTTCCATTCCGGTGATGGCTCAGTTCAGATGTAGCTCTCTTCTACTATGCTGCAAGTGGGTTTTTGAGGTTTTGAACATTCCAGATACTCCATATGAAGGTACCTTACTGAGAGTTTGCTATTAGTACATTCATGACAGCTTGCATTTAAGTACAGTGCTCCTCTCCACCAAGGCATTTCTGTGATAATTTGTTAAAGAGTGGTGGCTTGGATTTGCATAGACTGGTTTGACAGCAAGATTTATTCTCTCTTTATTCCTATGTTAAAACAAGTGTTATGGATGGGGACCCCCCCACACACACACACATTTTTCAGGAACATTTTCATTTTAACTTCATTTTTGTCTATTTAAAATACTGTTTAAATCAGGCTTGAATGTTTCCTGAGCAGCTTTAGATTTTTTTTCCCCCCTCCTTAAAATTTGCCCTGTTAGGAATAAAAGGAAAACTCAAATTTTTATTTACAGAAAACTTGGAAGCTTCCTCCATTCAATCAGCCCTATTTTTTCCTATACTGGGTGGTAAAAAATCTTATCCTACTTTATAGAGATTTCTTAGTGCATTTCAGGGTGCATTTGTAGTTTCACAACCCCACTTATTGCATTTTAAATTGCTACTACTTGCTTTCACACACACACACACATACACACACACACAGTGATCCACTTAAAATGTAAAACTAGTTTGATGTACGTAAGGTTGTGATGTATCCTAGAGGCTCAGACAAAACACAAAATTTTTGAAAACATAAAATGTCATTAAGAAATAAGGAGAAAAAAAAGAAACACATAACTGATCTATGCTTTGATAAGCAGGAACTCTCAGAGTGCTCTGCCTCTGGCCAGTTCATAACACAGGGCAGAGAAGCACCAATCCCACATGGTTTCCACCAAGGTTTCCTTCCCAGCACAGTTAGTGAGGACTCCCACACTCGAGAACCACAAGGCCAACCTCCACCTTATTCCTGGACCCTTCAGGCCCAAATGCATCCCCAGGCCCACTTCAGGCTCCTCCATCACCCACACTTTCCAGAACAGCCCCATGGAGGCATGAGAGGAGATCCCGGAGCCAGGTCCCGCTTCAAATATCACCCCAAACCCTTCCTGTGAAAGATCCCCGTTCCCCTAGGGGGGAAGCAGAGACAGGCTCTCTATCAAACACACAGCTCGTTTTCTCTCCCAACTTTCCCACAGGGGCATTTGGGATGCTGCTCCCCCAAGCTGGGTGCCCTTCTCCTCTTTCTACTCTAGCAGCATGGGAAAGAAAAGTGACCATTAACAGAAGATATTGTCTTCTTGTCAGGTGTTGCATTGTGCAGATGCATTTGGCACTCAGCCTCACAATTTTGCTCTCTAATTAATGAATACTCATTAGCATACTGAAGGAATTAAACATTCTCATCTTATTCTCATTACATCATATTAAGACAGAGAATTGTCTCTTCCTAATGCTGTTTACAAGCCACTTTCCATTTTTTTCACTCGGGGTAAATAGCACCTTGCTCTGTTTTCCCACTGTGGTGAGGCCTCTTTGTGAAGTAATATGCCACTCAGTGTAATTAGCTGAATCTCATGCTCTCCCAATTTGTTATTGCTAAGCTCTTAGTTTACACTCTGGGCTTTAATGGTTTTTTGGTCAAGAAAATGTAATGATAGTTACACAGCCTTGCTGAATAGAGTGATCCTGGTTGGAAAAAAAACTGACCACAACCTTGCTTCCACCTCAGAAAGAAGTTCTTGAACCCGAAGTCAAAGAATAAATCAAAGTTACAAAATTTGGTACGCTCTGTCACAGTACTCCTCTTAAGCCTGAAAGTTCTGCTTAAACTGATTTTCCACACTGTTTTTTCTTTTGTCTTGCTTAATTCTGATTACGCTGCCAAATGATCTTGTTTCTTCAGTCACGGTCCTCTGCTTCCCTTGGATAATGTATATTTTTCATATGACGCTCTATAAAACCTCCTTCAAATATATTGCCAGCATTCATTTTCATTGTACTTCTGCAAGCAATCCTTACAGAAGCAGATAAGCCCCTCTGCACAATTTCCATTCCAATTTAAAAAAAAATATCAATCCATTAGCCTAAAAAATGTACTGTTTAGTATAACTAAAAAGGAAGAACAGATAACTTGACAATGTAAATAGCTTTAAATGTAACAATTTGCAATGTTTTTCGAAACAAAATATTTCACTGCAACTGCCTATTTCAAGTGTGGAATTATATTTAACAGTTCTTATTTTACGACTATCTGAAATGTAGGTTACAAATTAAAATTAAATACAGGACTAAAAATCCAGAAGAAACCATATAATTCATCTTTCTTTTTTGTAACTAACTGGATGTTCTGGTTTTCCGGCTTTAGTTGAAAGTTTATTGAATCAAGCCTTGGCTACATTTGTCTCTAAGGTTACTGGATTCATTGTTGTTGTTGTTTGTTCCATTTTGTTGTTTGTTTGCACACACAGCACTTTGTTTCAGAATGAAAGCTCTGAATAGAGCAACTTATTGCAATAAAATGTCTCTTTGCTACACTATTTTTACTTACCTCTCGCCTACCGGTGATATAAACCTTCTTAAGAATGGATCCTATGCATTATTTTCTTTGTCAAATGTATGTGCCAGGAAAATGGTGATAGGTGCCGCTGCTGACACAAACCAATGCAATTCTTACAGCTTGTTCTAATCTTTGTTCAGAATATAGGAGGATCTGCCCATTTATTAAACTACCTCTTCTGCAATATTAACAGAGACAAAATATTTTTTTCAATGCATATATTCCCTTTCCTTTATTCAGCGTTATGTTAGAGTATTTACAGATGTTGCTGGAGTTGTAATTTCTGCCAGTGGGTCTACCAGCTGCAGTGCCTTTGAGCCAGCCACCGAGTGCCCTTTCAAAGCTCCCCTTCCTCACCTTTGACTAACTGGAGAATAGCAAGAAGACCATAGCATTTATTATTTTTAAAAATATTTTTCTTATCCCTAATGTATCAATTCCATGTCTTTGCCCATCAAATTGCATTCCTGTTACAGTGTTCCTTTAGTAGCAGAGAAGACCTCAAATCTAGTGCAGGATCCCACAAAGACTTTGGCAGACTAAGTTCCTTTACAGAAAGCCGCAAAGGCTCTGCACTGGGTGTAGGGCTGGACTATCCACCTGTACAGGTGCCTACTTCCTACCTAAGCCCTGGACATCAGCTGTCCTTAGGGAAATATTTCCTGAGTATTTTCCTAACAGTTATAATCCCTTTGCTGGTTTTATTGATCAGAAGCCTTTTTTCGTTCCTTTTTTTTGTTTGTTTAGTTTTGTTTGTTTTGGTCATGAAATCTTAAATTGGGCTGTTATCATTTTATGGGATATTTTAATTAAGAAGAATTGTATGTATCATTTGTGTCCTCATGGGGTAAGGTCATTACTAAATCAATCTTCTTGTTCTTGAGTTATATTTATGTAAAGGTAGGATATTGGATTTCTAAACTAATTACACAGGCAAGAAGTCTAGTTGCAACTTTAAAACTTTGAACCACATACACACATGTGGTTTAAATTTCCTTAATTCTATCCAAATAGCTGAGCAACTTAATTTAACACACTGTAATTTTCAGGTATTGGTTTCCTTTTAGAAAACAGGCATTTATTTTACTTACCACTGCAGAATTTTGGAAGTTGGTTTGTAGGAAGTATGTTGCATTACCCCCTGGTGAGGGAATCACCAACACTTCTCATCCACCTACCTCCTAGAAGCCAGGCACCTTCTCAACTTTCGTGTATGAAATGCAACAGAAGTTTAAATAAATCCTTTCTTTTCTTTTCAAAGATCCAGACACCTTGGAAGTTGCGACCCTCCTTAGCCACATCCCATGAGCTCCCAATCGTCAGAAGCACTCTTGAAATCGTTCAAAGGGAAAAGAGGAGTGATCTTAATGTTACTGAAGGATGTTTTGCAGAAGATTCACCAGTAATCAATACCGCTGAGGTTCTTCCTTCCCCAGAGGCAACTGACTTGACAGCAGGACTTACTTGAAGTAAATACAAAATGCCAGGATCACTGCACCTTGCCTATGTGTTTTTAGGCTGTGCAAAAGAAACTTGCGTTGTCTCTTTGGGCCAGTCTTCCCTCTGCTTCAGTTTCTTCAGTAACATCTAACAGACCTGCAAGGAGGGATACTAGGTCACACCTTGCATCCTCTGCGTTTTATTAAAGGAGTGAACACTCTACGCTCCCAATTTTCTATGGACAATCTTTGGCTGCAGATCAAATACAAGCTCTTCTGTCTTAAAAGGCACAATTTCTCAACTAAATGAATCTGACTGACTACACATTCAAAATAAGTGCCAGAGCTGAGAGAACAGAGGTAATCACCTTCATTTTCAGACATGAGTAGATCTACATATGACAAAAACATAGGAACAACAAGCAGTTGGTTACAGGAATCATAGTAAATGTTGATCAAACTAAGTCATAAATATTTCTGTCTTTGCTGCAAAAAGATTAAAACACTGAATTTAAAAATAATTAGCCTTTTTATGTACTCAGTGATCTGGAAGAATATTCCAATTGACATACAGTTACTCCTGATTTTTGTAATACGATTGAAGTTTCAATATGACCTACAGGCTTCATAGATTTTGCAAGTCCTAACAGCAGAAAAAGGATAGAGGAAACCAAGAAGGTAGAGATAAGCTCTAGCAAGCAGTAAATGAATATGCTGATTCCCTAGGTTTCCATAAATTAGTAGGTCTAGTCTAGTAAGTGTCGCATTGTTAAGGACAGCTGAATCAAACAGTAGTTTTTCAGACCTAAAATAGCATCACAGTGCTTAACAATGGGTAAGCTACAGAAAAATCTATGCTTTTCATGCCATTTCTGTGCAATGTGTACTAATTCCTGATCAATACTATAGATCACATAGACTAATTAATGAGTGACTGCCATTTGCTATGTATGCAGAATCTGACAGATAACCATATTTAGCTGTGCTGGAAGTGGAAGAAATATTTGAACTTGTTAGCAAGAGTAAAGAGAGCTCTGGACCTCCCCTTGCACCAAATCCTTTAGTCTAGCTAGAATCAGAGACTGCATCCGCAAATACTTTTGCAATATCTGAATTTAACTCGTACTTAAAAATTTCATAACAATCAATTAATCTAGGTCTGATGCTTGCCTTTGTATACACGTTTATATAAAAATAACTGTATTTGTAGGACAGCATGAGAAATATTAAATATATTAAAAGCAGACCACATTTCCACATACATAACCCACATTTCAGATAACACACACTTTTTAAACATACCAGTCCTGGCAAAAGCATTTCTACAGAAGTCATGTCCTCATGCCACCTTCATATTCAGGTAAATTGATCAAAATGGGAGGTGAGATGCTGGTGTAGAAAGAGTAGGGAATGGGGGCCTGAAACAGTGAGGTGTGGGGAAAAAAAGGAGAGAGGGTGTGGGTTCAGAGATAAGGGATATACTGCCAAAGGCATGTATCCAAGATAAAATATTTCCTGAGCACATGCATAACCCTATTGCTGAGACACAAGCCTTGCTTGTTTGCTTTTGCAGATAACTAAAGGAGATATATGTGAAATGCAGTAAATCTGAACACACACTGGCTGTATCACAGAGAAACAGCCAGTGCATTAATAAGATATAGAATAATATATAGGTAGGCTGAGTCCATGCAGTACGCTCAACATGTGCACACAGACTGTGGCTTTGTGTGCATTTGGCTGAAATCAGGAAAAACATCTCTTGGTGTTCAACTGGATTAGGACCTCCTTTACTGTGTTTGGTTGGGAAAATCATCAGTATTATCAGGTGAACATTTAAGTATTGCATGTAATTTATAAAATCACAATCTAGAAGTTCCAGTCAATAGAAGACTTTAAAAAGTTTTTCATCTAGTAAAAAACAGGATTTGTAAAACCTCATTTGAATTCTTCTTACCTTACATTTTTTTATGGTCTTATCATAGTACTCGACATATGTACTATAAATACCACAAAGCAAAGTCATACTTTGTGGTGACACTGGGACAAGATTTCCCTGCACATTAAAACTGTATTAAACTAAATGAAAAATAGTTAAATGTTGCTAATAAAACAGGATAAATACTAAACATTAAAACACAGAGGCTTTTCAGGGTTCCATAAAACCATATCTTTCAGTCAAATTATTTGTATCATAATAAATGCTAACAGTTAAGAAAATATTCTGGAAAAAAATAACAAGTAAAAAGCTTCAGGTGATTTTTCATTATGTTAAAAACAATTTCCATTCTTCATAAAATGTGCAGAACTTTGCATCTTAAATAGTATAAGTTACCTTCCAAAAATTACTTGCTTTTTAATCTTGCAAGAAATGAACCCTTAATTGGGTAGGAAAGTATTTGGAGTATATCCAGAAAGAAAAAAATTACAGCTATTCTCATGTAAGCTGCACAGCATCTGTCAGGAGTTTTCACATACCTTCAGGAAGATACCTCAAATTAAGTCAGCATTGCACTTGATTTCAGTGATCAGAGTTAATATTCTGCATACGCAAACTGGCTACCTTGTTTATTTCATAGTTTCAATTTCTATTGCTGTAATTCACCTTGGCAAATAAATGCATGTATGAGGGGCTCACCCTCTGAATAAATAATAAAATTTCACTTGTCAGGATCTTCCTTTGCCTTGAATGAAAAACATTTCATTTCTTTGAGATGCTGTTGAATCTAAATCCTGTTGCAAGAGACTTAATGAGCGGCCCTGGAATAAAAACTAATGGAGTGCTTCAGCTATGTGGCCACCTTGAGGAACATTAGAATTAAATCGGAGACCAGATGGAAGAAAAGGAACATGCACTATACAAAATAATTCTTCATTTGAAGAATAAAGTATTACTCAATGGCATTATACATTGTTAATAAATCTTCTTTATCTGAAACTATAATTTAATATTTATGTCTCTAATTTACATGTGACAAAGTAGCATATTCTAAAATTAGAGTGTAACCAGCAAACTATTAACTACTATAAACAATACCAGAACACAACTCAAACTTGTTTTAAGGAAACAATAGATACATTTTGGACTGGGGAAAGATTTCAACTGCAGATACTGTTTTAAATACAGCTGTTAATTATGTCTCAAAAAAATTCTTCAAGCTCAGAAAGATTTTCTGCTTAGGGAATCTTGGGTATATACAGAAAGACCAAGAGAACACTACCAAAAAGTCCCTTATTGGTTACTAGTAGGTACGGTAATAATAGTAAATGCTGAAATTGAAAAAAAAAATCATTTTCAATATCAATGTTATATGATGCACTAGACAATATATCCCCTTTGAGCAGAAACTAGAGAAAATATCGTGCCCTTTATTATCTCTGTGGTTTCTTATGAGTAATAGACAGCGGAAGAATTGCACTTATTGTAACATTACAGTAAAGTGTTAGATTGCAGCTCACCTTTTAAAATATTAGTGGCCATAATACTTATGATAGGTTGTGCATTATGCAAAGATGAATAAAGATGTGCATTTAAATTAAAAGACGAGCAACCACTTACAGAACCAACAGTGAGGCTTAACATAACATACATGCACTAACCCTACACTTATGCAAAACTAAGTTCTTCCAGGAAACTGTAACCAACTGTTGACCTTCCACAAAGGTAAAGGCTTTGTCCCTTTGTAATATGTCTGGACTTTGTAGTCGAATTCCAGTTTATTAGCTCATTGTCTGTAAATGTGCTGTTCCACTGTGATATCCTTTAGCTGCCCTTGAGCTTCTGCAGAATCTGCAATCTCACAGTCACTTTTATTTAAGGTTTTATCGAGCCGCAAAGTAAGTCTCCTTCAGTACTACACAAACAGGCTTCCTTATTCATCCTCTTCAGGTTCCTGTGGTAAAATTGGTGTCTCCTCCTTTAAACAAGCACTAAAAAACCCAAGGATTGTGCTGTAAAGGTGATATTTGCTTTTCTCAGAAGCAATGTTATGACCTTCATCCGGGTAGATCTAGCAGAGGAAAAAGGAAAAGAGTAAATAGTTTTTCAAAGGCTTTTCAAATATTTAGGGCTCTAATTTTCTTTCTCTGATCTTCAAAATGTTTTAGATGGCAACAGGATGATAACATTAGTTTTATGGTATCAAGGAAAACTAATAAAACTCAAAGTAAAATTCATTCTCTTGGAATTTGGAACTTAGATAAAACAACAGTGCAGTGGGCTCTGCAGAAATGAAAATGTTATGTTCTCAGTCACTGCGCTTACAACAGTTTACTTAGCTGGCACTTTCAGTGGTGTCTAGGCACTCAAATCCCATCAACTTCAATGAGGATTAATTACCTCATGTTTTTAGATACCTCTTAATATCCCAGATTCTAAGTGCTCAGTAAAAAAACTTTTTAGTCATATTTTTAACTGCCTTCCCATCTTACCTAAAGCCCACCACCTCTCCCTCCTAGGTGGATATAGGCGGTTTTATCTCAACTCAGACTCCATTGGAAATTTCTCCCAAGTGAGGCTGAACAGGATTTTGCTGGCTGAATGAAGAAATCCAGGCCATGGAAGTTAGGACGAGACCTGCGGTGGTCTGAGGCAAAAAGATTCACCATTTCCTCAAAACTCTGGTCATCACCAGGTGGTGTACCACGGCCCTGCTTGAGCAGGGGGTTGGACCAGGTGACCTCCAGAGGCAGCTTCCAACCTCAGCCATCCCGTGACTCTGCGATTCCGCCCCGTGCAAGTCTGCATGCCTGCAGCATGCCCTGTCCTGCTGGCCCCAGCCTGTCCCTCCCCGTGCCCTCACCTCTGCACTGCCACAGAGAGGGGAACAGTGCTCCAGCGTTTTAGCTGCCATTTAATAAACTTAAGTGTTGAAAATGAGGGAAAATTACCTTCATGTGACCCGAGAGGTTTTTAGGTAAAAAAGGAGTAACATAGTGGCATCTCTGTATCGCAAAGAGTGCACATGGACTATAAAGCACTTAGTATAGTGTTGTAGAATAAACAGATGGAAAAAAGGGAGGAGAAAGAGCCCAGAAGAACAACAAGAAGATACGGTTCTTAATGTCCATACTAGCAGTAAGGAAACTGGGATGAAACAGTGTTCTAGCTGCAAATTGTGGTAATACCAGTGTGCTGTGGTAGGAAGCATCCTTCTCAGGGAAGAAACAGCAATATAAGGTTAAATGTTGAGCCATGTTTATAGGACATGCCACAGCTGCACATACCTGCATAGTGTAATTAACTCCAGCTTTTATTAGATGTTTAATTAGTTCTGCTGAATGTTGGAAGTGGACTTTAGCTGCAAGACAATGACATTTGGACATTATTAGAGAAAGCAGAGCCAATATGAAATGTTTATCTGTTAAACAGCTTTGACTAAAAACATTTCCAGTCTCTGTAATTACAGGACCTAAGCTGGCTACCTCTCTGGTCAGACACGCAGAGCCCAGCCAGCAAAAGCGACACAGTACATAGCAGCAGAGGTTCTGGAGAAGGCGCTGAAAGCCCAGGGCAAGCTGTGCCTTCCAGGCACTCCTCAAGGACTCTTCTCTCTACCCTTGATTTACACACACTGTGATAGATTAGAGGTGTGTAAAACCATTCTGTTTGAACATCATGACAGTTTATAATTGCATTAAGGGAAAGCACATTGGATTTTCTACTGCTTGCACAGGGTTATTACAGCCCATACTTCTTCAGGTAATGGACTTTCAGCAACATATCAGTAAGTTAATCTTTGTGTGGTAAAAACAGGCAACTTTATTACCATGTCCTACCCCTTCAGAGCTAAGGCTGCAAGTGGGCTGGGCAGTGTCACTGGATGTGATATTAAGCAAGGGCAGCAGGCAATCAGAGTCATAGTCTTGAACACACTGCATTGCCCAGACAGCTATCAGAATCCCAATTCCCTCTAGTGCTGAGTTCAGAGGGGCAGAAATTGCTGCTGCCGTTTACAATCAGCAAAGCCCGAGACCCTCGCGCCTGCTCGGTCACCCAGTACATCGCTTCCAGCCTTCTCCCCGGCTCTGGGAAGAAACATCAGATGGGGTTTTTACCCCTCAGCCCTTGTCAGCACGAGACACCTCTCTCCAGACTGAGGAGAAAGCAGCCTTGTATTACCCCACATTCACAGGAAAGTGCCAGGGAAATAAGAAGTCTGTATGTGAACCTGCACTGCAGAGCTAGTCACGGCACTGTAATTTGTTCCTGCATCAAAGCGCATTCTTTAGCAGTTAGGAAAGTTCAGAAAAATATACTGCAGGTAAATTTAGATCTGTAATTACAAAGTCTCTCTTGATTGACACATCTTGTATTTCCATTTAAAGTGCTAGAACTTACTCTGTTTTACTTATTTTCTATCTTAAGCTACTGTTAAAACTATTGGTGCTATTAAAAGGTTCCCTATGGCTTCAGCTTCAGATGCTTTGGCACTACCTTGTAATTAGTTAGCTGAAAAGTTTAACTTCCCATTTGGTACTGTACTTCAGCAAATGTACTGATAATTCTTTCCTCAACTGCAGAATCTCTATGAATTTAAAATACCATTAAAAATGTATGTTTTTCTATTAATAATTCATATAATACTTTTCACTAGCTAGACAGTGGTCCACAAGATTTAAACAAATTAGAACATACAGCACCTAAAAGGTACAAATATTCAGCAAAGAAAAGCGTCATCAGATTAGTTAGAAATGACAACTGAAACAGAATATCAAAACTCCTATCAGGGGGATAATACAACTAATAATAGTCTTGCTAGGTGTGCACCTAATCTGTCTTTGAATGTCTGTTAAAACCTCTGTAAATACTTACTATCAGCTGTCCCATGAACTATTAGCAAATTTGCTTCTTTTAAACCATGAAGATTGTGTAAAACGCTGGATGCCTAGTAAACAAACACACAGAAAGGTGTAAGTGAACTGAATTTTGAAAGTAAAACTATCATTTTAATTTACTTGTTTATGCTAACTTACCTGATAGGTATTTTCCTCTTTTGATGGAATACCAAGGTATCTTTCTGAAAAAGCTGATGCTGTGTAAGTAAAAAAAACCTTGTGAATTCATCAAAATTTGATCTATTTTAAAAGTCCTCAGTTCTGACTTAGGAGAAGCTCAGGAGAAGCTATTTAAGGCATTAAGTAGAAAACAATTCATTCAATCAAAAACCAGAATACGAAAAAAAAAAAAAAAAAGGCTAGCAGAGCATTACAGTAACCTGGTCTGATCTCCTGTGCACCACAGTCTGCAGTTCACAGCCTGTGCCCAATACTTCACATACAGAACCCATGTCCTGTGATGGTGTGATTGATATCCTAAGGAATTTTACCACCAACTTCAAAAGTTTCATTTTTATTAAAACTTTTGATTAAGGCTGATACACTGGGTTCTAAGGAAATGGGGTGCCTGACTGAATTTCAATGGAAATGGGAAATGGAACTCCTTTGACAAAAATTCTGTGGTGTTACCAATAACGCATTTGTTGCACATTTTGGTAAACTGTCCCAGTGTTAGCTGCCCTTTCATTTAAAGAGGAGAATGAGACGGTGAGTTTAGACCAAGCTGGTATTGCTGCTTTATCTCCAATTAGTTAAAACGAATAAAAGATATTTTGAAGAGACTATCACACAGGTGAAGGGAAGGGAATACTCACCATACAACTTCATGTCTGTAATTGGTGCCACCACAGCTCCACATTTGAAGAGCCGTTCACTGGATTTCAGGATCATCGATGTAATGTAGCCACCATATCCCTAACGATGGAAATTATATTGAGATTTCTGTTTGTTCATTTCTTTTTAGCAATAATAAAGGGCATTGCTCTAATCTGATGGTATCATTTTACAGTATGCATTTATATCTGCAAGAATTGCTTTTAATGGAAATGTAAACCTACAGTTAAGAGTGAATAAAGATCTTATTTGGCCTGGTCATGATCTTTAAACTAAGCAATTTAATAACATTGAGTATATTTCAATTTAAGCTCCACAGCTCCATCATGGCAGACTAGCCTATAGTTAGTAAAAGATCTGAAAATCACAGGGAAAACAACAATTAAACCAACCAACCAAACAAAAAAACAAAGGTAAGACTTTTGGGAACCCAGCCTAGATAGGAAGATTTGTATTCACTTTTTAATATATTTAATATATATATTTGTTAATTACTGGGATACACTGAGCATTTTGCTGAGGGGACAGAGTATGGGAATGGGTGAAAACTCTGAACTGACTGCAGCATGTCCTCCCCCTGGCACTTGGACCTTCACAGATTGAATCCTATTGCTATTAACGAGGTTTGTGCTGCAGCATTGTCAAAGATCCCACGGAGGGGTACAGGTCCTGAAGTGCTTTCCAGAAATAAAATCTATACCTAGCCACATTGCTAATCTCTGGATGTGATTTCTGGCCACAAGAGCACCCATCCAGCTGCTTTGTTACAAAGCAGGGAGCATGGACAAAATGAAGAAGCTGGAAGACACTGTGCAGAGGAGGGGGAGCTCTCTCCTCACCTCACCACATTTTTCTGTCCTTATGCACATCCCTTCATCATCTCCCTTGTAATTATCCCATGACAGAGAAAAGAAAAATGTAAAACACCAGCCAACCCAAAACTAGAATATCGTGTGTCAAATGCTCACACAGGTTTGTTGTGGATATTTTTGAATCCAGACTACTCCTGTTCTTCACATCTAAATATTTAATCAATAGCTGATTTCTCTGGAAGAACTGGAATATTTGAAAATCCTTTGACTTTAGTTAAGAAAAATAAGCCAACACGAGTGTTCTTTGCAATCAACCTACAGTAAATGTGAATGAACACACTAAAGGAAATATAGAATAGGAACCGGATTTTCAAGGGAGTATGAGGAACTGAGTTATCCCTTTTCCCACAGAAATTCCAGCCAAGGAGAACAAGAGTAGCCCAGCATTGTCCATGCACAGGAGTAGATTTAGGTCATGAAAGAATTTTTGAGTGGGCAGCAACAACTTTTATAATTCAAAGAGTTTAAGAGAAAAGCAACTTTCCTCTGCCTCTGGGTTCTCTACTTTCTCCGTTGTTTAATATTCTGTTTGTGTCTTTTCCAGTAGCTCCACAGCACAGTTTTAATCCTAGGATAGCTATTGCCATGTTATTTATTATTTATGCCATGTATTCATTAAGAGCTTGGTTTAGTTCTCCTGGGAATTTCTTTCCTTTGTGCTTGTGCCCTTGCTTCCAGCCAGGCTTTCCAGGACAGAAGCATTACACTGTGAGATCACATTTTCAGAATTACTTCACAGTGATGATGCAGAAAACACTTCTTATGTCCTCATGCAAGGGTATATGGTGCCTCATGGACTGGATTTCTGTGGTTAAAACCTAATTGCCCTATTTTCACGAAGCTGTTTGGCTGGGAAGTTTCAACTTATTTTCAACACAATTTGCTGTGTAACAGTTCTGAAAGGCCCTTGGATCATACATCACTTGGGCTTGTACCCCTCACAGGGATAAGCGAGATGGCCTTGGCAGATTGCCTGGCAGTCAGAATTAAGTATTTTTCACACTGTGCCCTCTAGACAGCCTTCTTACTCTTGTGACTGGCTAACACTAGTGATTGTAACAAGAATTTTACTTCTGTGTAGTTCTAAAACTTCTCAAAGTGCTCTATGACTGTGTGCATGAGCCCAGCTTTATGAGATTAGCATTAAGCAATTCCAAAGTCATCTTATTTTCAAGCAAAGTGTATATTCTTTTTCCATCAGTAAACCCAATTTAATGCATAGAAAAAAAAAAAAACACTTTCACTATCACATTGTTGTACATAGCCAAAAGGAAATGAGTTTTACAGAAGATCTGTAATTGACTCTAGAATAAGCAGAGTAGAGGTAAAATACAATTAACCCTAGGAAGCTGTTAAATAGATTTTTTTCCTAATTCTAAAACTGACTTTTCAATTTTATGAATTTTTATTTGTCAGTTAAAAAAAAAAAAATAACTCTGAGAGGTTAACTAGCTTGGAAAGGGTAAACTTTCCTGAATTCAAAGCAGTGTTGAAGCTTATCGAATTTCACAGTTTTTGCTCTTTGCCTTCTCACATTTCCACTTGTCATTCCTCAGTCCTTCTTTCAGAAAATAAATGCAGGAACACAACCGTCAATAATATTTTATGGAAGAAAAAAAATTGGTGTAGCTATTGGCAGATATGTAAAACCGTGTTTACATGTATGCTTTACTGTTATTGTGGCTTGTCATGTCACTGTTAGGAAAGTGTTGAAGGTCCTATAGAAAACGTGGAAATTTTGAGTAGCAATGAAAAAAATTGTGAAGTCAGGAACAACTGAGTAATTTGGGGGTGTTTAGTAATTTCAAGTCAGAAATAATACTTTTAATCATTTGTGGGAAGAGGTTATGGAGAAATGTATATGCTTATGTGCATGTGTGCTTTCGTATACATTGGTAACAGGCACTAAAACCTGAATAGAAATGTGTGCCATGACCATCTGGTGGATGGAATCACCCCTACTGATACATTCTCAGATGAAAAATCTCTGGCGGCTGCCCTGAAAACAAAATACTGTTTTGATACTACTGATATTCTTGCAGTGACAGTTTCTTTAGCTCAAGAAGTGTGGCAGGAGCTTACATCTTTGAGGAAGGTCACTCTCCTGTGGGACTTTAGTAATAGCCAGTACTTCATTTTCACTACACTACACTAACATTAACTAGCCTTCCAAATTGCTACCACACTGGTGTTAAATATCAATATCATAGTGGAAAGCATGCTGCTCCTATAACTGATGACTGTGGTATTATCTAGGTACTTGGCCAAGGTTCTTTGCTGCTTTGAGGTCAAAGGCACAAAATATTTTCATTTTCATGATAACAAAATAATAATAATAAAAAAGGATGCTCATGCTAGTTTGTAGAAGCAGCAGCAATTATGTGGTGTTTCTAACTGTTGTTTTTTAATAGAGATCATTAACACGTTATTTAGTTTGTTACTAAAGGTTAAGCCTTTGTCTTATTCCCTTTCATGCTAGAGGCAACAACATGACACACAGTGAAACAGCTAACAGAATAGCAAAGGTAAGACTTCTAGCAGATGGCACAAAAGGAAGTTGCTGTAACTCAGCTGTAACTTCAGCAGTCAGTAAAATATTCGTATATAAAAGTTGTATTAGAAGGAAGTCAATTTAGAAGTCAAGTAGAAGTCAATTTAACTGCAGCCCAAATGCAAAAGTGCAAGAAAAAAGCTTTTACAACACCTAAGCCCCTATTAAAAATTTCTAATGAAAGCAGATGTTTTTCAACAAATACTTTGTCCTGCAGATTCTGAAAAGCAAATTCTGCAGTACTGCAAAACTGATTTGACTGATCTCAAATACCTATTCTGAGAAAAAAATATATACAGAATATATAGTAAATTATGGTACAAGATATACTTTTAATAACTGAAATTGTCTTAGAAAAAGAGATAAATATATTTGTTTTTGAACTGGTAGTATTCTGTTATAGAATCATGATGATAGGTCTCACTACTTCTGCACATTACCTTCCCAAATATACTCAGTCTTTTAGGATCAATGAAGGGTTGTTTCAATAATGATCTGCAAGAAAAAAAAAAAAAAGTTCTTTATATACTAGATTCACCAAAGTAAAAAGAAAATTATTTGTACTGTGAAGAACTGTTATACGTGTGGATAAGGTAGAAGAACAAATTACAGCAATAAAAGTGATATTGCACTGGGAAATGTGATTTTATTTCTAATTCCTCCTCTATATGGCAAACACATGGTGTTGGACTCATCTTACATAACTTTAGATACCTGAATTTGAGCATCTTGTCTAAATTGCACATTTACACCTGTTCTTCAGTTAAAGGAGAGAAAAGAGCGCTCTCAAACAGCCTTTCTTCCACTCATGTCAGGCACTTCCCTCAGCCCAGGGAGAATCACCCTCCAGAAATGCCAGGATTTTCCACTGACGAGAGCTTAAATGACTGGCTTTGACCAGTTGCTGAGTTTTCAGACAGCTAAAGGAAGGTAAGATGAATGGAACTTTCTGAGTCTAGATAATTATCCAAATAATTAATTCTCTCATCAAGGCAATTAATTAGCAATTAGCTTTATACAGAAAAGACAGAATAACCTGAGGTCAGAGACAAAACCAGTTGTAGTACTTCCTCTCAGCCTGTCACCTCCTCTCTCCCTTTTGCTCATGCAATGCACCCAAAAAAGAGGACAGATATCATTTAGTTTAAAACACTTAGTATATAAGCTGAGAGCTCAGTTCTTACAGGACAACCTGTGGCCTGCTTCTGACAGCCCTTTTGCAAGGGTCACTTGGACGTTCGCAAGATGAATTGCTCTGCTCAACGCTGCCCATTCCCGACCAACATAAATGCCAGGAGCCCCATTGCCCAAGTCTGTTGTGTCAGACACAGACATCTATTCATGCATGGGTTGAAGCATCAAACCCTTTCAAAGAAAAAAAGCATATCTGGCTTAAAGTCTGTCCTTGTCTTTCCCCGGGGATCCCTAAAAAAAGTCCATCCAGACCTTGATATTAGCCTATTATTATACCTTGATATTAGCCCATTGGACATCGGCACCCTGAGTAAAGAGGATTGTCAAAGCTGTGTGTGATTAATCTACAGAGGGACTACTCTCTTCTGCAGCTGGTGGATTTGTATCAGTCAAAGAATGACAATGCAAATGAGAAATAAGTAGGCATTTGCTCAGATTTTGCTCTCATTTACAACATTATAACTCCATTTGTATTGTATAATTACTTGAGAACTCCATGGTGCAAATGAGAGCAGTGTCCTATTATATATGCCTAAAATATTATAACACAAAAGCAGTTACACATTAACATTTGTGCTGTAAGAAAATTTCCTAAGGAATACAGACAAATACAAATTAGCTCAGATGGCCTATCTAGATGGCACACCGAAGGACAGCTTTACCAAAGAGAAGCACCAACACATAAAGCAAGCATCTCTTTGATCTTTAATATGCTGTTTGTAATGAAAAGGTTATTGTTTCAAAATTTGCAACTGCATTAAAAATAAACACTAATGGTATTTATTATGCAAAGAAACCATTCTGGGCAGTTTCAGTTAAAAATGTTTATTCATCAAGGTGGAAGTGGGGTAAAACAGAAGGAAAGTTTGCACATACGTACTCTACGGCTGCTATTTGGTCCTTCACTTCCACTGATCCCAAACATCGGTGGACCTCTTGTAGGATCTTGAGGCCTTGAAATCCACTCCCTCTGCCATCAAATCGAGCTACGATGACATTATCAGAGTTGACAAGCACTGAGTCCCAGTCAATGTGAAACTTATCTGTAACCAACTGGCTGCCTGGAGCTTCATCACTGCAAATACCAACACACCAGACACAAACGAAGACTATTGACAATGTGATGCACTTTGCCGTTCTCTGATATTTTATTTAACCTAGATGGCAGAGTTCAGTTTATTCAATCCTGTTGAATTACTGTCCCTTCCATTGAAATTATCCCATTAGCTAGTGGTATCCCTGCAGTAACAGTAAGCAAAATAATTTCTTTAACTTTATAACCATTATGCTGTAGTATTGCCAATAGCTGAATATACTTTACAGAAGGAAACAGAAAATTAAAGCGTGTAGTGCTACTTATAGGTTAAAGTGAACAAAAAAATAGTATAATCACTAATGGCTAGTTCAGTTCTGAGAAGGCTCATGTACAATTTGTTAAGTTGCACTAAATAGACAAAAAGGAATATTCATTCCGTACCTTGATTACGCTTTTGTAGGATACATAATACTATTAAGAAGGTTGCCATCTTCAAAAATAATAATTGCATTATTGTATCCTCAAATGGATTTTTTGAAATTGGGTACAAAGAAGACTAAAGTACACATTGGAGGAAATTATATTTTCTCCATCCAAATTCACAGCAAGAAATGGATGCAGGCAAAAGTGATAAGTTTATTTTATGACTTAAAAAAAAAAAAAAAAAAAAACAGACCAAAAAAAGTGGAAAAGAACTTGAATGGGAGAATGCAGTGTGTAGAGGAACAATAAGCATTTTACATTGAAGGCAAACAGGCAAATATATTATTTTCCTTCCAAAGAAAACAAAATGTCAATTTTAAAAGGGAAGCTTGGCATTATTTTTTCCCCAAGATAAACGCATAATAAGAGAGTAGGCTACCATGAAGTTGTACAAAATGCAAAATACTCCTATGCAGGCTGCATCTGCCAGTTGAATGCAAATTAAAATGTAAAAGAGTCTGTGCTAGCTGTATGGAAATTAGATTGGACAGTGTCTGTGGGGATATCCTGTCTAAGGGGAAAGAAAGATGAAGACAGAAATTATTATTTTGCCAGAGAAGTCATAGCTGGAGAGACTTATATAAACCTGGGGGGAGGAAAGAGAGATAAATATCTTGCTCAATAACTACTGTCTTATATATACAATAAGATAATGTTCATTATCTTTTTTTTTTTGGCTGTGGATAGCATAGATCACCTTCAAGGTAATCATCCTATTAATTGGCAAGCATATGACAAATACATATGTTCTCAAATTCAGCAGAACCTACCATGTATACATAGCTGCTGTATCATCTGGATTACTTACTTGTAGAGTTCGTTAAAATATTTTGTGCTTGATTCATCATTATCTTGTGTATCAATTTTATAGATGGCTTCATAAAAAGAAAAGAAGAGTGTTTTTTGTTTGCTTAACCAACTCAGTTGTGATTACACACAACTACGATAACTGCAAACAATGCAGAACAATGAATTTGGAAATACTGATTGTCAAGTGAGCTCTGCAGAAAACACAAGTTTCAGAAGTATATTATCATTACTATTTGTAACAAGAGCAGGAGCAGAACAATTCTTTCAATTTATGGTAATTGTACAGACCAAGGTTTTCAGAAGCACTCTACATTGACAAAGATGGTTTCACAGAGCTTCCACCACTATTTCTAACAGCAGCAGCCTCAGATCAGTTAAAGCTTTTTTTTTTTTTCTTTTAAAGTTCTTCCAACTTTTCTAAAGAAGAAAACCTGTCAGAAATATCCTTGTCTGGCTAGTTGTCTTTAAAACAGTTTAATGTACCCCACACAAGTGAAAATATCGTGAGTCAGCCCACATCCCTCCCACCTAACTTAAGAACAAAACAGGTAGTGTTCTCATTTGTTTTACACATTATATATCTAGGCACTTGGGAAAAGGGGAAGAACCATCACATTTGCAAGCTTTCCTGTGTACCAGAAAGTGCTTTAAACCAAAATAGAGTTTTAAGTGAAAGATGTTATCCTCAGATAATTTCTTCTATTAAAAAAAAAAAAAAAAAAAAAAAGGAAAATCAGGCAGAGCCTCAGCAAGATTCTCTGTGGGTGAGAACTGACAGCAATGTTTTTCCAAGCTCCTTCTCTGGAGGGCATAGCTGGGCTACTTTTAGGCTCAGACTTTAAACTCATCTACCACTCCTTCACGATAGATTTGACATATTGCTTTTGGAAGCAATTTTCCAGGCTAATTTATTTCAAGAATGTCCATATAAGAAGTCTGTGACAGGCATTTAAAGCCATTTCCATTGAGGTACATGTCAAAATTCCCATTAGCATCAAAAGGTCTCTACTCATCAGCTGTTACTATAAAATAATACTGATTATCTGAGGTGCGACTCTGTTCTCCACAGAGAGACAGCATATATTCTATACACCATTTAGGCCCCACTTTTACCCTTAAAAGAGGCTTCTGCAAGGTGTTAATCCTTTTTGCAAGTTTGAACATCACCTTGAGGGCTCTGTAACAAAGTAGGTTTGTTACTGCAGTGCAATAATAGACGCACAGCTTGATTTGTAAAGTTTGTCTTGGGATTCCAGCTTTCTCAAAGGTCAGTTTTTGTTTTACACTCATCACTACTTACAGCCTAATTACAATTCACTTCTGTTCAGTGGTACCCCATTCATAGGATTATTTCATGACCCCTCTAGTAAGCCTGAATGAAAGTCCATTCCATTTATGCTTGGGTGTAATACAAATACAGAAGTCTTCTTCCCACCTGACTATGGATGGACATAAGGGAACCATAGACTAACCAAAACACTGCAGCAAAATCAAAGCCAACACCAAAATGCCTATGAAAAGCTACATCTTCTTTGCCATCCCTAAGGGGTTCCTTAAGGAGTAGTACCCCTGTCATCTCCAGACTCAAGCAATAAGAGTAGGATGATTCAAATGAAGAAGATGCCTAAAGCTTACTGATTGATTTTTTTCCTTCTTGTATGTGACAGCACTTTTTTTTTTTTTTCTCCTGACTTTCAAAGTACAGAGCTGCCTAGTTTGTGTCTTCGACAGTGACTACACTTGGATTATGTGTCCTCTGTGGCACCACGACTGCTGATGACTTGGGCAGACTGCTGAAGTTCACCATTGAGGTACCATTTAAATAGACAGAAGGCATCAATAATAAACCAATATCATTGACCTCAGTGGGTAGTTTGTATGCCTCTTGCAAGGCAGTCACATACATCACAGACTGTCTGTAAAAAGGGGAAACTCATTGTAAGTTCATACACTGCTGAAAAGAGAAGAATCTGTTCTTTTGGATTCTGTAACCAAAAGCTTTAACTGAAGTCTCTGTTCATGACTAGAGTTACAGCCTACAGGGGATAATATAGCGTTACCAGAGAGGCTGTTTCTGCTGTACTCTGAGCTCTACTCCTCTGCCACTCTGCTATCATGACTGCAGCAAAAATTTATTCCAGGTTTTGCACCATTTAAAAACTAAGTGGCAAGATTTTAAATTGGAACTTTGGAAGTTAGACTGTTGACTAAACAGAGGGAAAAACAATTTCAAAAGATACGTGGAAAATAACCACTATCATCACTGCTTAATTTCCTTACACCTTTTTCTGTTTCTGCCAAGCAATGGATTTGATGCAGCATATGGAAAAGGCATCTTGATAGCAAACATGAGAGACTACATCTCAGAAGATAAAATCTACCCACTATACACAAAGAAATATCACTGACAAAAGTCTTTCTTATGGTGAAACTGAGTGGATGAAGAATACTATTTTGCAAAAACTAGTGAATGGAAAAATCCACTTCATTTTCAGATTTCATGAGCATCTCTTGTTCAGCTTTCAAGCACACCCACCATTACTGGTCAAAAATCAGGGAACCCGAATAGCCTCACACACACTGAGGACAGAAAATCCCAAACATTTTCTCCCTATTCATATACCCTTTTAAGATATACCAGACTACAACTAGAAATTGATAGCATATTTATATCTCCTCCCTGCAGATATGGCCAAACAAATTAAAATATATCACCAGAAGTGACTCCTTTAGTAGGGCAAAATCATGTGATACACAGGACTGAAGTACAAGAAACAAAATTGTGAAAATACAATTTTGAGAACAAGAGATGTGACACTGTCTTGTGTTATCAGAAAAGGAGGTGAAGTTTTGAATCACCTCTAGTCTTTCTCTAAGAAAGATTAAATGAGCATTTTATTCACATTATAAGATGCGTACTGCTGGAGGGAAGTGAAGGAGGCTAAAAGATAGGGGAAGCTAAAGGAGGACAGATCTTAGCTCAACTATTCCCCAAGCCCTTTCTGGGGAGAAGACTGAAGAGAAAGGGAGTGAGAAGGTCCATTATGGCGCATAGCACCAGGACCACTGCTGCAAATGAAACAGCTGGAGTAAACCTCCAGCCTGTCCCTCCTTTAGCCTAAAGCTAAATGAATTCTCCCTCTGGGCCATGAGAAATGTTATGAAGTTCAAAGAATGGGGAAGAAAATCAGACTTTGAGGTAACAGAAGCACAATAGAGCAGTAAAATATTGCCAGGCTTGGTAGAGGCAGGATGAATGAAGGCATTAGATGGATAGCCTGCAAAGCAGCTAGTGAATCATTCACGTGACTTAGGGGTCCCAACAAAATTAAACTTTGCAGCTGTTTTACAGGTGAAGAACTGGTCAAATAAAGAGGCTTTTAGGTACATCCTCCTTTGCAAACATATTGCAAACAAAATAGTGGAATCCACCACGTATTTTTCCACTTCACCTTGTAGACAAGCATTGACCCTTCACTTTCAACCGCTGCCAGTTAAAACAAGTAATATCCTTTACAAAATTGAAAGGTATGCAAGATGGCTATCAATATAAAAAGCGCCAATATCGATATATAAAATATATATACCTCAGATCTTGAATATTTCCCAGTACTTGTATTATGCCTCTCTAAATTTCTGTTAGTCTTTTAATGAGTTATTCCTGAAGCTGTAAAAACCTTCACTTCCAACCTTACTGTCTTATCTTGCTATCAGTCCCGAGAGTGTAGTAACTAGAAGCATAAACAGATTTGATTGCTTGTGCAAGGCCTAAATCTTTCATCGTTTCAGTAACAGGTGAAGTGATTCCTGTTTATTACCAAAACATAAGAAAACTAGTAAACGAACAAACAAACAGAAACCTCTTGGAGACAATTCACTGTTGCTTTGGAGAGTACTCTGCTGTTTTTTTTTCCCTTGAAAATCAGAACAATCTTTCCAGTGATTCAGTTTTACAATAGCCACTTACATATTGGACAATTTTAAATGGTGTTGAATAATAAATGCTGACATTTAAGATACATTATCTACATATTTTGAAGGAATGAGGTTAATTATGTTCAAGAAAAAATAAAGAATGATTATCACCTCTCATTTTATTACCCAGATTAAATGCCAGAGTCTTTACTTAATCATTTCCTGTGTGTTACTAAGAAGTGTATCTTCCAACTTTTTTAATGAGTAAGGTGAACCATAATGAGAAAATCAAGGATCTAGAATTTAAACTTTGATCTTAATTATACAGAAAAGCGATGATAATCACACTATCAGGCAATTACTGTACACCTCTCTAATCTATAGCTACACTGTATGTATTATATCAGAAGGAAACCAAGTGTGAAATGTATTAGTTGTTTAGGAGAACAAACAGAAAAAAGGAGAGTGTTATAATCTATTTAGCATTTTATGGCCTATGCATCACAATTCCAGAAAGAAGAATAGTGCTAACCAACAAAAGTGGTTTCTATATGAGATCTACTTGTTAGATAGTCTGGTCATACACGGATGAACATAGATTTTAACATAGCAATATAATGATCTTCTATTTCAGCACTGCAGAATGCTTTGCAACTGCTAATGGATGAATCTTAACAAAATCCTTATGATGAAGAATACACGATATTTAGTGCCTGGTCCTTAAGTTGAGCTTATGTCTACATGGAGCTGTACTGCGTTCACACCAGGGTTTTATGCTGTGACCAGAACCCACTGAGACAGGCTCCCTTCCAAGATTCAGCCTTAACACTCAGAAGCCAGGGTGCCATGTGCTGGGAGGCATCCTTTCATAAATATAGAAGCCTTATTATAGCCATGCACCTTTTATATGGCTACCAGCTTCCAGTTTGAAAAAAATAAATAAATCCGGAATTGTGTGACTATGAAAATAACTCCAAGCTTTCTTCCCTTTATCCATTTCCAAATTCTGTTAGGACTGGAACTCTATTGATCCAGAGAGCACATAAACACTACACAGAAGCATTTGCTGCTACCAGAAATTTACAGTAAAATTATGAACCTCAGCCATCAAAAAAGGACTTTATTCTGAGGAGTGAAATTGGCCACCAGTACAAAAGTCCTGCAGACAGAGCTGAGACCACACAAGCAAACCAGATCCTGGCAAAATGTATGACTCAGGGAAGGTGGATCTTCACCAGAGGCTTGGAGAGACTCTGAAGCAATCTCTGCCATATTTACATGCCATATTTACCCTCCAGCTTAGGAAACAAAGCATCAGAAGCCTCTGTACACCTAACCAGGCATTTAATTTGGACTGCAAAGATATATTAGGTGATTTTTTTCTTTAAATTCACATTCTCTTTTACCCATCTTCCTTCTTTTCGTGCCACTCTTTTTCATAAGCCCATTTCAGATGCAAATTGACAAGGAGTGCAAAAAACACTTCATATCTGCTAACACTTCACTATTCCAAACGTCTATCTTCTCTTTATATATATCTAAGTGTATGTAGCCTGGATCAAGATGTTATATCACATCTCCTTTCCAAAAAAAAAAAAATGATACACAATTAAACCATTATTACCAAGGACACTGGTAAGCATCCTTTTTCAAACTTTCTGTGGCTGGAATAGAATGATAATTGTAACACAGCTGAAAATGTAAGCAAGAAAGTAGCTGCAGCTGAGCAATATGAAAGGCACCACTTGTTATCAGCCACTAATACAATTCCTGTCTAACATCTCATTAGGAACTGGGAGTTTCTCAATCAGTCCCAAAAGTCCCACTCTGGGACTCAGGAAAGTCAAATATCTGGGAAAGTATATCATATATACAACTAATCAGTACTTTCTGTAAAAGCTACATTCTCTTCTTGGACCTGAATACTTTTTTTTTTTTTTTTGAAAGTGAACAGTGAAATAAACTTTATGATGTCAATTTGGAGTTGTGTGGGTCAACAAATTACCTTCTGCATGCACACACATTTCCAGTCATACTTTCTCAAGAGCTAGACAGGATTTCTTAGGCTCAAATAATCATACCACAAGGGAACCTTCCATAACTTCAGTGACAGTTTTCAGTTTTATATCTCATTTTGGGACATTTTAACTTTAACTCAAAAAAGGATTGCTGGTAACCTTAGCTTAAAGTCTGTAAAATGCTGCTGAAGAAATACAACTACCTTCTTTTCTAGAGAAGTAGGGGGACACAACATATGCAACACTACATGAGCCAGGATAGATTTCTCATGTTAAATTTTCAGTTTCATACTTTAATTAGTATACAGGGTTTTCTACAAATACCTCCTGTTAAAACCAACATCGAGAATTCAGCATTGCAAAAAAAAATGACAAAAAAAGTAGTATCTTTATATTAAAGTTGTAGATACCACAATTTGTATTCACAACTGAAGTATTTTTTATCCCACATGCACACCATAAAAAATAAAACAATTATAAAGTATACTGATACGAGTTGGCCACATTATTCACTCAATGGGCACTGATAACTTCAGCAAGCTTAAATTTAGACCCTGCCTCAATATTGTTCTTGGTTATTTGAATACTTATATATAAAAACATTTCATAACAGTATTTCCTTAGCTTTTTTGTTTTTTCCCCCCCTTTTCCTGTCATTTTTGCCTTGGCCTTCTCCAGGTTTCTGATGCTTCCTTTCCTCTCTAGGTTCTACCTGAATATATAACTTCATATTCTACCATGTCTATGTATAGCAGACAATATATTTACCAGGATACCTAAAATAGGAAGTGTTACACTGCTAATACCTTAGTTTTTCCTTACCCTCAGAAAAAAGAACATGTGCAAGCTTTTGCAACTCCAAGTAATGCTGCTGGTGCCAATTCACAGGGTCCATTTGCCTTTGGCACACTTAAAAAAGCTGCTTAAAATATAATCATGCTTCAAGATCATGCTAGCAAATACTGCAAAGATAAAATAATCCATGTGTCCTCTTTCTCCACAAGAAAAGAAAAATGTGTTCATAAGCCACTTAAAGAGAGCTTCCACCACTGCACATAAATACGACTGAAAAGCCTGAGTTTTAAACACAAACTAGGCTTAGAAATAAGCAGGTTTATGCCTCTCTGTCCTATTACCTAAGAATTGATCTGAATAGAGGAATTCAGGATCACTCAGTAGCTCAAGCCTGTGAATTTGACCTCACATATAGAAATAGTGATTTGTGCTGTCATTAACAGGAGGTCTGTTCCAGGTGATACAGCTCAGCAAAAGTTATATTTTCATGAATTTAGTAGTGCAGTAATACATCTGTGATAGCAAAATTCATATCAATTTGTTCCATATGGGACTCAAAGATCTATCCAAGGCTGAACGCATTCTGGAAACAGAGAGCACATCTTGGAGGTATTAAGCAGAACTGTGAACCCCTCTATGGGATCCAGGGGTAAAGCAGCACTCTAACAAACATCAGGATAAATTCCCCAGTTGTTTGGTCATTAAGAGTCACAGTTACATTGCAGAGGGACAGACAAGGTTAGGGCCAGAAAGGCACAGAAGGAAGACTATAAATACAGGAAAGCCCTCTACACCTATGGCAGCCACCATGCTGAGCTCAGGTGGTTTTCCTAGGCAGGCTATAGGCACACTCATGGCTCTGCTCCCTTCCTCTGTTATACGTTCTCTAGGTAAGTAAGTTAAAGGGTGTCTCTGAAAGAAACACACACACAATTTCTTTTTAATGTTGCTGGGGAGTACCTCATTCCTCCCATAGAGGGTTTCTACAAATATCAACAGACTTTGGATCACGCCTACAATGTCTTCAGCCACTGATGCTCAAAAATCTTTTTTTTTCCTTTCCAGTGCTACTAAAAGCAGTTTTGCTGTATGCATCTTAACTGAGCCCCTCTTAGAAGATCTACCCGTTTCTATCAGGGATAAAAAAGACAAAAAAGGAGCACACATTCTGAATGAGATCCTCTGTGGGTAGACATCAGTATGGATCCAGGAAAGACTGCAGAATTACTTGCACCTTCACCATCAGAAGGGCTGGTGGTTCTCCTCATCAAAGTAAAATCAACCAGAACTGGTTTTGACAAGCTCAAAAACAAACAAACAAAACAGGCATCTCTTCCAGACAGTGCCTATAACAAAGTCTTCCTGAGAAGAAGTCTTTTCAGTTATCAACTCAAATCCATGAGGCAATTTTCTTACACAACGGAGAAATACATTTTCTAAGTAGAGAATTAAATGTTTTTATGAAGTACTTTTTCATTATTTTCTGTGATTCTATACAGATACTTACATTATTAATAGAAGGGCATACTGGTTTCGATCCGTGAAATCTTTTGGCAGTGTCAACTGTAAAGGGAGTTCTTTTAAGAAAAGAGCAAGACATTAAAGGCTGGTAGTTACACAGATGAAAAACAGTAACAATTCAAGAAAGCTTTTGGTCTGTTAAAACAAGATTTTTCCAAATTTACCGTAATCCTCAATGTGAAGCATTTTAATTTCAGTCCTGGAATTCTTTTTCTTAAAAACAGCTTCTTTCAACACAGCATTATTTTCCAAAATATAAAACTCTGTAGAAAACAGCAAGAAAAAACAAGTTGAAAGGTACAGAGAACCATCATTCAGAGAGAAATCAAGATTCCAAAAACTTAAAGGAAAAGACACAAATGTGCAATAACAACTCTTGTAAATGATTTCCTTCTTTAAATACTTTTTTTTTTTTTAATATATATATATATAATGCAACTAATTAGCAATTCAAGAGCAATCAGCTTAATTCAAAACATATACATCTATTCCCTTTTCTGGCTTCAGCAGGCTTTGTTTTTGTTAAGTACTAACAATGAAATTGCTGATGACCAACATGAATACTAGTATCCCTGACAAACACTAACAGCAGCTGTTACAGGGGAAAGGCTAGTCTGTTGGGCAATATCCTAAGCCCCAAGTAGGCACGCTTTTTCAGGCTACGTATTCCAAGTCAATATTTAGTCATTACAGCTCTACTTGATCACTGCATTTCCTTCTCTGTCTTCTGCACTTCAACCAAGAACAAGACTTCATTTGGTTTAAAGCTGCAGACAGATTTGAAGCAACCCTTTTTTCATGTGGAAGAAAAATTAATTAGTCTTTTTTTTTTCTTTTCTTGTTTTCACTCAAATTAACAATCTTGCTTTGAAAATGCAAATTTTTCATTAAACAATAAACCCTCCACTTAGGTCCAAAAGGGACAATCTAAGGAGAATGTCTTTTCTGGGCAGTCAACCAAAATAGTGTAATTATAGTCTGAGGATGAAATAATTGAAGTAATCCATAATCATTCTTTTATTAATTGAAGAGGATAATCTAATCTTATACTGAAACGTTATGGATAAATTATCTCTCTTATTATTTGTTTTCTTGATTTCACAGCTATCAACCTCCCTCTATTCTGATTTGCTTTGTTTTGCTTTAAGATGCTCTACATAGATCTCTTAAAATGATTCACTATCAATAGTAGGTTAGATACAAATAATAAAGAGCCAAAGCATACCTTCACAGAATTGAGTAGCACTACAGAAGTCAATGAATTTTACTTTAGCAGTATCTACCTCTTACTGAGTTGGATAAAACTCCTTCCCCTTGGTGTGATATGGCACTGAGATTTACAAATACTGTCAACAGTGACATTAAAAAAATAGAAAACTGAAGTGCACACATTAATTAACACTTGATATTGATCAGTATGCTACTTCAACATGCAAGGTTAGGTCATCTGTTGTTTAATAGCGGCTGGTCCAGGACAAAAGGACTCTGCAGGCAAGCAGAGTACAGAATTTTTAGATTATCCCCAGAATTTTTCCCAGAATCCATTGAATGAAATTGGGACAGGTAAGGATCGCTTTAGTGGTTTTGAGTGGAAAAATTCAACCTTTCCTCTAATCCACAACAACAGTTCCATGTGGAACCACAGTCGAGTTGGAGGTAGTGTTGTTACTTCTACTGCACCAAAGAAATACCTCAAGTCAGAAAAATTCTTCTGCTCAATGATAGTCTTCTATTACAAAGCACCCCAAACAGCCAGGGAATTCCTGGCTACAGATTTGGTGTCAATATGCAGAACGTAATGAGTAAAATTTCAAAATTAGAGGTACTGAATTCTTTCCTTAAAAGGCCTTATTCTTGGACTTGCCAGCATTGAAAATGTCAGTGGAGTTGCTCTGATTTGAGAAATGTAAGAGCAGGACTAAGTTCATTGTATGTAGGTCAGATTTTATGATCAGTCCTCCAAGGACTGTACTTTACTTCAAGATAATTGGATTATAACTTTAAAAAACATCTCTAAAAATACAGAAGGTCTGTCATAACAGCAGCATAATTTACATAGAAAGTGAAAGGGATGAAGACGAACCTGCCATCTAATTAACTCAGGTGTAAATAGAAGATGAAAGATAGGCACTTAGCATAAAACACATCTGAAAAGCCTTGGAAAGTTTTAGCCATTTGATTACCTTCTCTCCATATCATTTTCAGATGTGTATGTTGTTAAAAGTTAAATAATAGAACTTTTTATGAATGACACATCTATTAGTTTTCTTTTACCTGCAACCATCTTCCCCCTCCCCCACGCTCCCCAAATCAACCAAGGACAAAAATAAAATATAACTATTCTGTAAGGAATACTCACTTCCACTGTTACTTGTACTGTGCACGCTAACAACTGGAATGCCCGGCCCTGTTTTGAAGACAGAAGAAAAAACAGAGGAAGTGTAGGGTGGTTAGTACTCAGTATTTTAATAAATAAGAAAGAATGAGAACACCAGTAACCTCATAAGGCCAGATCCTGCAAGCCCCGTACATATGCTTCACTTCAAACACAGCAGTAATTCCACCACTTCTCTTGGGAAGGACATGGTTAAGATTACAGGACCAACAGTGGGAAACAGACTGCATTCTGCCTCTTCAGCAAGCAGTCTAGCTCCCTGCACCTAGAAGGAGATTTTTCTTTTTATCTCCATGTGTTAGCAACAAGTGAAGAGTATAAAAATCAGAGGCACTTAAAGGCACTGTCTAGAACACAGCAGTTTGACATTCTGAAGCTGTAACTTTAGGTTGATGGGAAAGTGAATTAATGATAATATCCACTTATATTCTCTACGGAAAAGCTACAGAGGTGTTGAAAAATTATCACATATTTCACTTAATTATCTGCTCAAGAAGCTCCTTGGGTATCTCAGCTCTGTAATAGCAACAACATCATGGTTGAATCTAGGTGTAATGTAATCTTCATGGTAAATGAATTGTCCCACTCCCCACCTCCCCCAAACATGGAATTTGTGCACAGGAAACTTAGCTTTATCTCAGTAAGACACGCGCTTGAATTACATGCAGCTAGTTACTATTGGGCTAGGAAGGATGATGCAGAAAAGCTGAAGACCCTGAGAACCACATGGCAGATAAAGACATGGACCCTCCTTTGAAATTAGGATTTCAGACTCCTTATATATTCATTGGAGAAAAGAAAAAAAAATACTTTGACAGCAGTTCAGAGACAGTTTAATGCAGGTGTTTTGAGTCATCCCGAGGAGGTTGTCTCTCTCAATTAATTGTGGCACGAGCCTAGGGAAACTTAAATACCTGAAATAAATAGCATGATGCCATTCACAGCCTCCACTGAAGATTTTTATCCATTTAATTCTATGCCTCAGGGAGAATATTGACAAAAATCTTACAGGTAGATTGCTGACAAATCAAAGCTTTCTGCCTTGGCTTTTCAAGAATAAATTTCTTCAGTTGTCTCTTTTTCTTTGTTTTATTTTTTATTTTTTTCCAGCTCTTTTTACTTCTTTTGAATGTGTTGTTTTGCTCTGAATTCTGATTTAAGAAAGATGGTTATTCAGAACATGCCAGTTTGGAGGGGAAAGCACTGACATTTTCCAGGCCATCTCTATTTACTGTCCTAAAAAAATGGAGGGTTGTCAGATTTTGGGAAAAAAAAAAAAAGAAAAGGAGATTAAAGTAGATTAAAAACCAATCAGAAAGCAGAAAGACTTGTGTTAAAGGCATTGTATTATTAAAGGCATTAAAGCTCATCAGAATTAAACACACTCTTGGATTTACCATTGACCTCCTATAACTAACATTAAACACACCTTATTTCCTGCTGTATAAAATGGGAAAAACAATTACTCCCCTTGTGAATTACTCCCTATCTCATCTGAATGGAGAGACTAACATCTGTTAGTGTTTATGAAGTGCTAAAGGAAAAATCCACAAGCAGGGTAGAAAAAAAGTGTGACGCTTGCCAAGACTGAGAGGCTGCAGAGCTGGTTCTCCTCCTACCAGACTAGAAATTAACACCTCACTCAGGAGATGGGTACAACTGGTATACTGAGACAGATCTGGATGAGGGTAATTAAGAAGAAAAAATTATCCTAATAAAGGTGCTTATGGGTAAACAGAAGGTGGAAGAAACTTGCACAGATGAAACCAGTCCAGCGTTCCCCGGGATTTTCAAGTCTTGCTTTTGCAACAATTCAGTCAGGTTTTTAGTTGTTGGAAAACCAGTGTGTATGCACACAGATGTGGCTTCACCTGTCTCCTCAAATTAGTTTAACTTGTATGCTTGCAAGCAGCTCTGTGGTTATGTTGCTGTCAACTTAAAGATACCGTCACAGATCCGCACCATCATAGTCATTTTACAGAGCTGTGGCAGTACATGGGGGCCACACTGCTGCCAGAACTGTTGAGCTCTGGCCAACAGCAGAGAACACTTCTGAATAATCCCACGACGACAAACGTACATTAATGTAAGAAGTAGGAAAAAAATAATGATGCTGTTTTACCATCCCTGCCCATCACCTTCAGCTTAGGGCAGTCTACTGGTTGCAATTCAGTGAAGTGCAGGTTTAATCCTGGGAGGCGATCTGTGGCCTTACCAGCTCAAACAGAGAACTGGAATCTCCAAAGTCACTGAAAGTCATGAGCTTGTGAGCAATTTCATGTGCAAGCTCCTACTGGCATTCACAGTTTGATACCAAAGGAACAAATTAACAATTACAAGAAGCTAAAAAAAATAACAACAAGCTACGTTTTTGGGCCCTGGCACATTGCTGACTCAGGCCAAAAAACTCTTCCCAATTTACCAGTGCTCCTTCTTGCAGGAATCTGAGATATCCCCCACAGAGACTATGCCAAGCACAAGGGAAAACTCTGCTTAAATCATGAGGAGCTCATTACTGGTGTTGTTTTTACTCATATAAGGGTCTACGGATTAGCTCCATGATTTCTGCCACAGCTTTAACCATGTATAAACCATACAGTTGGTATATTTATTTTTTCTAATCAGCTATGTATTATAGGTGCATTTCCACAAAAACAAAACAAACAAAAAAACACTTATTTTAGCCAATATATATTCATAGTTTGTTTGAATAGATTCAATTCTCAAGCAGGCAGATATTTTATGTTTTGTTGTTTTTTTGTTTGTTTGTTTGTTTGTTTTTGTATTTAACAATGTACAGTTGCAAAAGAAATAGAAAAATGCATACAAATAGAATGGACTAGTTGCATGTATTTCAGATGACTTGTGTTCTACTATTTTCAATCTGACGCTAGTTGAGCAAAAATACTAGGAGAACATTGTCTGTAAAAGATTGCAAGTTTCAAGGTCGATAGGTCTAGCTATAAACTTTATCATTGATTGTCTCATGCTTTTCTGAACCTGTTTTTATAATCTCACTTATTTAACAGTGTTTATTTCCTGGGCGTAGGTTATAAAATTCTCACTGTGGAATGGTTCTAGTTTTCTGTCTGTACATACCAGCTCTGAACCCAACTGCTGCCATTTAGTGCTACTGGAATGCACCTAGCAATAGAAAGCTAAAAGTTATTTATTGCAATTCAATTGCTAAAGAGGATCGGTCTATGTGGATTAAACCTTAGCTGTTTTTTGGTAAATACACACATACACATATATACATACATGCATGTACAGATGAGTAGGTATAGATAGATATACTATACACTTATATATCTACACACACATAGAGACACAGTGTTATAGTAGGCAGGCCCTCATTTTTTTTAACCAGGAATTGGTGCAGAAGATCAATCCCAATACATAATATAATGAAGTTAATTATTCCAGTCATTGTTATGAACCACAGTATCATCACTATAAAATCTCATACTTTTTGTAAAGGATTTTTATTCAGGGTGAATTTAAAAGTCAATGTCCTTTACTAAGACTGAAGGACTAGGACTGAAGCAACTTTCTGATATCACTTGTTCATTTAGCTTTTACAAAGAACATCTTTACTTACTGTCTTGCAATAAGCTCTGTATAGAACTATGAGTAATCCACTACTGAGCTAAATGTTAGGCTCCAGCCTAATGTGCTTCTCAAGGGAAGACATTAATTCAGAAGCAAACATGGCATTATTACAAGCTATGCATTTGACCTACCTTTACATTGCAGTAAAAAATGCCTATTCATGGGGCTAAACTTTGCACTGAAGTATGTGCACTGGTCTTTCAAGAAGTTACACGAGAGGCACTGACGATTCAATGATCCCACTGTTGATACACTGGGAAAAAAAAAAGTTATCAGAAATATTTTCTACTGGAATAAAATACAATAAACCAAGAATTAGCTTTCGGAGTGAAAGAATTTGTTTCACTTCCAAAACCTGCCAAATTATCACCATCTTATTTTATGCCTGATGCAAACTGCTTTCAGAGGACTGAGTGAATTACCATTCTGTAAACTGGGCAATGTGGATAGGATCCAGAACCTGCCGAAAGCAAGATGGGGGTTTCAATAACTAACAGTGCCCCGGAGTAACAACATTAGCAGGACACCATTAAAAGCATCATTAACTTCATATTTAAGCACTGAAGTTTGTGTAAGGAGATTTTTTTGCTCACACATTTTAAATTGCATTATTGGAGCCCAAAAATATTATCTGTATTTGGAAGATTTTCACCAGTTTTAAAAATGCAGGCATAATATATGCTTGCCTTTTAGTCTAGCTATTTCAATGCTTTTAAATGGCTAGTGAAGACAAAACTGTAAAAACTTTTTTTTTGTGTGAAAATATTTTCCTTTTTCTTTTTTTTTTTAAATGTAAAATATCATCAGCTTTTTTGGTTTTGAAAAATTCTCATTCTTTCCTTCTCAAAGTTCAAGTTACTCATTTTTACATAGTATAAATGTCTACCCAACCCCCAAAGCAAGAATTAAGTTCACAGAAGGTCATCTTAGCACCTGTGGCTTGGGATGAAGATGCTGTTAACAGAGCCACACTGTTAACACATGTACTTCTTACCTATGCAGCTGTCTTCCTCGTGGGGATTCTTCAGTGCTTAAGAAATAACTGCATCCAAAAGATGAACAAAGTTAAACTCAGTTTGGTAAACTGTCTGATCTGGGTGGTGTTTAGATCGGTGCAAGACAACATAAATTACATTTTTTAAAATAGAAATTCCCAAGAATAAATTAAAATCTTGTATACAAAGTAGTTATTTCAGATGCTATATGATTTCATATCAATACAGCAATAAACATAGTATTTCATGGTTTCTGTTCAATTCCTGTCATGTCCAGGCGCTCCAGTAGCAACCAGGACCCCTTTCTGCATATAACAAATACAGCACAAAAAGTTCTTCCTTCACTGCAGGAGTTTGCAATATAAATCCAAGGAGTAGAAAGAGGTCACATTGAAATTATATCATAAAATATAATAGGTGCTGTGATACCCAAAAGCCTTTTTGACCTGTAGACTGACTCTTTCTTCTATCTAGAGATAGAAGCTAGCACCCTGGGGAATATTCTGAAGACAAGGTTATGTGGGTGGAAAGTGGCTTAGCAGAGCTGCTGCAATAATAATAAGGCAAGTCCGTGGTGTGTCCCAGATGACATCCCCCAAAAGCTTCTGCTTGCAAGGCAGAAGGAGGGTAAGGAAGTCCTCTCAGGTGGCTGAGACAACTCACAGTCTGCCATCTCTCTGCAGGCTGAGCGCATCCAGTGATTCTGAAGATGATAGGCATTGTTGCAGCCGCAAAAAAAAGGCCTTGCTCAAATATCATTAACTTCAAAGAAAGTCAGGATTGGACATATGTATTTATTTTTCATTTTGTGCAGATATATACGAAGGCTCACCAAGATCCACTAAAGTCATCTGGAGCCTTCAGATGTTGTGTGTCAGTTCTTTACAGCTCCCAGGAATCACCAGTTATGTAGTGCATTTTCTTCCCACTATAATACCAAGAGGGGCATTGGGAAGATTTCTCTCTCCTTGACTGATCTGGATGAAAAATCAGGGGTTTGGATAATGCTGTCCATATCATTTGAATTTATGAGTTTGAGTCAGATCATCAAAGTCCAGAGACTTCACATGGTAACCAAGCAATCTAGAAAACTTAAGTATTTGGGGTTTTATCAAGCACTAGAAATTTAGTATGACTTGCTTTTCTGAAACCCAGGAAAAGGCCACAAAAATATTGTTACTGATGCATTGTGCATTGATTTCTTTTATTTAAAAACCACAATGAGACAACTGATGTCACAGTATGTTCCTTTTCCCTCTGCATCAAAACACACACAGTAATATACTGGCAGACAAATTGTCTTACAGCTGCATTTTATGTACTCAGGAGCATAGAATTTATGGTAATGCTCAAATATGAAAGAAATATTGTTGCTTAATTTTAGATACACTATGTCCAGTTAAATGGATTCCACTTTAATAAGTCAGATATTTTCATAAACAGACAAAGCGAGTAACACTTACATCTTTTGAGTATTTTCATCATATGCCAGGATTTTGATAACTTCCCAGTTTCCTGATGTCAGGTGTCTCACACTGATCTGTTCACTTTTAGCCTAGAGAGAGATGGAAAATATTAACTTTCATCTTACTTGTTACATTTTTCTTTGCCTAGCAGGATTGTTTGTGCATGTCATTACTGATTAGAGCTTTTTAATCTTTAATGTACAACATAACATCTTTAATTCACAAAATCCGCTTTTTGACATGCTGAACTTTTCTTTCCCATATATAAAGTTTTCAAAGCCATTAATATCATCTCAGTTTGCATCACAATTTTTCTTTCAGTTGCCCATATGCCAACAGATGATAGAATTCCTGTACTTCCTATACAAGGAAGGATCTTGTCACTGTGCATTTCTTATTTCTCTTAGTGTTTTTTTCCATTACAGTGGCACAGAAGGGAAATCTGCCTCAGACTCCTCTAACCCAAACTCTGCACCAGAGTATGCTCACTAAGTTATCATGTTAATCGTCTGCTTGTAGTGAGCTAAGATTACCAAGAAGATTCTGCACCAACAGCACCCTCATTGAGGGAGGCAGGGAAATCTCGGGGGAATAGAGTGTACCAGCACAGACACAGAAGTTCACAGGATCTAAATCTAGTCAAAATCCCTGCTCCAACAAGAACTCTGGAGAAGCCTCTCTTTATCCAGGATATATAAGGGGAGTTTAAGAATAGCCACTGAATTTTGGCAATTGAACCAAATGCTTACAAGTTGGGTGCTGTGAGCACCCCTTGCTCCCTCTCGTAAATCGTTTGTCTAATGAAGAATGTGACAGCAGTTTTTCCAGCAAATGCATCAGGAACTGAACTAGGGAGCATCAGGATGCAATACATATCCAACCTGAAGTAAAACCAAACTCTTTGGCGGCAAGCAGCAGCAGACTCCTCACCACACACAGGTTAAAAACAACAAAACCTGAAGAGTGAGAAACTCACTTGAGGCTGCTTCCTAGTGCAAAAGGTAAAAGCCTTGCTTGGGCTGCTGCTTATTAAAACTTTACCTCTTACTCTATTGCAACATGAACATACTTGAAAAGTGTTTTTCTGTACTAGGATTCTGACGCTTGGCCTGGATATAAAAATTCCTAGCTTTTCAAATTCAAGACAAACTTTGTAAAGAAAAGAGGTGACACTTCAGCTTATCTTTCAGCCTCAGTGGGTGAAACTGAGCAGCCAGAGTAAAAAAGGAGGTCAGATGGAGGGTCTAATGGTGCTTTCTGGCCTTACGCTCTGTGAATCTGGAGCACCAGTCCATACCTGATCACAGTGGTCTCAGTGGTTATGTGGCCTACAAAAAGTCATAACGGCAAAGACTTTTTTTTTTATACCTGTATTTCTCAACCATATCCTGTAAACTCTAAGCTCTACATCACCAGCAGCAATACCTACAAAGCAGAATATGCTCAAAGACTCCTATGAGACATGCCTGGTAATGGCAAGGCAATATTGTGTCACTTAGAACCGAGCTGTTTTCTAACAGATCCACAAGGAAGGAATGGTCTAGTAACCCTATGACAAGTCTTGCAAGTACTAACTGAAACCAGGATGCTGTGCTAGGTGCTTTACATATGTTTATGATGCTGGTTCCTTTGTTCAGGAAGGTTCTGATATTCAGTGACATCTCCAGGAATGATTAACCTACAAATTAGTAATTTACTATAAGTGACTGTTTACCTTCTGGAGAGAGGAGCTGCAGCTACTGAAAAAGATATTTAAATACTGAGATCACAGAATCTAACAAGAAACAGCAATAAAAAGCCCAGCCAAGCGTTAATAAACATGGTTATTTTTCAAGGTTACAGCCATAATACATAATTTATGAAGCTTGCAGGAAGTTCTTGCCTTGATCCATTAAAGTCACTTTATAATTCTTCTTTTGTGGTCAGAAAAAAAGACTTTCTAGAGTTGCAAAACTCCAAGTAAGAAATTTCTAGATACATATGATTCAATCCCATTTTGAGATTAGTTTCTTTTAAACATTTCATAAGTTACTAAAAGCATTTGAACATAATAAAACACACACCTAGCCCTCTGCATTCAGACAGTAAATAACCATTGATAGACAGTAACCTTTTAAACAATAACCTCCCCCTGCAAGAAGATTTAATTAGATGCTTCTGCTAACCTGCTTTGACTATATCATTGACACATGCTTTTCTAAAGTACAAAGAAATGCAGCCCAAGAAAGACCATCATTTGTTACTACTTGTGTTGAAGTTGGACAAACAAAAGCATGATTAAATGAATCCAAAGCAAGCCATTAAAAGTTACTTCTTTGTCACTGTATGTCCATGTTGGGTCTGTAAAATCATTTCAACTTTCCTGTGGTTTCAACTTTTAACTTCAGCTGATTTCTGTTAACGAGCTGGCATCTGCACCAAGTAGTACAGAGAAATGTGACAAATTCCAACATTAAATGAGCTCCATCATGTTTAAAGTATGATCATGTGGTTATCAGTGACCTGGTGGCTGCTTTACATTCTGCAGGGCACCTGTCATGCCACTGTGGCTCTCATAAGGTGTGACAAACATCTGATGGGACAACAGACTTTATGTGCAACGGTTAATATAATTTTTATGCCTCCATGTTTGCTTTAGAAATAATGGACAATCAGATTAATGCAGTGTGTAAAACACATCATATAAACACATTTCCAGTCCTTCATTGCTCTGTATCAGCCCCATTACCATGCAGAATGTTGCTCACTGATGAATAATGGTTGCTAGCTGGGATATCACATTTCCTTGTCTTCCTGGGAGCAGCTATATACCCAAACACAAATTTGTCATAGGTGGTACACTTAGACTTGTTTATTCATGATGATGGTAGTCAAAACATAAGTCTTTTTTTTTTAATTTATTTTTGGAGCTGTACAGTACCCAGGGCTCTAATTCTGCCTAGCAGGGATAGAATACTAAACTCCTAATCATAAGCTTGACATTAAACATTATTGTGGAGGTATTAAAACATGTATTTAAATGTATGTATAAATTTAATTATGTTATTGAATAGGAGTGGGCTTAATCTTTTGTTTAAATGTTTTCATGATTTAGGATCAAGTTTCCCGGGCTCCTTAGTAGTAAAAATGTCAGAGCCTACAGGTTTAAGGCAAATTTGATTGTATGCGTAACATCCTTGGTTAATTTTCAGATCTACTTCATTATTATTTCTTGTATTTTAAAGATACTTATTCATAATATTGGGAAAGAAACCAAAATATGACCAATTGTCTAAATCGTTTTTTTTCTGGTGTGAACTTTTGTTTTTACACCTTTACCAGATTCTCATCTGAGTTACTGTTTTCTTTAGATGATAGAATTTGACACATCTTTGATCCCTTTTTTTCTTCTCTGATTCTTCCTTGATGTATTTACTCTAGTGAATGAGTATCTTCTTGCTTCTTCAGGTTAAAATTCCATTAAGGTTCTTTTGCTCTTGTGCTGTCTGCAGTATACTGTGAACATATTTCAGACTTAATAATGTTCACAGCAGAACACTGTCATAAAGGGAAATAATAGAGTTGCTTGGTGCCAAGTCTGCTATTTTGATGTTTTTGGTACCTTGATAATCCCTCCTATGTCATATGGCTCTGCTAAAGCACCCGGATTAATGCTCTGCTGATTTAAATACATGCCTTAGAGTGTTTTGTTCCAGGGCATAATTTCCTTTACTAGGTCATCACAACTTCATACTGGTGACCTTCAAAGTCATAGTGCAATTGTATCTTCTTTCAGATTCTTCTTTGGAGAATGGCCCTGGGAAGTGGAAGCCACTGGAAAATCTTGCAATGGGTAATACAAGGGTCCTAAATTTCACAGCATTTTAAATTTTTGGTATTGCTTCCCTTTCTTGTTGTGTGCACACCCAGAATTCTAAATATTCTGAGCCAACATTTAAAATTATACATATACATTTATAGTGTATATAACAAGGGTAAAAAAGTATTTTTGCAGGTCTCCTGAATTTCTGTGGCTATCAAACATTATTACTGACAGAAGAATTTAACAAGAAAACATCTCCGCTTGGTTACAGAGGTGCAAACAAAACATGAAACATTCCAAACAGAGTACTTTGGAAGTACCTCTCATTTACAGATCTTATATGCCACCTTAGCACATCTGTAAGGAACGAGAAAGAACTCCACTTATTCTGCAAGAAATTCTGCACAGAGTGACAATCTGGACAGGATAAATTACCAACTACCTCCACAAAACCAATGTTGAGACTGTTGAAGTGCAAAGCATTTGCTTGGGTCAGATGATCTCAGTAAGAGTCCTACGTAACCACAGGGATATTAAAAATACCCTGAACCAAAAACTTACCTGAACTATAAACATGGCTATGTGGTGAAATTCACCCCGGCCTCCCTGCTTCACTGGGACAGTCATGAAGAACTTACTGCCATCCCTGGAGAAAACTGGTTCTTCATTCTATAAATATAAGATTGTTTTAGTTCACCATGCTTTCCATTAAACTTTTTAACAAAACACCATCAGGTTTCTTGTTGGTTTGCTTTTGGTAATTGTCATGCTCTTAAGACAAATGGAGAAAAATCCTTAGATTTTAAATATACTCTGCTAAGATTAAGAAAAAAAAACGTGGTGGCTACAGCTACATGTAACACATGCAGGTAGTTACCACTGTGTTTCCAATGAATGGTCTGGTAGTCTCACCCCTAATGCAGTGGGATTTTCCAGGACACATTCCTTTACAGTCATGCAATTAATGACAGAAATGATGAGGAGAACAAATGTTTCTATGGCCTGGACTCGGAAAAACTTTACTAAGTATGCACTTAAAACTCATTAATTTTGATAAAGTTGTACAAAAAAAATATACATATTTAAGTGATATTCTGAATCATGGTCTTACCATAAATTGCAGCCTGATGTGATACCATTTCTCCATGTCTAACTTTACACAGAATTATTAAAGGAAAACTGCTTTCTATAAAAACATAGATTTTTTAAAATGATTTCTCATTTGCACATTGCAAAATGAAGCCTGAAATATATTTTAAATAGAATGCGTTTCATCCATTTATTGGATGGCTCTTCTGAAGTTATGAAAATGGAACCATTTGCTGACATTAGTTCAACATATTGTTCTGAGTTTAAATTTAGAAATATTATTCCCATTCTTTCCAATTATAGCCTGTATGACATCTAATCTTTGAACTCCTTTGGGCTTAATTCAACAAGGTTATTTTTTAACCGGAAAAAAAAACAAAACAAAACAAAACACATCAGCAGAGTATAAAGGACATGTGTGGAATAGGATTTGTCTCATCTAACTTTAACCATCTAAGAGTTAGGTAGGTAATCAGCCGGTCATCTAAGTGCCTGTTTTACTAAATGCAGAGATCGGAAACTGAAGGGAACACTGCCTCTCAAACCCAGACAGACACCTCAGACTGATGGGCTGAATTGCTTTCTGGAAATGTGCATCTCTTTCCACCTATGACATGGTCAGCTAAATAGTAAAATGTCTCCTGTGCAATGTTAAGTGGCAGGATTCCCACTACCAAAGAAGATGCCATTTGAATGTTTACACAGTCACTTCTATAATCCTTAGCTGTAAAACTAAAGATCCTAAAAAGTAGCCAATTTTAAAAGGATTTTAATAGCTTTTAAAGTAACATATAATTAAATAAAAATGACAATGAAGCAATTATACATTATACACAGAGAAACACCTTTTATACCATACCTGTTTAGGAAGCCACAGGTCTGACTGCATTTCATATTTCTGTAAGAGAAAAAATGGCTTTTATGGAATAGCTGTAGACCAAAAATATTACAAACATTCAGCAAAAGGTCTCTAGTTATTTCTTTTTTTTTTTTCCCTACTGTGTTACAATCTTCACATCTCTTCTTTGGCACTTACATTGAAATGAATGATAATTTAATTACAAAGTCAGCTGCTTTATTCTGAGTTTTTGGTAGAACACCACAGGGGACCTAAGAATGCCTTTTTCAATCCTTTTTGATTAGCTATCAAGAAGCTTTACGCATGCAGTACTATTTGTTTTTTACCTCTAGGCATCATCTGACAACTGGATATTTTAGGTTCTTCATCAACACTGGGCAAACAGCCAGCATCAAGCTCAAAGTGTGAGACCTTTTCAAATCACAATCCCTTGTTTTAATGGTTTGCAGTGTGGTGTTAGTGATGAGGAAAAGAGTAAATGCAAATGGTTGTTTTTACTGGTCACGCTCATATTTCAAATCATACCATCTAAAAAAAAAAGTATGATGTACACATTGTCGGAAAAAATATAGAATATATGTCAACTGTTGTAAATTGTCATGGTCAAACTGAAGTAATGAACATTTATTAGCTATAGAAGCATCTGTATATACACGGCCTGAAAAAGGAAAAATCTGTGGCTACTATAACAGCTGTTTTTATACAGTACTTTTTGGAATTGAGAATGTGCAAAATGCTTAAAAAAAAAAAAAAGGTTTAAAGTTGAAATCAAGTGGCGTGATAGAAGGTTATATTCTCACATTATGGCCTTTGCTCATCCATAACTGAATTCAAGAGCATCACCTTATCCCAGCGGATGCAGCGTAGGAACAGCCCAGGGTTACAAACATGAACCCTGTCTGAGCTGTGCTCACTGCACTGCTGGCCTTGCTCACCCACCTCCAAGGTCCTTCTCTGCACTTTATTTCTTCTGGAATGGAATTTCTCTTCTCTTATATTATTATCCTGGATTACAGCTCCCTGGATACCTACTTCAGATAAGTCCAACTGACCTTGGAGCAGCACATAAGGGTTCCTTTCAGAAGCAACTGCTCACAGGGATTCGCGACTGACTTTCTTAAAAAAAAATAAAGGACAGAAGACTTGCAGGAACCAGGAGCAAGCCAATCAACAAATCTCCATGTTCACAATCTTAATCCATGGTCTGGGGGCTTATTCTCAGTTTCTGAGTAAGGAAAAGCAACCTGGACTATGCAGCAATATTGCATAGAAGCAACAAGCTTAGAAACGATCCCTAATACAAACACAAACGACTTCAGTAGCAGACAGATGAGAGCCTTTTGACTCAGAGGCCAAACTTAGACCTACATTAATCACTCATAACCATTTACACTTCCAAATTATACCCTCTACTTGGGAGCATCTGTTGTTACTGATATTAGCATGGATAGATAATATTTATACTTTTAGCTGGTTCTGGGAAGAGACTATGACTCAGAACAGGAAAATGCCCAGCTGCATTCAAGATACAAGACTGACTGTGAAAATGGAGAGATGTAATGCAGGAGTGTCAGAAGTCAAAGTCTGGGTCAAAGAATGTGATGAGGCTGGACTCAAATATAAAATGGTATTTCAGCTTGGCTTACTCTCAAAACTGAAATATCCCTGTTGCTTTCCCTTTTTATTTTTTATTTTTTTCTAAAAGTATTTAATTATGCTGCTGAATTTGCAGGAATTATCAAAATTTTACATGTTTTCCTTAAATGTATGTCAGCTGTGCGACAGAAAGATGTGAAATGAAACTCTATAGGGGAAGAGAGCAGAGATCAGGCAGCATGAAAATATCTGAAGACAAGCTTGTCACTGCTCTAGCTATATCCATAGTACATGATGTTCAGCAACTGCAGTTTCCAGTGAAGTTAATGAATGAACAAAGCTGAGTAATTCTGAAAATGTCACTCAAAGTTGCTAATTGCATGAAATCATTTCACCAGATTTGGAATTTTCTCACATCTATTTCCTCTGTGTTAACTAATTACATTCAGCTTGCAACTATGGCATCTGCAAACTAATTTCCGATTTTTTTTTTTCTGATTATGGAAACAAAATGCAGGAAAAAACCTTGAAAAGAAAGTTTAGGAAGAAATCTGACTTACCCTGCTGCAAGCCCCAGTTGTTGTTTCACAGACGGTAAGGATAGAGATATTCTGAGGTCTGTTTAACCATCTCACCACAGCCTTGGTGTTGCTTACCCATTTCACCATGGTAATGTAGTATTCCCTAAGTAAACATTGAAAACACAATGTTCAGATCATTCCTATTTCAGATTAGACATTAAAAAAATATATACGCAGTTCATCAAATACTGAGCAAAAAAGTATGGATGGATTTGTACTGTACAACAGTATCAGCACTAAGGGATGGAGAAAAAAATAAAACCACAAATGCCCAGCATCTGTGTTCTTGGAGGCAATGAGCAGGAATGCTCAATCCTAGTGTGCTGTTCCCCTGGGATATTTGTACTCCGTTGGCACCTCCTTCTCAACCATTTGTAATACATGAACTGTACCAAGTGGGAAACATATACTCATGAAACATATGTCTGCAAACACACATAAGCCATGTACTTGTTGGCCAGCTTAAAAAAAAACAAACACTAAATTCCAACAGAAACCAGTATTTTCCCATACAAAGTACCTTCAGAAGATACACATTTTTGTAAAGGAATCCAGTCCAGAGTAAAAGGTCTGTAATGTTAGAGGGCAGGTGAGATCACTTTAAAATGTCACTTGTTATAAAATAACAAGTATTTTATTATGGGACCTCTGCAGAAAATGGAAGTCACACTAAGTATCCATGTGTGTCAGCTTCCATTTTATCAAATCGCTCATAATATCAGACAAATTGTCTGTCCCTCAAGCCTCTGGCAAATCAAGGGAGGCTTCCCAGGTATGGGCTAATGGTATGGAGTATCTGCCTCCTTCCCTGCAAAATCCTGTTAGACTGTCAGAGCAGGGATGTTGCAGAGGAAGACCAGTTGCAGCTTGTCATCCCAGCTAGGCTATTTGCTTCACTTCTCCACTCGCGGCAGCCGGCAGCTTTCACAGTCCAGCTGAGCTACATGCAGCAGTGGCAAGAACTTGTCTGGAAACTCAGCCCCACTTTAAAACAAGGGTCTACATTTGCATATAATTAGGCTTTTAATCTAATATTGAGGGAGATCTCATTACTTTTAACAATACACATTCTAATTATACATTCAAAAGACATCTTTGATCAGAGATGCTAAGCAGTGCCAGCAGCAAAGTTGTGTACAACTCTGGTGCTGCACGCAGGAGACAGCAATTCCCTGCAGCTTCACCCAGCCTTGGTCAGGTTCCTTATGTGAGGAACAGAGCTGAACAACTCAGCATGTACAACTTCCTTTTAGCTTTTATGTTTGACTTCTAGTTAGATATTTTCACATGTGGATACCAGAATGATAACTAGACATGGTGACTTCAGGCATATTCTGAGTCTAACACTTTGTTTGTTTGTTTAAAAAGCATTTTAACTTATCAAAGAGAAAAATGCATGCCAAAATAACACAAGTTCTGACACAAGAGCTGGTGACAAAGCCAACAAAGCAAGAATCCAACAAACAAACCAGAGTGCAACACCAGATCTCAGGTAATTGGCTCCCCACAGCAGAACTCAAGAAACAAGAGTTGAGTGCTTCCCCCTTTGCAGTCACACCTATGTAAGGCCTGCGACTGTGCATACAGAAGACTGAAGACATCCAAAAGGAAATGTTCAAAACATGTATTTAAGAACTGCCTTTCTCTCCCTGTACTTCAGCACCAAGGTGAGACATCATTTACTGACCCCAGCGCCTGAATTATCGCAGAACCAAATTCTACAAAATAGAGCCCAAGCTGTTCCATTTGAAAAAGTCTGCAAGGAGGGATGGAAACAGGAGATTTAATCATTCAGAATGCAGCTAATAGAGTAATTAATTGTCCAAATCAAACCATAACATCATCTTCTATCACTGACATAAACTCTGTGATCACTGAAGTGAAAGCAAACGATCATTTAAAAATTCATTTTTTTTCTCCTCTCCCATCAACTATGCATACAAATATGTTCAAATTTCAATACATTAGGACTTATTTATTAGGACTGTAGTATAGTGTATATACATGTAACAACACACATCCTTCTGAAATTAAATACTGCCTCCAGCTAATATTCCTTTGTAATTCACAATTTTCCAGTTAACTTGCTGTTTCATAGACACACATACAGAGTAGTAATGTTGCAGGTCAACAGATATAATCTAGTCAAAGTTTGTAGGAAAAAATCATATGTTTTATTAGACTGACTGATACAGTTGAATATAAACAGAGAAGCCTTCAGGGCAAAAACTGTTTTAGTTCTGAGGAAGCTGCTGTCCGTTTGTGTCTCCAAACTTATTTGGCTTTTTTCAACTAATCTATTGTTCTACTAATGAAAATGAGCTCTCTCTCTTTCCCTCCAGGCCCAAATACACAAATGTACCGGGATTATTAGACCCTCTGCATCTGTACATATACTAAATTTCCTCACAACATCGCTTTAAAGAAGAAAGACTGTTAACTGCTGTCTGGACAAAGGACTGAAGCAGGATATTAAATAAAGCTACACTTTTTCTGGATCCTCAATCTGAGGCCATTTAACTAGGTGCTCTACAGCATTTTGCATGTTCAGAGCACACTTCCATTCTTCTTCAGGAACATTTCTTAAGTCAGACTGTGGGTTAATTTATTGTATGCACAAAGAGTAACAAATACACATTTAGTGATCACCTGGGCAATGTTAGTTTGAACTCACTGTAACACAAAGGGGCAGTGTGGTAGAGACGGAATCAATTGGCCTAATCAGAGATGACTTCTCTCTTGGTGTGGCTCTTACTCAAGCTGCCTCTTCACCCCACTCCTAACAGTTCCAGCTTTTTCCTTATTGGTCCCTTTTCTCACATCAGGGCCACTATAACATGGCTTGTGGGAACGATAAAACCTGTTTGTTGATACCTGTCTCTATCCCCACTGCCTCATCAGCTTCTAGGGTAACCACCAAAATCCCTGATTGTCAAGAAAACTTCATTCAATCCCTGCCTTATAGACCTGTGTTTTTGGTTTTAGCCAGTTCCCACTTCATGGTCTAAACAGATTTCATCTCAGTATTTTTAGGGTCTCTTCCCTCTCATCTTCTCTAGGACTTTTTCCTTTCTGAATTCAAAGTAGTTAGCTTTCTTCTTTGCTCTGTATAAAAGCAGGCAGAAAACACTGAAAACAGAGAAAAGGCAGTCTCCTTCCACAGATTCCTGTGACCAGTCAGTACTGAAGGAGCTTGTATGTGACTCACTTTATTGCAAGTTGGGTTTAATCAGGTATAAAAATCAGGCATAAAAAACAAGAGCTTCAAAGCTCCTGGATCAGACAGAGAGATACTTATAATTCCATATTTCATATTTAAATCTGTTGCTCGTCAAATTGGCCTAAGGCAATTATACAAGACAATCAGTTTAAAGAAAGTACAGCTTTCCCTTAGGAAACAGGAACATAAAATGTATATAGCCAGCTCAACAGGAGGAGCTGGAAGATCTCACAAGTGCCATGGAGGTGCTGCACACCATGACAGGTGACCCCTTGGGGCCTGAAGGGGATGGAGGATATTCAGTGAGAGACAAATCTCCTACTGTAGGTGCTAAGAAAGCAAATGATTTTCCTGACCATATGGCAATGAATTTTTTTTTGAAGACTTGTAACTTGGTGAAATCTGGATTCATTGTTCAGTGCTGATAAAAAGCATGCTAGATATCAAAAGTGTTTATCATCCTTTGCCAAGCTTGAAGTCTCAAATTTGTTATCATCCTTTCTTATAGAATGTTTTTCATTTAGTTTGATTATCCCAATTGGTACACAGTTCTAGGGAGGCAGTTGAGCTGTTTGCTAAAACATTTAGCATCACTCAGGAATGTTCAGCATGTCTTGTTTCACTTGTAAGTGCTGGGATGCTTGTGAATAGAGAGATATATGCGTATGTTGCTAGCTGTTATTGTAAGTGTTCAACAAAGTCAACACAGAAAATAAGCTGAACAAAGGAAAGGGATTTGCATTGCATTGCACTGGAAACAGTTACAATCATAATTAAATTTGAACATGAGATACTTAGATTTGAAATAGACTTTAACCGCATGGGGAAAAAAAAAAGTTTTAAAAATAAGAAACAGCAGTGTAAAAAGGAAGCTTACTTTTGTTGATGGTATTAATAGATTTGGATAATCAACACAAGAGCGTTTACCTTAAGAAAGCCAAGGTATTATGCTCTACTAGTTTGCTGGCAGGTTGTTATCTATGAAGGTAAGAAACAGAAACTTGAACTGTGCACAGTGCTCTAGAATATTTACTATATTCTGAAATTATTTACATTGTAGTATATTTAAAAGTGTATGAGTACTTACAGATGCTAATAGAAAATATAATTCTTAAAAACCCACATGGGAAACTATAAGAAAAACGGAGTCATGATCTGCAAGGTAGCTAAGATAACTACAGTTAGTATTTTGGTATAGTGTACATCACTCGGTCTACACACACATTGATGGTTGTACTGCAGCCTTCCTCTGAGACTAAACCACAGGCATTTGGTTGGGAGGAGCATTTCTAGCCCCCCCTGCCATGGCTGCCCGTGGCCACCACCCTAGCCAGGTCAACAAGCCCTGCTCCCCCATCTCCTCACAGCCACAGACCCCAACCACGACCATCTCAGTAGCTGAGATCATCTCTCAGCTCTCACCAACCCCCTTGGAGCCACGCAGTGGTGGCGGTGATGTTGTGCCGTGCCAGGTAAGGGACAGAGCAATCTCCCCCAGTCTGCTGGCCACACTCCTACAGCAGCCCAGCCGTGGTGACCACCAGCATGTGCTGTCATCTCCTGGTCAGCCCCAACAGAAATCCCCAGTGGACGGCTGTGCAGGCAGCCGGGACCCAGCCCCTGCTGCCCAGGTCTTGTTCTGCCCCATGTGCAGAACTTGCATTTCTTCCCACTGAACAGGGAAGGGAATAATCAATAAATACCTTGGCACTGCATGGGGAAGCTTCAATAAAATAACCTATTTTTAACTTGTAGGCTTTGGCCGAATATATTAGAGCCATTTGCTAAAAGGTATGGTAGTGAATTAATCCTTTACATTAACCTTGGGAGATAGGTGTTGTTATTGCAAAGTTACAGAAGAGAGGAGGGACAGAAGCTTCAAAGAAGTGATTAGACAGCATATCTAAGAAAAGCTGAAACCAAAACCCTGTGTTCTTAATACCAAATTGCCCCTTGCATCTTTCCCACCTGAAGTTAGAATCAAATAAGCTTTCTATTCCATAGCAAGGCTCACATAAACTGGCTGCCAGAAGTATAAAAACCTTTAGGGATTCAAAAGCTGATTTCAAACTAGAAGTACATAAACATCCAAATAATTCTGTTGATTTGGAAATGTATGGATAATAAAAAAAAAAATGGTGAGAGTTGTAAGACTGTTATTTGAAGTTATGTAAACTCAATTTATTAAGTGTCTCCAGTTCCATTACAAAAGATTAATTCAAATCAATTAAAATGATTGAAATTTGCCATACAAAGTCCGAAGGGTCTGACTGTATATTTCAGTCTCTTTAAAAGCAGGCATACATGAAATCAGAATGTGGACACTTACCATATTTTTAGGCTTTTAAACACTGCTGGAAAAAAAAAAATTAATAAAAAGGACTAACTTAATTTCTTAAAGTGCCTTTTAAAACTACATGGTCAGCAGTGTCTGGGAATACTGCAAAGCCAATGCAGCTTGCTAACTATGGCTGAGAACAGGGCAAGTAAACAGTGGATGACCCCCACGCTGAGACTTTTGAGAGCCAATGCACAGTTTTAGCAGAAAAATCTTTTCACCATGCGTGGAGGCACAACTGTAATCTAGTAACTCAACTAACTTCTTTAATGTGGTATTTGGTGTTTCCTCTCTCTTAGTGATTTCCACTTTGGAAAAGGAAAGGTATTTTTCTGCTTGATGGGTCTAAATTCAAGCATGGGGTTTGAAAAATCACCCTACATAATTTCTTAATATCATATTATCAACCTTTTATCCAAATATCACCAGTTACTAGGATTCCTCAGGTGTCTTGAATTACAGTGGTTTGAACCAACTTCTTGCACACCACGCTGTTTTTTTCAAGATTTGTTGCAGCAGGTATTAGCTTTCCAACTGGAACTTCAGGAGCTAGTAGTGTATGAATACTCACATATTTCATCTCATTTGTATATTGGCTTTCTAGCACTAAGGAGAAATGAAACTGCAGTACAAAATCATGTTTGTTACTGAAGAAAACATAATATAATTTACGCATGGAATAGAAATACCAAGGGGAAAACTGAAATTGCAAAGAATACAACCATGTGTTAAAAGAAAGGCTGCCAATCTTTTTGTGGCATTACCAGTGCACAGTAAAATAAATTTCTCCACAGAATAAAACTTTTTTAAAATGTTATTGCTATCTTTACATCAGAATAACCTGAACAAAACTTGAGAAATATTACCAAGCATATTTATAGAATCACTACAAGCAATAGACGGCTGAGGGAGCTGGGGTTGTTTAGCCTGGAGAAGAGGAGGCTCAGGGGTGACCTTATCGCTCTCTACAGGTACCTTAAAGGAGGCTGTAGTGAGGTAGGGATTGGTGTCTTCTCCCACGTGCCTGGTGACAGGACGAGGGGGAATGGGCTCAAGTTGCGTCAGGGGAGGTTTAGGTTGAATATTAGGAAAAACTTCTTTACCGAAAGGGTAGTTAGGCATTGGAATGGGCTGCCCAGGGAAGTGGTTGAGTCACCATCCCTGGAGGTCTTTAAAAGACGTTTAGATGTTGAGCTTAGAGATATGGTTTAGTTGTGGGCCTTATTAGAGTTAGGTCAGAGGTTGGACTAGGTGATCTTGGAGGTCTCTTCCAACCTGAACGATTCTGTGATTCTGTGAGGGTGGAGCACTGAACTGACTCAATCTTATGCCAAGTTCCCAGATGTCCTAAGGACATCAGAGGAACAGTTTTCTGCCTTTAGAGGTCCTGCACTGCACACAGTTTGGGCAGAGTTGTTACTTGTTAGGGTTATAAATAACAGAAGCCTCATTCCCTACCCATTTGTGTCGTTTCTCTGAGTTGGAGTGTATCTCTCCCATAACAGCAGTTGGTGATGACTTGTGCATTATGTATTTCCAAAAAGTCTACTCTGAAAGATCCATAAAGCTATATTTGATAGTGTTCCCTTCCATTCAGTTGTGAAAGGCTCCCATTGCCTATTTACTAATGACTTCATAATAAATTGATTATAAAGGCAGTGAAAAAAATTTGACCAGTGTAAAAAAGTAGCTACTACTTTTATTTAAAAAGCTAATACTTTAAAAAATCCTCCCAACCGTTATAGACTCCAAAGATTTCCACTCTAGAAAGGCCTGTTCAAAGGTCATTCCTCATACCTACATATATACTGATGTATGGATATGTGTGTATATATACGTATATATTTATATGATGACCTGACACAGGTCATATGTGACTGACAGTTATTCAAATCCAGAGTCAAAATGCAAAATTAACAGTATACCTGGCTCACAACTATATAATTTTTCTAAATTTTATAGCACAGCCATTATGCCTTAATAGCTAAAATGAAGATGAAACTATTTCTTTCCAGGTTTAAATAGTTTTATCCAGCCTTCTGACAGAGCAGCAAAATAGAAATTTAAAAGAGTATCACTGCATAACAGAGAGAGCAGCAAACATGAATATTATTTAAATTAAACTGCTGCAATATCTTTATCAAGGACTCAAAAATCTGGTGAAGATGCCCCTTCAGGCTCACACCAGAAATTCCACAAACTGAGCTAGTGTTAGATTTCAGCTTCAAGATGCAAAAAAGGTTTTAAGATATCAATATTCATTTGTTTGATTCTACTTTTATTTTCAATCTGTTAGGGAGCAAGAATGAGTCTGAAAAATCTGAATTGAAACTATCACATTTTCACAAATATTTTTTTCCTTGGGGATTTACATATTGCTTTCTCATTTCACTTCTTCATGTCTTCTGACATTTAAAAAGCAATTTTAATGCTGTTTAAGAGAGTGAAGATGCTAACCTTGGTAGCAGGGAATCTCTTTCAAATCTTTTACTAGCACTTTAATTAATGAGGGGTTAGCAAACAGCAGGAGATTTTATTCTGTTTTTCAGCAGTGGTCCATCAACAGAAAGAAAATACTTTGAAATGCACAATGCAGTCAAAACAGTTCCTTTCACTAACACAATCAGTAAGCATTCCGGCTGACAAATAATTGCAAGGCATAATTCACTATTAAATTATTCCTGCACTAATTTTGGATGCATCAATTTGTGCAGAAGAGAGCTAGGCCAGCTTAAAATTGGTAGCGATGGTTGTGAATCGGTACCCACTGTTAACATCCTGATTGCTTTGGGTACAGTTACTGTAAAATCTTTTGGCTTTTGTAGGAACTGCAAGAACAGCAACCTGTATGCAGGTTTTTTAGCCAGAGGTGGCTTCACAGTGGTCAATCTTTTTTATTTTGATTTCTTCCCCACCTGAAAATGCCATAAGAGAAGAGAGGAAGTGGCACTACCCCTGCCCTTAGACTGCAGCTGTACGTGGACTGTAGCAACTCTTTGATTATTACTGTCACATATAACAGTTTAGGGCTAGAAAATCATTAGAATGTACACTGAAAGCACAATGGGAATTTCATCAAAACGACTGCAATTCTACAAATTGGAATACACCTAAGGGAAGGGCTGAAAATTTTTTTGCCCTTAAAGAAAAGTTTCAAGGGATCTCAAATGAGGACAGGTAACCAGGAGCTCAGCTTAAGATAGTAACTTTAACAGGAAAGTTACCAGTTGCAGCCAGACTTCTTTACGCTAGTCCTTAAGTAAAAGGGACTGTTAAATTAGCTCCATGGTCCTGAAGCAGTTTCTCCTAATGACCCTGCTATCAAGCACAGACACATCACAGCTCTTCCTAGTCTATGTACCTGGTAGCACTGCATCTCACCATCTGCCACCTCCCTGCATCTGTCAGTTCTGGGGAGAAATTAAACTTTCCATAATCTCCGGATTTAAAAAGTTCAGGTTATTCCTCTCTAAATGACAGAACATCCTGATTACATGTTCTGTGCATTGATAATACACTTCTACATTCTGCAATTCCATTTCAGAAACTGAAAGCAACAAGTTGGCACACAGCAAGTAAAGGCTAGAAGCGAATGCCTTAAAAAGCTCAGAACCAGAGTAGCGTTCAAACTCTCATATTTTAGGGTTCCTAATTTCATATATTTCAAGAGAATTGAAGCTTCTCAGGACATCTGAAATAAGAAAATTCCAGATCCCTGAGTTTTCTAAGAGGAGAATCAATCCAATACAGCTGTATTTTATTTCATCATCATTATGTCCAGCCACAAGGACAGAGATCAAGTGCATTCCAGTCAAAGGTAAGTGTTGTGCTGAAGTAAAAAGGCAATGATAAGCCTGAGTCATGTTAAATCAAACACAAATTTCACCAAACAAGGAATTTAAATACCTTGATTTAAAGCTGTCAGGTGGCATCAGTTCCAGTGTATGTGTTGGTCCGTACAGATTAACTACAAACAGCTTTACTGTTGGGTTTGTTTGACCTGCCTTTGAAAAAAAGAAAATAGGAGCTTTAGAGGCACTGAATCAGTGACAGCTAAATAGATTCACTCATTAACACAATAAAGTATGCTTACAATAATAAGAAAGATATTAAATTAAAAAAAAAAAAAAAAGGATTTCCACAGCCATACAAATTACATAGATAAAAATATGAAGTATTAATTGAATAATTCTCTCGCTGCCCTTTACTGATGGCAGACCTTCTGGTGCAGAGCAAGGGAACAATGCTGGAGTGGTGTGACCCAGTTCTGTAAAGTCAGCTGCAAGAATAGCCAGCTCCTAAAAGAGCAGTCAGACCCAGCCTGCGGCAAAGTCTTTTCCAGCCCCTACTGCTCTTTTTCCAAAAAGCTACACTATCTCTATGTGAGATAGCATTCCTCCTCTTCCTTCTCTCCCTTCTCTTTCATTACCATTTTCCCCAGATCTTGCTTCCCTGCCTTGCTGAGAAGGAAATCTCTATTTTTAGCATTGTTCAGGACCCTGTTGTTTTGGCAAGCCAGCTCTAAGACAAACAAAACACTTCTTGATGCTACAGGGGAATAAAATGGCAGTTTGATATATATCCACCGGGAAGAGTCTGATAAATCCTGAGGATCTCTAGGAAGCCAGGACTCATCCTTCTCCCAGTAACATGGCTCATTACTAAGAGGAGTTCTTGCAATGAAGAGAAAGGACTGGCGATAGAAAGCAAGGCTCTGCAGGGCTGGCAAGGAGATACAGCTAGTTCCATATCCCTCTCCCAGCCATGTCGTATTCTTTTTTTGTGGAAGACACAGGAGTCACGCAACAACTACATAGCATCTTTGGGATATGGGGGATGATAAGTGTGTATTTCAATGGGAATGACTTGTTAATATTGGAAGGGCAAGGTAAAATCAGTGATTATACTGAGTTAATCATAATAACCTACAAAGATTTATATCGAACTCTTCAGAGTGATATTTAGAAATGCAAGAGGGCTTGGTTGAAATACACTCACACATTTCCTTTAGAAATTGGACGTTTCTCAAAACACAGACTGTCTGAATGCTGTATCCACTCATTTCTGAGTGGTATGGGGAAGAAGAAAGTGGTATTTGTGTATTTTTACTAGTGCTAAAAAAATCTTAGAAAATGGATCTAACTAGACTCCTGGAATTTCATCCATAAAAACTTTTACATTTGCCTGAAAAGAAATGCAGTCTTTCAAAGGCATCCTCTGCATGAAAGCAGCTTATACAGATGCAAAACTGTGGAAGAAAACCACTGACAGATTGAGTCCTTAGTACACAACTCCTTCTATCATTTGAACCGTACATTGGTTGCATAGTGGCATCCAAGTACTCCCACAGGGAGGGCTGCCAAGAGTGATTCCTATCTTATAAGTATCAGTTGTAGAGAGACACTCTAAAGCACGCCTTCACAGCGGGCATGGCCAGAACCTGGGCATGAAGCACAGCAGCCGGGTCCAGACATGGCTCAGGGGGGCTGTGGCACGGGACTGCCCATCGGGGTTTCCAGCCAAGCTGGCTCTCCATCCCGCAACGTGCTGCCTCTGCTACAAACACCCATGGTGTGGCTTAACAGCAAGAGAACACGTACGGTTGGCTTACATGTCCATACACAAGTGTTAAGGGCAGTGTTGTGACATGGTATCAGAGACTCAAATGGGGTGAGAGTCGGTACCACCAATGGCAGCTCTGCGTCCTTTGGGCAGGAACTGCCCTGTAACTAACCAAAGCTACGGGATGTGCACTCACTGCCCTTGCAGAGAACACAGCTATGGTAGTTTTGGATGTTTTTTCCTGAAAGCATCAGATATTGCCCTGGTTACACTCACAGGGCCTCAGATCACCTACAGCTCTGCAGCAGTGACTTCTGCCTTGATACAAGGCCTGTTCCTATGGCTGGGGAGGTCCTGGGGTCCATGGGCGAACGCTAACAGCTCACACAGCCTGCAATGGACTCAGGCAGCTGAAGGTGGTTGGTCTACCTGAGCAGACAGCTCTCAAATCCACACCTCTCCCTCTACAGTGAATGGCCTCTCAGAACCTCCTCACAGCAATCTAAATATCATAAACATTGTATAATACAAAAAATATTTGTTCAGTAGTGCAAGAACTCTTTAAATTGAAACCCTACTTTGTTCCCAATGTATTTAACAAAACGTAAACTTCCTTTCTCATGATTTTATGAAGAACACAGTCTGTGCATATTGACATGTACACACAGGTGCATGTTTCAGTATTCACAAACATGTGGGTTTCATTTTCTTTTTTAATCATAGTTATAATTTTCTCTGATGGTTCCATTCTATAATAAAGACCCAACCTTTTTTTCATCTCTGTTGCTCTACCACAAGATTCATTACCAATTAATGGTGTTTAACGGGTAGCTAGATTGGCATTAAATTGAGACATTAAATAAAGATAATGTTTTTTTCATTAATGAGATTACTGAAATAGTAGTGTATCACTTTTATGCTGAATTGCTAATTAAATGGAATTTCTCATTTCTTGTTTACAAAGATCATCTTTTAAAATACTCCTTACTTTTTTCTTTTCTCTGTCACTTAAAGCCTTTTGTCAATGAAACCTTGTCGACTACCTCTGAAAATGCTTTTACTTCGTTATTTCAGAGTATTATTTCATAGCACACGTTATATCATACATACTATTGTTTCATAGTACCTGTTACAGTCTAACTTTCCACCTGTTAAGAACAAAGGCTCATCTCCAAAAAGTGGTAGCAAGAATAGGGTAACAGCAATATTAACTGAAGTCCTCAATGAACTTCCCTTGAAACATCAAAGGAGTACCACATACACATAGACTCATATATCTCATCAGAAAGGAACTCAGGCACTCCGAAATTGCATGCAAGATACAGACAAACCAGTAAGGTGGAAGATAATACCAGTATTGGTGCTTAACACAAAAATGATGGTTAGGGAGGCAGCTGATCAGGAAATCCCCAGAAAATAAGGAGCAATTTCAGACATTATCCCTGCCTGAGCTGTTCTGTCGTTTCCCAACACGAATCAAAAAATCCTTCTCTAAATGTTCTGAAACTTAGTGATGGCTTTTTTTTTTTTTTTCTAATTTTATGGCCAGGAAAAGATTTTATTGTGCTTATCTTATCCAAAGCCACTCTTTTGCATTTATTGATATTAGCATAATTTACTGAGATCTATATAACTGCATCAGAACATGTGCTGTACTCTGCACACAGTGTGTACGACTCCAATGCAGTTGTGACAGTATTTTTTTCTCTGCAGTTCTCCAAACATTTTCCTCTTCTCTCAGAAGCAGTGCATTGATTTTACCATGCCATGTATCAATGATGAAATCAGTATGAATCAGTCTGTCTGCTGCTTCCTCACCCAATAGTCTCTTTCCAGCAAAAGGTGTTACAGTCTACTGGAAAAAAAAATTAATTAATATTTCCTGAAAAGCACTATGAAACAAATCAGCCTCTGTTATTCTCTAGAAACACTCCTTCCATATGGTTGAATACTATCACTGAACAGGAAACAGGAGGTGGGGGCTGCACTCACACTCATCCTACCTTAGGGTATGGATACTGCTTTCCTTTTGGATATAGGCCTCCAGTAAACCGGGGAATAACCATGTTTGGCACCAGAGAGTCATTTATGGTCAGGAACGCCAGTCTTTCACCATCTGGAGACCACCAGTGGGCAATGTGAGAACGAAGAAGTTCCTCTGCAAAAACAGATCTCCTTAGGGTCCGTAACAGTAACTACCAAGTTAAAAGTTCCCACCTCATTCAATTGGCACCGATTTCTTCTTTCTCTGCCTAATTCAAATGTGTCTGTTGCAATTTCAGTAATTTCACATTATCCTGGCTGAATGTTTGGATAACAAGGCATATAAAAAGACCAAATTTCAACCACCTTCCTCAAATGAATACTTTCATTGATGTCAATAAATCATTGTAATATGAAAGATGACTGTAACTGCTGTATATATAGTTCTATTGCATTCCATTAAATGTGTTTAATTAATTTTTAAATGATTTGGACCTCCGAACTGTGGCAGCTGGCAACCTGCATATCTGCACACATATTTATGTAATCATTTTGAAGTGCAATATTTTGGCTTTTTTGGCTAAGTACTAATTCTTGGGCTAGTATTTTTTCAATGTAACTTTTTGAAAATCCAAAAAAAAACTTTTGATTTTTTTATCCAAACTTTATTTGTCAAATTAAAGTAATTCTCTTAAATGTCATGCAGTGTTTTCTTGCATTTAATGCCATTGTATTTCATACTATGAAGAAGCAAAACAAAAACAGCCATGGAACCAGCATCCACTCTCCTGGAATTCCAATAATGCAGCTCCTGGCCAACTCCAAATTCATCCTGTACAGGTCTTCTGTCTTCCATTTGTGAAAAGATTTGGATGTTTTTGTTACGTACTTGATATGTTAACTTTTTTTGTAAGCTTTTTGTACTCAAATTTGAAGAATTTGGCTAGAAAACTAATTGAGAATAACACTAGCCAGATCAGAGGCCTGATTGCATACCTAATTTAAGAGCCTACAAAAACTACTCAAATTGTCAGTGGAGACTCTCCAAGACACAAATCAGATTCTGAAAGGTTTGAAGTGGCTGAATGGGTTGAAGTATCTAGGGTTAGGTGCAATGAAGCTGAGACCTATCTTCAAAGCCATATATGCTTCTCTGCTCCCTGACTGGATAACTAAAGCACTTTACACAGGAGACCAGCAGAGAATGAATTGTGAATATCAGATAGCAAAAATCACAATTGTGTTTGGTTTAAAATATTACTGGAAAACATTACGACACATATCACCAGGAAGACTTGAGGGTGCGTATCACCTCCCCTACCATTTCAGAAAACTTTCAGACCCAGACTGGACACCTTTTGCTTTTCCCTCTCATGACAAAGGTACATGTATAGCTGTAGAAATAGGGAATAGGAAGAACAAACTGGGGCAGTAAATGATGTGGACTTATAAGATATTTGGATGAATATGCCTGGTTTCCTTTTCAAAAAAGCAGAAGCTAGCTTGTGGCCTTGTTGAAAATCAACCAGGTATGACATCTACAAATCTGTATGTTCACAGGCAAAAATGACCCACAATAAATGTTAAGAGGTCTAAGTTTTCTTGTCAGCTAAAGAAGTTCTGTGAAGTTTTAAAGCCTTTCACTCCACAAATATTAATTAATAAAATGTGTCTGTATGAAGTATGGGCACACGCAGAGAAGCAGAAGAAGCATAACCTCAGACAAGCATCATTGCCACTATTGAACTAGCTGCTGCTGTTCTTTCCAAGCTCCCCCATTTTCTTTTACTGTTCATTATGAAATGTTTGCAGCTTAAAGGAAAAGTCACTTGTTTTATTAACAGCTTCATTTATCTTTAAAATGAACAAAGTTTCAAAAAATCTACAACAACCTCCTTTAGATGCTGCTTCTGAAATATATAGGTAAACTGAAATAAAAAATACATCATATTGGCATGTGTCAAATAAAAGATTAGTTTTGCTTCTATTTAGTTCTTATGTAGATCTTACCAATGCAGAGATCCAAACTGTATAAAACCCAAATTTCTTCCACTAAAATAAGTCTTAAACTTCTGTCTGTGTAATTCTTAGATGGGATTTACTGCATACCCTCCAGACAGCTCCACTAAAAGGCTTAGCAAATACCAGAACCAAACAGTTGCATCTGGTAACCTTCTGTGGTCCCTTCCAGTCTGAATTATCCTCTCATATCCTTATGCTCTTTAGCAGACCAGGAAGGAATACTTCTTAAAGAATCTTGTATTACATTTTGTTCTATGTTCTATATGCTGTATAATGAGCCTTTGCTACATGCCATTCACAGCAGCTCCATGCTCCACTCAAAGGAGACCAGAAAACACAGTCTACCCTCTCCTGAACAGGTGCCCTCAAGCGCTTATAGAATTGGGCCCAAAGTTGCCCTGTTGCATCCACTCTTACTAATTTTACTTTGTTTCATGAAAAAATCGATATACTATCGATTAGATAGTAACTATTAACTACATAGACTTAAATTCTTCAATTTGTCATGTTAGATTTGAAGAATATGAAGTGCATATAAAATTACCTTCCATTCCAAAGGTGCTTTTTGTCCTTAAGTTTTGAAATGTGCTGACACATTAAAACATTTCAAAACATTCATAAAAAAACACCAAAACCTTGGAAGTAGGTAATATCAGACACAGGCATTTATGTGGCTAAGGGATGCAAACTACCATTCTAATTTCAGAGCTTACTTGGACAGAGATTTTCAAAACTGCCTATGTGAGCTATCTGCTCATAACGACTGAGATGCTAAGAGGTATGGATAGATCATTTCTGAGGGCCCCACGGAAGTGCCTTGCTATACTGCATTTCTATAAACACTCTGCCCTGCAAAACTCTACATACAAGAAGTTATATACTTGAGGTAACTGAGTATTTAACACTGGGCTATTAATCTATAAAATTAATGAGTCCCATAGAAACAATAAGTGAAATGTGTATTAATTTAGATCTCTTGTATCAAGCTGGATAATCTGCTCGTATTTATTTATTTATTATTATGTTAAAAGCACTTTAGGTGCAGAGAGAAACATCCTGGTGTACTATGCAGAAGATATCTTCAGAAGCCAGAGGATGTCACAGACTGAGGTGTCCTCCATTGCATTTTGGCACTGCTTGTCAGCAACAGCAAATTTTACAGGAGTCCATCCCAGGTTGCTCTAAGCAAAAGCACCAGTCACTGCTAAGGTAACAGTAATGACACTTTCAGATCTTGTCAACACTCAAACTGGATTCAAGCATCTTCTTAAAGTCAAGTACAATCTTACTGCCTGGTCTGAGGGACTGGAGTCTCTTGCAGGTCATGCTAATGCACAGCACACCAAGTCTGAAGGAGAGACACCGCTATAAAAAAGTGAGGCACCAGGCAACATCAGCTTTAATCACCTTCTGATATGTATTCAGCAGTAAAGAAAGAAAACATAGCCAATTCTGATTCTATGCTATGACTCTTCTGTGTCTTCTGTTAGGATGTTTTAAATGTAAATGGATTGGCACTGTTGTTCACACAAGCATCAGACTGAGTCCTTTCCCTTCTTACCTGTGTTGCAAACCCAGAATAGCTCTAAAGGTATGAATTAAGTTATTCTAGATAAGTAAAACATGCAGGGTCTTTAGTTTTATTTGAATAGCTCTATTTGGAATGCCAGCCCCACTGAAGTCAGAGGTAAAAACCCACTGTTTTCAGTACATAGAGATTTCACTACTAAAGCATTTTTTACATACTGCCTAGTATTCATAACACAGTTGCTATAGTCTGGTTGAAAATAAATTCCTCTTTCTCGTAAAATATTGTTATATGCAAAACACCAGTCGATACAAAGGCAATCTTGCAAGAAAATGAGAAGTGAAAGAAGCAAAAGCAACCCTAGAAAGCATTTTCTGAAATGAATGGATTTGTGCTGTTGGGTCTGTACAAGAACCTCTCATCTGTTTTAATAAACATTAAATATTTGTCCGTCTTACCTTCATATAACCAGTCTGCAATTCCATTAAAAATAATTCCTTCTTTTCCCGAAGATGTCAGGCGCAATGAGCTACTCTTTACATCAGGCTGATAGTAGATGTTATTTTCAAAAATATAAATCTGGATGAGGTAAGGGCGATGGAGAGAAAAAAGAACATTTTGGTAGATATAAATGAATGTTCAGCAAGCAATACACAATTTCCTCAGGCTCAGAACAGTCTACAGAATAATTCATCATGAGTTTACTCTGACACTTGCTTCGTATTTCCTTTTATTATCAATTTGGACAAACCAAGCAAACTTTTAATACTTCTGCCAGGCCGAATTCTTCCTTTGAAATTGTTTTCCCAGTTGAAATATTTTTATTAACTTTAAGAAACATTATTACATTCCTCAGAATCAACAGGAGGCAAGTTGTATAACAGTTGCATAGATAAAGAAATTTTCCATTAATTCCACTTTATCTAATAAAGTTTTCTGTCTTTCTAGCCATGAAATTAGACACGGTTCTGCAAGTACATACTGCACAGTACATGCAATAAATGTTAAGTTGCACCATATCATGGTGTGGAAACTTACTGAAAAAATCAAAAATAAATTGCACACTGCTGTTAACTTCTCTCAGCTTGCTGACACTACTTCTGACTGTGATATACAGATGTTTTACCTCGAGCGTGCTACAAAAATGCCCTTTACTTTCAACTGCAGGCTCCTCCTCCTTTTCCTGCAAGTGACAGAATATACATTCTTTCCTCACACACTGCTATTTTTTGGTCTTGTCTCTTCTTTCCCTACTAACTTGGGTTTCAAGTTCACTCATTTTTTTGAGATTAAGCTCCAAGCTCCATCACAAAGTGCAATAAGAGAAAGAATAAAAGACTAGGAAGGAGCATAGGTATGACAAAAAGGGTAGGGGATGCTGCAGTGATGATAAGGATGGTTTATTACACGGTAATTCTTGCCCATTCAGATGTATAGCACGTTGCGCTGTATCACCACCTTTCTCCCATCTGCCAGGAGACCTTCAAGAACTCCACTGAAACACACTTTAGGTATTTGTTGCCACAAATTTCTTCATTAGCGCTATCTTGCCCAGGTGAGGTTAATAAAAAACAAACATCTGATATATTAATAAGCTAAAAAGTACAGGCGGGTATAAAATCAGAACCACAGCTACTAGAATTTCCTGTAATAATAATTCTTCCTCCTTTTTGTCTGTAGTCCTGGATTCCCCAGTTTCCTGAGTTGCCAATGCCTGTGACTAGATTCTTCTTTCAGCCATAATCATCTCAGGGTTGCAGGGTTGGCTTTTTTTTTTGTTTGTTTTGTTTTGTTTTGTTTTGTTTGGTTGGTTGGTTGGTTTTTTTTTTTGGAATTACTGTGAAATTACTACGGCCACACATGTGCTTGCACAGCTTAACAGTGGAACCAACCTAATAGCAATATTATCCATCAAAACTGATTCACACTAAGAAAATGCAGCTAGCAGCACAAGAGAAGCAACACAGAGTACAAAATTGTTGTACTATGATTTCATCAACGAACGCTGACATATGGAGTCTCAGGGACAGCTAATATGAAGTAAATATATTTACACCAAAGAACATTTTAAAAGCCTAGTCATTTATTATTCTCTCATACTTCAATGATAAATGACTTATGGGAAAATACTAACCAGAGAGCTAAGTATTATTATTGCTATTACTGCTGTTCTCTCCTCTTCTAAATTACCATCCGAAATACATTTCCCCAAGTCCCCAAACTAATGGCATTTTGTGATATTTAACAGTAGCCACTTCATGATTTGCACTGCATAAAGCCATAAAGCTGAGTTTTTTCATCCCATGAGAAATGCAACGATTTTCAGCATTCCTGTGAATCAAGGGTGACTTGAGACAACGTTAGTTTTGGTCAGAAATTCAAAACTCTGCATTAAGTTCAAAACTGAAGTAAAAAGAGTTGATCCAGTTTGAACAATCTAAAATGTACTGGCCAGGAGTTGCATTTATTATTTAATAAATAATATTTGATACAGTTGAGAATTTATGGAAAGCTGACATATGATCTAGTATTAATACCAAGAGAAAACAAGGATTAGAGAGCTCTGGAGATATCAGACTTCTGAAATAACATTAGAAATAATAATATTAACAAATACTTCTTGTCAATGTATATTTCCACAGTAATTTTTTTTTCCTAAGATAAAAGGAACAAATACAAGTAATAAGCTTGTACGATAATTGCTTAACCAGACAAAATAAAATAATGTAGCCAAGCACTTGCTATTTAACTGAACTAAAAATACTAGCATCAGACTAAATTACAGATAGTGTGAGCAATGGAAACCACTATATTGCCAGTGCTTAGTAAGAAGTGATTTCTTACAGTTGACAATCTCTTCTTATGTAAACAACTGCTTTCAGAAGATCACAGAAAAGCTGACTTGATCAAATGATTCTATTGTATTTCAGCTTCTTTAACTAACAAACTCAATCTAACCAATTTTTGAAGATCAGAAGTATCATTTTTGCTTCTCTCCCTCCTTTTCAGGCCATTTGTATTTTTAACAGTGAACATACCTGTAGTGTATAGTCTCTGCAATGAAAAACTTTCATTTAAAGTCATTGTCAGTCAAGTCCAGGATTAAGAACTACTTGTTTTATGACTGAACCATGAAAAGGTCTTTAATCCTGTTATTGCTGGTTAGCAGGCATTGCTAATTCCATTTGACACATTTCAGATAAGTAAATATCTCAGAAGAAATACTCACTGCTGTGCCGCTGATTGCCAGCTTCCTCGGCTTTATTTCCCACTCATTTCGTAAAGCAACTCTTTCTCCATCCTCAACCAATTCTCAGCCACTCTCTGAACATCCTCCCCAGTCCTCTTAGTCTACACTGTCATCTGAAGTTTCCCATCTCTCCTCATCACTCGTAGCACATGTTCTGTCAACTTTGAAAGCTACCCCAAAGAACATTCTTTTTCTTAAACATATGGATCAGAACATTTTAAAGTTCTTTAGATTCTTCAAAGACACCCAGCAGCTCTCTTCCTAGCAATCCTCATGCTCACAGCTTACTTGCATTTTACATTAAAAATGATAAATTTATGTTCTCTTGCAAAACATTTTATGAAATACAACCTCCAAATAACTAAACCTCATGTAAATCCGTATCAATGATTTAGGGTTGGCACACTGGCAAGTATCATTCTGCACTGCCTGCAGCATTTTGAAAGATCAATATCCCCATGCTTGAGGCTGTAAAAACATCACAGAAAGACTCACCATTATGGTTAGTCATTCAATCTCATCTGTGATTTGAATATTTGTTATATTTCAGGAGGTGCCATTTTCCACTTAAAGCCAAAAAACCTGCTATTTGTAATGGCAGAAATGGCTTCATGCGCATTGCCTACAGAAGTGCTAACTAACCCCTGAAGTCAGGCCTGCATTGCTCTCCATTCCTGACCATGTCAAAGTACTCATCTATAATTATTTACCTCCTTCACCTCTCGGAAATAAGGACTTGGAGTTAAATTGTTGATGTGTGCTAGTGCAGCAAAACAGGCAGTGGAGTTGTAATAGGAGTGACAACATGAGAGTGAAGGCTACTAGCAGTGGCCTGAGAGGCTCTTTGCTTTGCTGTCTGCAAATCCAAGCTGTGGATTCATTAAGCAGAAGTATTTAAAGAGACTTTGTGTAGCCATGAAAACCAATCCCCCATTTTACATTACTTCCATAGCAATGCAGCCAACTAAGACACTTCTAAAACGCACGCCCATTGGGAATTATTTTTGTACGGTAATTGCCGGTATATTTATTCCCAGTTTATATGGTATGTCATATATAACCCTAGAAACACTGAAATTGTAATGTATCATCGCTTGAAATTATTTTTGTTCACAAGATGTGAACAGATCTTGCTTGCTTTGAACACCCAACTCTGACCAGCAAACAAGCATCTTGGCTTTGTGTCCCTCTGAAATAGCCACAACTAGAAAAAGCAAGTGCATGACAGCTATGGCTTTACCAGGCCACTGATTTTGCTTTATGTGGATTATCGTGAGTACAGCAACTAAGAGTAGAAATGGAAATATTCCTCAGCTGAAATGTGCAAAGAGGAAGTCTTTAAACATCATGGTCAAACTCTCCCCTCCTCCTAAAACACCTAAGTTTCTTTTTTTCAGTTCATACATTTTAGCCTTCTTTCTCAATTTAAACATCACCACCAATACTTTCTGGTGAAAACAGTATCCGCAGAAAACTCCTTACAGCTCTACTTTATGTTGCATTAGAATATATTTTCAAGCTTTTCTTTCAAAACACAAAGACTAAGTGTAAATTTTTATTTTTTAGTAGGCAGCTGTGGCTGCTGATTAGCTGTTGTATGGCAATGCACAGAAGCTTGAATTTATGAGCCATTTTCCCCAAGTTTAGTTGTTAAAATTGAGTGAAAGGGAGAGCAAGTAGCTGGGAAAGAACTGAGACTATTACTTTTCCTACAACAGAGACGTAAACTTTCAAATACTGCAAGGTACATAGCAAATCACAATGTTGGGATAACACTTACTGATCAAAACAAACAAAAATTATTCTTGGACCAGAAGCTTGCAAATACACATGCCTAAAATCCTGACTCCACGAAGTAAAACTAAACATGTGCCCAAAGGCTTCCAGGGTGGGGACTTCAACATAGAATCATAGAATGGCCTGGGTTGAAAAGGACCTTAAAGATCGTCTAGTTTCAACCCCCCTGCTCTGGGCAGGGTTGCCAACCACTAGAGCAGGCTGCCCAGCTCCACATCCAGTCTGGCCTTGAATGCCTCCAGGGATGGGGCAGCCACAACCTCTCTGGGCAACCTGTTCCAGTGCCTCACCACCCTCTGAGTGAAAAACTTCCTCCTAATATCCAACCTAAATCTCCCCTGTCGTAGTTTGAAACCATTCCCCCTTGTCCTATCACTATCAACAAGTGTAAACAGGCATTCCCCCTCCTGTTTATACGCTCCCTTCGGGTACTGGAAGGCCGCAATGAGGTCTCCCCGGAGCCTTCTCTTCTCCAAGCTAAACAAGCCCAGTTCCCTCAACCTTTCTTCATAGGAGAGGTGTTCCAGCCCTCTGATCATCTTAGTGGCCCTCCTCTGGACCCGTTCCAAGAGCTCCACATCCTTCTTGTGCTGGGGGCCCCAGGCCTGCACGCAGTATTCCAGGTGGGGTCTCACCAGAGCAGAGTAGAGGGGGACAATCACCTCCCTCTCCCTGCTGGCCACCCCTCTTTTAATGCAGCCCAGGACATAGTTGGCCTTCCGAGCCGCAAGCGCGCACTGCCGGCTCATGTCCAGCTTCTCATCCAGCAGGACCCCCAAGTCCTTCTCCGCAGGGCTGCTCTCGAGTTCTTCTTCTCCCAGTCTGTATAAGTACCTGGGATTGCCCCAGCCCAAGTGCATCACCTTGCACTTGGCCTTGTTGAACCTCATGAGGTTCTCTTGGGCCCACTTCTCCAGCCTGTCCAGGTCCCTCTGGATGGCATCCCTTCCCTCTATGGTATCAACTGCACCGCTCAGCTTGGTGTCATCCGCAAACTTGCTGAGGGTGCACTCGATTCTGTCGTCTATGTCGTTGATAAAGATGTTGAAGAGCACCGGTCCCAAGACCGACCCCTGAGGGACACCGCTTGTGACCGGGCTCCACCCAGACATAGAACCATTGACGACAACCCTTTGGCTGCGACCAGCCAACCAATTCCTAATCCACCTAACAGTCCATCCTTCAAATCCATACCTCACCAATTTAGAGAGAAGAATGTGGTGAGGGACCATGTCAAAGGCTTTGCTCAAGTCGAGGTAGATGACGTCTGTCGCCATTCCTTTGTCCACCGATGCCGTCACTCCATCATAGAAGGCCACAAGATTGGTTAGGCAAGATCTGCCTCTGGTGAAGCCGTGCTGGCTGTCCCGGATCACCTCTTTATCCCGTACATGCCTTAGCATGTCTTCCAGACAACGTACTTGTACATGGTGTTTTGGGCAATGTCCCAAACAAAACACTTCCCTTGTTAGTCTATCTCAAGTCAGATCTGGGAGCAAGTAAAAGGGCTTTTCTTAGTATACACTTGAGTCTAATTACTACATCATGAGTGCTAAAACGTTGACTGTAACTACCGACTCTTCCAACATTACTGAAAGGAGGGAGTCGATAACTGTGTATCAGACAGGTACTCTCATGAATACATCAGTGGCTTTGTGCCCAAAATGCTTTCACAGCTTTTAGGCATGACGATAAGAAAATAAATTGAAAAAGGCACAAAGTGGAACCAGGCTATGGTATCTTAGACAGAAATTATTATCACACTTTTTATTTTTTAACCTCCTCTCTTCACCAACTACTTCCCAAGTAAAAATAGTTTAAACTATTTCAAATTATTTTTATCCAAGACCCTTAATTAATAATGTTGTAAATGGTAATAAATATAAAAATCTATGGTCTTCAAAATTACGGGACTTTGTTTTCTTAGGGATTTGGCACAGCTAATCACATCAAGCTCAAAAACAAATGAAAAACAAAAACAAAACCACAGCATTTCTTTAATTATTTCAATAACTACTTTCCTCTTAATGAAAAACATCTGCAAGAATATTTTGGATTAGTGAGAGATTAATTTTTGATAATGATCACATTTATTTCAACTGACTGTGAAGAATTAGAGCCTCTGCTTGCTCTGATGTTCTACCTACGGCACTAATCCTTCCCCTTCTTCCACATCTGTCAGCCTCTAAACTATTCTTTCATAAACATTCTTCTAAATTAATTTCTGCAAAAACAGTTATTTGTTGTTTGCCACATGTTTCACAATCGCATGGTTTTATTTCAGGCTGAGGTCTTAAGCAGAGACCCAGTCCGAGCAGCTCGTTCCAGATGGCAGACAGATGTGAAAACACAGAGACATCCAATCCCCCAGCTGAACGGCAAACCCACTGCCTATATCTGGAGAGGCCCCCTGTGTGTCTTTAATCATTTCAAACACTACAGGCGGAGAAAAGCTGTTAAATGACAGAAAATGACTCCACTTTTTCCCTTTAGGTGCTCCACTGAAGCCTTCTGCATGGGCATATCCACACTCTATCACTCCTCTGACTGCACGGTAGCATATCAGCGGCAGGGCAATCTTTTTACTCACCAGTTGGGCATCAGCAGCAGCTTGCCTGGAGCTGTGTGGAGGTTGCTGTACAATCTCTTACCCTCCGCAAAGCAGTGAGTGGAGCAGGGCTTTGAGCTCTGCAAGGGGGAGCAGCTCCTCTACCAAAAGCTGCCAGCAGCCAGTTCGAACTGGCAGTTGAAACAGAGTCACTCTCAGGTATCTGCATGTGTCCTTGAAATTCATCCAGACACCAAAGTTCAGATTAGTAGTTAAAAGCAAAAGCCATTTTCTTCAGGTTGGAAAAGAAACATATCTCAGAGCTGCAGCCCTGGCTGACAAAACTTATCTCCTTCCCTGGAACCAGTCATTAGTCTTGCTTGCAGAGAAAAGCTACAAAACTAACAGAGGGAAAATGCCTCTCAAAATTGAGGTTAAGGATGTAGACTAACAATCTGGCATTAGTCCTTTCTCTAACACATGCAAGGATAAACTTATTGAATATGAACAGGATAAGGTAGCTTGCCATGCAATAACTTCTTCAAATAGATTATACAGACATTAACCATATAGCTATAATGCATTGTCATTACTGTTCCCCAGTATGAAAGGGACCCATCTTGGGTCTAGAAGCAACTTTACTCATTCATGGCACACTTCACTCAAGCTGAAGGTATGTTCCCCCCAACTCTGTACCACATCCATGCACTTGGCCTGTGTCACACCTTTTAGAGTGGTGTGGCCATAGTCTAAAAGTCATTACAAAATACAGCTGTTGTACAGGACACAGGTTTGAGCATCCCTGATCTAATGTTTCCACATTACTTGATGTGAAATGATAGCAGAAGTCACTAACAACTAACAAATAAAACAGAAGAAAATTAGTTAGCACAGCCTTTAAAATTGTCTTGATACTAATCATAGGTAGAACTTGGAAACTTAGCCCATAATGGTTAATATACAAGGGACTTATTTTCCTAACTTAACGAGCAAGTCTTTCTAATTAATCCTCCAGAGTTTCAGTGTGGCAGATTTGTTTGACTTCCTGATTGATACCAATGGCACAAATACATTTTGCCATCAATAATAACAGAAATATGTTAGGCAAACTGCAAGTATCAATGGGCTTTGCAGCCATGATTTCCCCTTACCTAAGTTTTAATAGCTCCTGAAATTAACTTTCCAAAATAAAAAGATAATACCCAGAGTCCAGTATCTTGTTATGAAGGAAAGAAATGGTGGAGTGTGACTAATGGCATGACCAACAGCTTTATCAGGATAAACATCTAATTCAAGGAAGGTGCCAACCAAACTCTAAAGCTACTGAATAGATACAGCTGCAAAGGACTCAAAGAATGCATCTATATCAATGCATCTTTGGTTTAAAACAAACTGTACAACAAGCACGGGTCTCTTTCTGTTCAGTTGAGTGTCCTAACTACAGACCAAGGAAATTGTGTCTCTGACTAACAAATGTATAAACTACTACTCCAACCTAGAACAACTTCAGTGCTCCCACTTACCCCTGAAAACATGACAGTCTTCCCTACCTTTCACATAGGTAATATGAGCTACAACAAGACTAAGGAATTTCTGATTAAGCCCAGAAGGAGACCTTCAGACATTTAGGACGTGCTGTTGCCTTCAGAACTCAGGTAGTTGCTGATGACAGTTCTAAAGACAATGACCTAGGCTGCACCTTCAGGCAGCCTACCTATGGCTATATTCCTGTGTGACCTTGGTAAGGACACATAGTTCATCAGTCTTTGGACTACCACAAGTGTCTTCAGAGCCTAGCACTCTATATAATAGACCACTTAATTGTACTTTTTGCTCTTTACTGACACAGAAACAAATATGGTCCTAAGCATTCCCATAGATAGTTGGCCTAACCAAATGACTCCACCATAATCATGGCTGATAGCTACATCTGAGCATACAGTCTATCAGATTTCTTCATTTCCTAAGCACACAGCAAAATTCCATCCCTTCTTCTTGTGAAACTGCCAGCTAATTAGTTGGATAATTAATTCTTCAAAAGCTTCAAGATGTTTTTCCATCTGGGCTTGCTTCTCACCATTTGTTCCATCTCCTGTCTTACCATACATTAACCATGGCCAAATCCAACTGTCAATCAGTAAAATTTCTAGATGAAATGTGTCTTCTTGCTAATAACTGTTAATACGAATAACATCAGCTATTCACTAGACACAAAAAAGTCAAATAAGTTACTTTCTTAGTTGATCAGCAACTTTTTTACTTTGGTCTTGCTCTTCAGAGAACAAACCGTGACTTCTACAGTTCCTGGCACAGCACTGTCTATTTCACAGCTCAACCTCATACTGGGAAGAGAAAGAAGATCCCAAGACACGGACAGCAGTTATACTTCTAGTCCTGAGTTTATGTCAGAGCATGCAGTGAAACAAAACACACAGCAAGGGGGGAATGAGAATAACTTGTTTTGCTATCTAGGACACAGCTAAAGGAGTGCAATTGGTAAGCACAGATTAAATGGCTTTGATATAGCCAGTTTAACCAGCAGTTAACTAGCAGTTATAACCTGCAGTCAAAGGTATCAGTACAGTGTGCACTCATACATAAATGTTATGAGAAGAAATTAGCTTAAAGCTAAATAGATCAATCAAAACTTTTTGGCAGTGTTTATACTGACTGACCATATATATAGTATATATACAACCAAAGTCAATGTTCAGCGTTTCCTGAACAACATGCTTCCCCATATACAAGGTTCAAAACAAACAAATGATCTTAAATGAACAAATAAATAAGTGGCATCTTACATCAAATCATTCATTTAAAAATGATTTTTATGTCATTTTTACAAAAAAGAAAAAAAGGGGGTGGTTCAATTCCTACAGCTGTTTTAGGCACAATTATGGGAAATGCAGGTATCTTTGCACTTCCTTTGATTTGTAAATAATATTTGAACTAACTTGGGACGCAATTACAGGAAGCAATTAAAATCAAACTCCTGCATCCACACAGAAACCATTTGGTTGCAGTTTTTCAACACTTGCTGTCAAGGTAGTAAGTTTGGTTTTCATTTCAGTACTGAACATATTTGTTACCACTTTCTGGTTCACAGATCTGAAAAATTATACAAATAGCTCCACTTCAGAAACTTACAATTAGTTTTTACCAATTTAAAAAAATATATTGCAAAGCAGCCACAGTATCTGTCATTGAATTACCATTGCAAATAAAGACCTGGCTTGGCATCTTCTCTACCACTGTTCAACATCCTCCAAAGCCCTGATAGATGTATTTTTTTCTAATAGAGTCACTGATTGTGTTATTTTTAGTCACAGTGTAATGCCTGTTCTTTTACTCAGGTCCAAACTGAACAAACGAATGTTTTCTTGCCATCTATGATTTCACTTACTATACCCCTGGGACTTACAGACTTAAATTGGGATTGCCAGACCATTATTATACCCAGCGTTACAGAAGATGAGTACCCCTTTCTGCCCTTTTCCCTTGGCAAAATCTCATTTAGTTGAAGCAGCTCTCCACTGAAGAACAAGGTGTTCTTAAGTTTACGTGTTCTGTGTGTTGATGCAACAGCAGTATAACTGCTATTTTCTCTTTTCCTCTCACAGGAAAAAAAGCTCATTTTGGTAAGAAAACACTTTCTAAAGTCATCCAGAAGAACTGGACATATAGAAACATACAGGAACAGTTGTTTCTTTTAGCCAGTTGGAAGCCTCATGATGGGAACCCAAACCTCCTGGTCTACATCAAAGCTCCTCTATGGCCAAGAGCCATAGGGTACATGCTGCAGTGAGCCACAGAAACTGTTCAGGTCTCTATTTTGTTGCAGGAAAGCAGTGGCCTTTCCTTTTTTCTGTGATAAGCTGGTGTTATGATGCCATTTAGCTTGTTTCTTCCTACAGTTTGAGGCTTGAATAACTCCAACCTTCAACATAACTTTTCTGAATAAAGTGCTGGCACAGGGGTGACTCAAACTGCTTATGGGCTGCTGGCATGGTAAGAATGACAGACAGACCACCACTCTGTCTGCAGCCATGCTCTATACATGGGTATACATGGTTAGAGCAAGTTAGGTGTCGATTTACCATTCTATACCTGTGAAATTGGGTTCTGGTTTATACAAAATTACATAGAAAAAACAGACTTCCAGGGATACCTTGCACATGTTGGAAAAATAGCAAGGTAAAAGGGCCGTATCTGCCATTCTTGTCCATGGTATTAAGCTGTGCAAGCAACTCCATGGAAATTAACTGTGAAACTCTCACACACTGAGAAGCAAGTAAAATCCAAGGTAGCAAACTGTTAACCAAAACAGTCATAATAAATTTCACTGGTGTGACTGATTATTCTGTTAACACCATTCTTACAGGTCATGCAGACATCTCCAGAACCAAAGAGAATTACCATATTTTAGATAATAATTTTGTGAATTTTAAATGGTTAGAGTATTCAGTAGTGACTTAGTTATGATTATACAGACTTTTTGCGATATACTTTTTCACATCTTACAAAATTTTCTCCCCAGATCACATATTTTACAGGACAATTTCAAGGAAGTTCTTATGGAATTGTATTGCAAAGCAGCTTTATGTTATATCCCTTTTCCCTGCATTATACCTGTAGTCTATTTAGATTGTGAGCTCCCATGAATAGGGATTGCAGGCTATAACGTCCAATACATTTTGCAGTACAGCTGCTTTGAATGTCTCTAGTAGTGCAGAATGGCTCTGATCTCCACTCTACAGATTTCTTTTTGCAGGACAATCTATACTGGTATAAAATTTTCTGAGCAGTTCAGCTCTGACTTGCTAAAGCTCTTACCCCACTGTTCCATGTGCACCACGATCCGCTAAATTATACAGACACAAGGCACAGCAGGTACAATCAGCTATCTAAGAAAAGTGTAGCAGTAGGCAAAAATCTACCCCCATATAATCTGTTTCAAAATCATCAGACACATTGTAAATGAGGCAGAAAACAAATAATAGCTAATAACAGAATGATTATAATTGTAAGCAATAATAACTATATTCAGTCTTAAAGGTACCCATTATCTAAAGATTATGACTGACCTAGACAGGAATTTTCTCAGAGGAAGCTTTCAAACCTTTTGATTTTGTTGTAATTAAGGCAGAGAGGAAGTAGCTGTTGATCAGTATGAAACATGGAGACCTCAAAACACGCACATTCCAATGTCATATACCATCTTTTTTTTTTCGTCACTTGCAATATGTTAATTCTATTTTTGCAATAATCTAGCTGCTATACATGGCATGAAGAACAGAACACTGAAGCACAACTTTTCTGCTGTCTAGATTAATGCCACTGCATCACAGTAATGTGTTAGCACAATAATTTCTGAACAACTGCAAACAATCTACAAGGCTATTATGTTTAATTGTTATTTAGAGAGTTTATAAATCTACCGTAAACAATAGCAAGGATGCACTCATAATGTAGCTACAAGATCTACAGCTACTACTGTCATGGAATAAACCAGGGCTTGAATCCACAGGGTATTAGCAACTCCATGATAATTCTGATGTTTACATCCTTGCTTTCCAATAAAAGTGAGAAAGCATTCCCCTGTTTTGTTTTGACACGTTAATTATGTTGCCTTTCCAATGATATTGGAGTATGACATCCACTAAATTCACACCCTGCCCAATCTCATGATAACTTACTCATGAGTGCAAACATTGTGCTATATATTATATAAACAAATTCACATACAATAGCTGATCTAGGACCTACATAAAAAGCTACCAATTAAATCTTTTTGATTGCACAGAAGATTACAATAACACTGCCTCACCCCTAAGCTGATGGTCTGCTCCCTCCCCATGGAGCTGTCTGGAGAACTACGCTGGCTGCAGCACAGCACTAAAAGTCTTTGAGAGATTGGACCGCTTAGCCCTTCGGTCTTTGTCTGTGTAGGTGATGTGTATAACACTTATCTATAAACCAAACTTATCTATAAACTGTGAGCTTCTTACTAATGAACCAGCATGGAAGAGCACAGACAGAAACATCACTCATATGCCCGGGTTGCTCCTGCAGACTTGCAATAAAATCATAATCTGCCCTTACCATAAAATCTTTTTAAATTACCTCTGTTATTCTGAAGACTCATCTCACATTGACATCAAGTCTTTAGTTATGCCTTGACTGATCAATCCATAACATAACCAAAAATGAAAAATTTTCAATCTATTTATTCCAGAAGAAGAAAAGGCAGTACTGGGAGAAGGAATAACATCTAAGATAGCTGTCAGGACTTGGTGCCAGAGGAGGAATTTTCTTTATTTTCTTTGACAAAAATATAAGAAGTAGCAACCTAAAAGCAAGGACCAAAGTCAAAAAAGACAGAATTGAAAATGCTGTGCAATAAGATAGGGCAGGCTGATTGAATTTGCATTTTCTACTATTCTTGTGGTGGTAGACATTTCCTGTGAACTTTGTACATTATTCAAAGGCTAAAGCAGACCAGGACACCTCTGAGCATCTTTTATATGAGATACCCAGGCAGGGTTTAACACAAAGCTTTGTCCTTTCAGCTACTACTGCTGACCCAGCCTATCTTGTGTGGTAATGTGCCATGCACACTGTTTAAGTTACCAGTTGTCTTTATGATGGGCCAATATTTTAGCAGATGATATCTACCTGCAGACTCCACAGCCATTTACCACTTCACACAGGCAGGGCATTGAATGCAAGAAAGCCAGTTTTTCTAGAAAAAGAAACAACAACAACAACAATGAAACAAACAAACAAAAAAACCCAACTCATTATCTGACAAGACAAATAGAGATGAGAAAATTCTGACTAATTCTTATAACAGCATTTCTGTTTGGGACATTTCACAGTCTGTGAAGCAACACTTGTAAATAAATGTTGCCTTCTTTCCACACAACACTTCTCTACTTCTGTAAACCCACTAGCACCTGCCCTGAAATGTGAAATAAAAATGTGCAGTGTTCAATTTGCATTGTTCTGCAATATTGTCTGTATCACCAAGTAATATCTACTAGTCACCACTGATCAAGCCTCGATCATATATAAAGTGTTTATATAAGCACACAAATACTTTTAGTGTACTGCTTCTTCACCACAGCCTACCCCCCAATTACAGTGACAAATACTTTGATCTGCACAGGTTTGTCCTTAATGCTGTTTCCAACAGCTTAAAACAGACCTTTCTAATATGAGTTTGTTCTCACAGGAGTAAGTGTTGGCTGATTCCTGGGTCCTTCAGCCTTCTTTCCTCCCTGACAATCAATGATTCATTTTCTCTTACAAATCGACAGTATACGTGACTTTTTAACCCTTTTTCTCCAGGGCTGTCCTGGCCTTAGAGCTGTCGGTGCAAACACACTCCCCACATCTGCATATCCACAAGCAGTCCTTTGCATTTCACTGCCTGGCTCAGGCTGAGTCAGCCTGGAAGCCTAAGTCGCTTTAACACAGTGCGGCAGGAGTTTGATCTTCTCTGATCCTTCAGCACAAACATAGTGGGGAAGTCATAACCCCTTTGTAGGTGAAAAAAAGAATATGCAAGGACATTTACGGGTTGGTGGCAATGGAGTTTAATTGCTCTTTTGCAAGAAGGACTTTGCTAAAAGAGAGAGTAAGAGCCGACCGGAGTGTTGAACATGCCCAAAGCCATGCAGTCATCTGTGTGTTTTTTTTTTTCTCCTCCGCACAGCTATTTTACTGATAGAGATTCAACAGGGAGTCATGATCTTAACATTCATGAATTATAAAATAAATAAATTTAAAAAAGCAGCTTACTTTTTTAAAAAAAGGACAATCTACTATATCTTTACCCATATGCAATGGGTAGAATCCTGGTTGACTGACACAAAGAGTGACTGATCGAAACTCATCCAAGATGTCATATCTTGACCACTGGTACAACAGAACTAACTTTCAAAGACACATATCATAGGGCATAAGGGAATCTTGACCCTGATAAAGAAGGAAGTCAATGTCACCTCCACTGAGAGAAACCTGTCTATATTTTTGCTGGACACAACATGCCAAACGAGAGAATAAACGTCATCATACAACAAATAGAAAAAGAACATATACCCAGAAGAGTCAGAGGAACCTCACCACACAGCAAGAGTTCAGCACATTTTGCTGCTAAGTTGCTTTTACTCCTTTAGCTGAACTCTGAAGGGACTGGTACCATCACAGAGACTCAGAAGTCTTTTGTAAGCCTTCTGCAAAAATTTGCCAAAAGGTAAATTAGATTTATGTTTACTGTTGTCTAAAACAATCTCTGGCTTTGAACTTGAACCACAAAGGTATTATTAGACACATCAGTTCTTCAGACTCTTGTGTTTTGAGATTTTGGCACCTTACCATAGTCGAGTTTTCCCTTCTGCTTTCTCTTGGTGTTAAGGAGGTAATAGAGAATAAAATATGTATATTTTTCTTATCTCACAGATAAAACTGACATTTACATTACATTACCAAAGGATACTCACCTGCTGTGACACTCAGGTTATTTAAGTCTAGGAATTAAAATGCAGCGCTTTAAAATGAGATTTCAAGATGAATACAGGCAAATTTTCCACCTCATTTTGTGGTATTTTTTTTTTTTTTTTGATAGCAAATATGAAGTGACTAAATGATTATATTACATGATCCATGGATAGATTTGCCTGCAATGTGTTTGGGCAGGATTTCAGAGCTATGTGAAAATACCGTCCATAATCCATCCTGCTACCTAATCTTTCCTAATTCTGATTTCTAAAAAGGTTCAATCAGATTTTAATCTCTCTTCTCATTGACTGTGTATTTAGTTTGCATAGGTGGCTATTTCTAAAGAATTTTAGACTTCTGTTTCTGCATACCAAAAGCTACGCAATTTTCACACAAGAAGCACAGCAGTCCTGTTTTATGAGCCATGGCACTTGCAGTTAATACTACCTAACAGACGGAAGTGTGAATATTCAGATATGCTTTGTTACACATACACATGTTGAACAACATGATAGTCTAGATGAGAGGGGCGTATTTCTACTTTCATCGCTCCCTGCAGGCTGCTACAAAGAAAAAACCTGGTGATTGCTCTTATCAAACATTTGCATCTATGCTTGTTTGTATGCATCTTTGTGTGATTGTAAATATATATAAAAATATCTATATGGAAAAGTAATTAGCTTTCTACCAAGATGCATCTTTCAGATGCAGCCAAGTACCTATTCTCACAAAGGGCTGGCAATATCTAACCTTTAATACTTAAAATTTTAAAGATACCTTTACTACCAGGACACATTCATTGCATTTCATTAAGCAATTAAATGATGAAACTTCTATGCTCAACTTAGCCTTGCTTCAACTTGTAAATGTTCATGCTCTCTAGAGCTCACAAAACCTTTATTGAATATATTCAACCTTGATATATAAAAAGGTATTTTTCCCTGTTTTCCAAAACTGCCTGCACCTCTGGCTGCATTCTCCATTTCCCTTTTCTAAGATGCAGAAAAATTCTTCCATATTGAGTATCACTTTTGAAACCAGAGAACATGCATTTAATGCTTATCTTCTCCTCCAACTTTCTCTATTTTTAAGTGAAGTGGGCACCTAGGAATTAATAATGGAAAATGGAAATTAGTTCAGTAGAATACCCTCAGAGAAACAGATCATTCAGTTTTTTATTTGAAGAATAGTTTGAATTGAATAATTTAGATGGAAAAGCAAAGAAACAATTACATTTTACAATGCTGGTTTGAGAAATTCAAGAGGAAATCCAATGTGTAGTAGCAGGTTATGAATATAGTTTTACTCAGGAGTATCAGGTAACTAATTTTTACGTGAAGAGAAATATTATATTGCTTCTGCTCACCAGTGACCCTGATAAACAAAAACAGTTCTGGTATCAATAAATGAAGTAGCAGAAAGCTTTTGCAAGTATGCTAGTAAGTGGCCTTCATATCATTCCATAACAGGATCTGAACACTTAGCATATTTCATCTTACAACAAAAAAATACAGAATGTCCAGTCTTCCAAAATAATAAACGATCTAACTTTAACTGCTGGCAAAATGTTGCTATTAAAACAGCCCTTTGGCATAAATATTTTCACCATTCTTTTCAGATCCTCAGCATCAGACACTGTAAGTTTCCCAGATGAAATCTCAAAATGTGGATAAAAATATTTGAAAAAAGCTTTAATAGCCTCCTTAATTCCTCATTGCCTTCAGAAAGACATGACTTCAGCATTTGCTAGAATTATGGTCAAATTCCTTAAAGACTCTCCTAGGTGGGCAATGCTCAGATATACATGTTCCTTTCTTCATAGATACAAATTATTCCCAAACCTTTTAAGTATAGAAGTTTTGTAAGGAAATCCTCATACATTTTCAGTAAAAAAAAATCATACCTGAGGTTAATGTCACATTAAAATGTTCTTATTTATTTCTGGTTTCCAAAATAAATTCAAGCAGACATTTTCCTCTCAGTTTTACTGCCATTTGCCTCATTAGCATCATGATTAAAAGGAAAGATGAAATAAAGACTTGACATTTCCATATGTGGTTTCAAGTTACTCATATAAAAATACTGCAAGTCCAAAGAGCAAAAGACCTTGAAAATAAAAACAGCAGATTAAATATATTTATTTAGAACTTACTTCATTAGCATTAATTAAGCTTTTACTTGTCTCATGAACCCTGAGATCTTTTCTTCTTCATTTGCAAACAGAAGTGCTTTTGCCAAGAGGGGGTGCCAAGGACCCTCAGTATTAATTATGCAAAAATAAAACACATGACAAATGTTTTTCCAGAAAGTTACCAATTTTTGTTGTATTTTGAACCTTGATAGAGCAAATAGTACATGAAGTTTTCAGCAACTAATGGCTCTTAAAGCATCTGCTGAGCAAGGCGTGTGTTTAGCATAGTCCCGCTAATTTCTCTAATTTACTAAAATTAGTCTTGTGCTTATCTGGGTACTTGGCAAATAGTGTAACATCAGAGAACTTTTTTTTTTTTTTCCTGCAGTATTTCTATTATCTAAAACAGTATTTAAAAGCCATACAAAAACCCTGAAATTTTGAAGAGATGGCAATTGTAAGGAAATGTCACGTTAACAGAGCAATTCAACAGACACTGAAAGATGCATTTTTGTGGGGCAGCAGGTGTTGATTAGGGGGGAAGGCAAAATGGGCTTCCACACGACAGCTAGGACAATGCTGACTGAGAACAAAGCAGAGGCTTACTTGGTCAGGTACATTTATTTATGATGATAAAAGCAGGTTTTGCTCTGTTTTGTTGCTGGGTTTCTGTTTATTTGCTTGTTTTTAGGTAGTTTTAATATAAAGTGAGGTCCTTTTTCATTAGATTTTTTTTCATTATTTTTGTAAAAGCTTCAGCTTCTGTGCCCCATTACCTATGAGTACCCTGTTCCATTATTTATTTATTTATTTATTTATTTATTTATTTTGGAACAAGAGGGCAATATTCCTGTTTACTAATATTTAAAATATTTTCTAAAAATTGGTGAGAGCAACCTGACTCCACAATTCAGCTGCAGTCAACAAATCGTTCATTGTGTATACAGGGTAACAGGTAATTCTACACAATGATGACCTAAACTGCATTAAAGCATAATAAAAGCTCATCTTCAGTCCCACCATTTAATAATGCTGTGTTTTGTTGATGGCATCAAATTTTGACAAAGAAAGCTATCAAGCTGCTACAAAATGATTTTTTAATTATTTTAGTATTCTAGGTAGCTAAACCATTTTCTTTACTTCTGCTACGTTAAAATATGGTTTTATTTATGCATAGACATTCACACATAAGTCAATCGATCATAATTTATGCTGATCCACCCAAATATATAACTCCAGTTCCCTTTACAACCACTTAATATATCACAACAATAATAAACTCAATGCAATAAATAAGTAACAAAAAATACCTATTATAAATACAAAGGAAAGTGACTTACATAGATATTTATGTTCATAGAATAAAGTGAACATAAAATGTCAAACAAAACAAACAACGTGTACCACCAAGGCAGAAGGAACTTAAGTAGTGAACTATGCAAAACTTTTAAGAAAAAGCTATGTCAAACTAAACAACTTCTAACCACACTTCACTGAGAGCTACTTAACTAATCCATCTGATGACAGATGATAAAAACTATCCATATTGCAAGAAATGCTGTGGAAGAACATTACATCTTTCATAGAAAACTCTGCATAACATGGAGACCAGTTTTTATGTTCAGGCTTCTACTGTGATATGTCTCCATGGATAGACATACATAGAAAAGGCTGCTCCTTCTACTGTTCAGTGCTCCCCATCCCTGCTTCCATGTCACGTACAAGCCAGGTCCAGCATGGAAACATGAAAACCTTTGCTACAAACTACTGGAGAAGGTAAGACCAAAGAGGAGAGAACAACGAATGAGAAATGGGTATTTAGACACCAGAGGTCCTTTAAAACCACCACCAACATTCTTCTCTTTGGCCTGCCTACCACGTCTGGGATATCTCTTTCTCAGACACATGCAATGAAGTTTCTAATCAAGTAAACAAGAGGCAGAAAAATGTTTATGAAACCAATTAGGTATCTATTTATGCTGGCTTATTTTCCCTGGAAATACCTAATACTGTGGTAATGGATTCTATAAAGGTGAGGTAAAGAGATAATCGACTGATCTCTTTCAAAATTTTGATCAAACTTCAGACTAAGCATATACAACAAATATTTAACAAATACATAAACAGTTCCCTAAGATACCAAGATACACAGAAATGGTATTTTAGATCTGGCACAGTTCTAACACAGTTAAAAGATTGCATTTTAAAGAGTGTGACCTTGGAAACAGTTCTCAAAAATAACAGCTATGTGACATTAAAATACATTAACTCATTAGCTAAAGTTTGTTCTCCCAAATGGCAAACATTTTCAATTTTACCACCAAAATGTCATGACTCAAACAGCAGATGTTTCTCTGAGCTTTTCTCTTAATCTACAGAATCCTCTACTCTAGGTAAATAGCAAGAAACTGAAATAACTCACAGCCACTGTGGTAACTTCAAAACAATGGTATGACAACCCAGACATCTGATATCTGACACAAACATAACTGTTGTTCTTCACTAGTCACATGTGGTTTGCTGTCCTGTTAGACAACCCTAGAAATTATTCATAACAGTAGACAACATAGAGTGATGTATGATTTCCACAAGGATGTAACATATTACTGTATACTTGATGTCACTGCAGTCATATTTCTCCACTGTGCAATACGCACTTCCCAGCTTCATATGAATTTTCCTGCTCAAACACTTCATCTGCTGATGTTATCTATTTGAAACTGTTGACAATTCCCCCGCATTGGAGGAACTCAAATTAAGATTCCTGCACAGGCTATGTTGTTACTTAGGTCTTCTGCAGAACCAAAAATTGGAAACATCTTAATTTAAACTATAGACAATTTATTGAATATGGTTGATCCAAGACCATGTGTTATCCTACACTATTTTGATTTAATCAAGGATCTTCTGAACAGTCATAGTGTAAAGTTATGTCTGACCCTGTCAGACATACCTATGCCTTTTGTTTCACATCTCATGTGGTAAGTTTGCTGACCAATCATGGCTATAGCACTGCTATTGTCTGCACGGCACCTGGCAGGGTAATATTCCTCTTCATTTTAGAGGTCTACCTATACTTTGTTTCTGCAATGGCCAAAGGGTGTGTGTCATGGACCCCTCTAGATTAAATTTTGGTTTATATATACAGGTTATTTGTTCTCTCCTTGTTCTTTAGTTGTAATGAATGGATCTTGGAGATTACTCTAGTTAACACACTAATGATTGCTTTGTTTATGTATTTCACTGCTTGTTTTATTTATTATGAATTATTACTATTTCCATTATTATATGAGAAAGACACATAAGTATTGTTTAGAGAGGGGCTCTGGTAAACCAAGTGTGGTGTATTGGTCAACACAGATCTGCAAGACTGCACCTTTCCCTTAACCCAGATACATGCTATTGATAGCTACTGCTGATGGATTGCCATGCTTTAGATCTTTCCCTTTGCAATTTCCTCTTCACCCAGTTTGACTGCCAACTGTTTCCTATACTACCTTTATTCAAAACTCGCTGATAAAGTGTTTGTTCCTGTGACAAAATTCTATAACTGAGAACCATTATGGTGAATTGTCCTCAGTCACACACCTCTCTGCTTAATCTCTTCTGATGGAATGATCTCTACTGCTCTGTTTCTGCTAAAGATGCAGCTGTTCCTTCGGACAGGAGCAACAACCATTATTCACGACAGTCTTCTTTCATGCTCCATCTACTCTTTTGGCTTCCTGATGAAGTGGGAGGGTAATTTGGCAATGCATTTCTGCCACTTTAGAAATCTCCTTTTACCATATAAACAGCTTCAAGAGGACATTCTTCTTATTAGAGATTCTTATGAAAGTGACCCTAAGTATGCTGTCATTGCAGGTTTACATCGATATGGTAATACTTGGTATCATTCAGAGTGCACAGAAGATTTTGTGTTTTAATCAAAGTTACTATTTCCTAATTCTGCAGACCATATGGCACCATAAAGCCCACAGTGGAGAAGATATTTTTAAAGCATGACATTAACTTTACTAGGGACATTAAAAAGATGAGTAATATTATCTTCATTGAATTATAAATTACACTAACATTTTCAAATTTGGATGATGAAGGTTGTACCTAAAAAGACTGCTATTTTTTTTGCAGTTCTGAGAAGTAATAGGATGCAACCTCTGCCTGTATCTGAAATTATTCATACCTATTTCCAGTATGACAATCTAGGTAAAACAGATATAGCATTATTCTGATTTATTATTTTTCTGAAGCTTTTGATAGTTAAGTCTGTCCCTGTCCCTTCCATCGCAGGAAAACAAAAAATTCATTTCTCAGTAACCACTGCATGTTCTTTTAGTTGTACTTTAGATTAGAGGAACAGCACACGAATAGTCTTATGAACAGCGATTTAAAATGTTTTTTTTTTATTATTTTGTTTTTTAATTCTGCTCAGTTTTGCAAACGCATCACCTTTCTGTTACAACCTACACAGGTTGCTGCATTCCATAATACCGTCTAGTAAATAATTTGCATATTTGTTACCATCAGCTCTGTCACTATGCTCTCATTATTGATAAATTAACACGGTAAATTATTAAAGCACATCAAGCATGTTCCAATTACTTTTTCCTTCCTGCCTCCACTTGCTTGATACAATACATTCCAACCAGAAACATTTTTTATGTTCTCACCATCTTGAGGAATAATATAAGCAAGGGGGTATATTCTCTAGACACCAAACTTACAATCTCTCTGTATAAACAAGTTACACATTCAAAGAGACTCCAGGATCATGCCTGTGAATATTAATGAGCTTATTAGAAAATTGCATGATTCCTATTCAGAGAGTTGGTGCTTTTATAAGTCTTTCTCTTGCCTTCATCTACCAACACAGGTCAGTGTAAAATCAATGCTGTTCCTAGAACCACTATTTTTTTCTTCTCATATTGAGGTTGGTCATAAAGGGTGACTCATATTCATAAAACATGGTAAAACTTTTGACAGAAAACAATATATGAAACACAGCATTGTTGGTTTTATTATTATGAATTCAATGCAGCACAAATGACCTTGGCAGTAATTTTCATACTGAAAAGCAAACAACACTTATGATTGAATTCATCACATCAACTTTTGGATGTTAAGCTTCTTGCTATTGTCCACAGTTTTCATTGATCATGCACTTAAAAACCTCTTCATCTTCAACTGTCCTTCTCTCATAGTGGTAGCTGTAAAGATGGCTATTCCAAAAATTATTTGAGTGTATGTTTAGATAAAGATGTGACTCTTTCAATAAACATACAATTAAAGATTTGCTTATTAGGAAGAAAAGAAAAAAAAAAAGATGCTTTTTATAAAAATAAAAACATCCCCCCAAAACTGTAACAGGACCATACCAGCATCCAGCAGAAATACATAACAAAACTTACCTTAATGCTTCTAATTTTTGTTTTTACTTCAGTCTGTCTGGAGTAAATAAATTATTAAACTACTTTCACCATAGCATTTTTAATGACTGTGCTTACCAGTTGCTGTCCTTGGATGCCCCATGCTGCATACTGTAATACTGAATCTTCTACTTCTGGAGGGTTTAACTCCCAAACTTCCCTTGAAACAAATGTAAACATTTTTACTTGAATACTCAGGCATCACCGTATTTATAGAACTACTGACAATGACATCATATTGAAAAATACAATGTGACTTACCTTGTGTGTATGTTGTAAATCACATATGAAGCTGTATAAGAATAATGAAAAACCTGTGACAAAAAAAAAAAAAAAAGCATAAGATTTACAAATACAAATACTGGATCAACAGACTACTGTTATGATCCCAGGAAGCCCAGGATTCTCTGGATGGCAGAGAAAAGGAAATCTAATGTATAGTCTTATGCTGCTGTCTTTATTTGTTATTTTGTTGAAGTCAACTGAAATAAAAAGGATTGTCATTTAAGTGCAAAATATCAGGGCCTGATGTATGTGGAGCCAGAAGATCCATGCTGAGGAACAGAATGGTACAGCAGATAACGTGATGAACCATCAAGCCAAACAGCTAAAGTCTTTTAAATCAAAGTGAACTATTACATGTTTTCTCTGCACTCAAACATTACTTTGTTATAAACATATATATATATATATAGTCAGTAATAGACATTTTGCTGTCTTCTAGACTTGGGTGATCAGTTTTAACCTAGCTCACTTCTTTAACAGTCTCACATTATGAAAATGGCGTAACTCTGTAGTATCAATTATTTTATTATGATGAATTGAAATTACTTCATGTTCAAAAATATAATTGTGATTAGGTATCACTGTACTAAGAGAAATTCTTCTTTTTAATGTAAACTATTTTCAGAAAGAAACATAAAGTGACATCCACTAGACTTACTATAGCTTCACATCTACAGAGTTACACTGTCTCCACTTGGAACATCAGAGACTTTTTTCTGGACAGTGTCATGCTAATTCCGGTTAGATAAATACAGATACACCAGCAAAGCTGAAACCCTGATATAGAGTATTTGTTGGGAACACTTTAGTTTATATTATCTGTACCAGGAATCTTTCAGCATCTCCACCAAAGAGAAGAGACAAAAGAGGATCACACATGAAAAGATTGGTTGGAATTTGCAGGTATCACATGCAAGAGGAGTTTCAGAGGTAGTTATTTTGAGCAGAAGTTTTTCAGTATCAGAATCATCTGAAACATCCTTCCAGGGACTCCATTTCCATTATTAGCTCCCTGTTGACACACAGCAAGAATTTAGCTGGCTGATGCTACAAGAAGTCCACAAAGGCCTGTAAGATTTGGAACTGTATTTTATGCATTTTTTGTTGAACGACCTGCCTATAAAATTCCTGGTTTGGACAAGAATCAGCTCCATTTTCCAAGTCTATGATGATTAACATCGAAAGTGTTGCTTCAATGAGAAGACACACACATATATTAATAATTATGCCCCAAAGTGTTTTTTTAATTATTATTATTACAGCTTATTATCATGCAAGGTACCAGCTTCTTCTGAGAACTGCTGTGTGACACAAATAGAGCCAAATCATAATGTTATGATTACTGTAGGAGATAGAAGGACACTGTGAAGAGTATTCTGAGAAGTTAGATTTATGCTTATTTTCTCATAACAGCTACCATAACCATATCTTTATCCTATATATACATATATATATACTTGTATGTATAGTAGACTGCTTACATGCCATAATGTTTAAATTTCAGTAGGGCTTATGGGAAAAATTAACCTGGTAATAACATGATGATTATCAAGACAGTTATTCAAGTACTACTGGTAAGACAATGAGACAAACTATTGGCTTCAAAGCTCTTGTTTTCTATTATAAATCTTATAATGCTAGAGGTAAGAGATGGCACATCAAAGGGACATAAACAGTTACATCATCCTGGTTTCTGCACAGGGCATATACTGCCAGAGGCTACCCAGAGGGGCACTTGCCCTCAGCTGTTAAAGGGGACAGTCTCATACAGCCAGTTACAGCAAAGAGGAATTGGTCTTTCAGTCTTCCAGGAACAGGGAAAAGTATCTGACAAAATGCTTGGAGGGCTGAAAAATGTTTTTTAATAAAAATATTTTCAAAGTAAATTACTAGACAGAATATTTTCAACAACAATAAAAAAGCTAAACTAGTAAGACATTTTGAGAGCTTTAAGAGAAAATATGTTATAACAACAAGAGGGACACTTCACATTTCACTTAAAACTNAATAAAAATATTTTCAAAGTAAATTACTAGACAGAATATTTTCAACAACAATAAAAAAGCTAAACTAGTAAGACATTTTGAGAGCTTTAAGAGAAAATATAACAACAAGAGGGACACTTCACATTTCACTTAAAACTCTCCTTTTACCTTCTAATAAAATTTATAAATGTTTATGTAGAAATATTAATATCTTTGGTGTTAAAAATATTGATACCTTTGAAAGAGCTCCACAACCTGACGATACCAACATTACAATGAGGTCACCTTCAGAAGGGGTGTTCACATTTTTCTCAAATTACTCGTGTTAGCTTTCTTCCTTAATAAGAACACTATGAATAAACTACAAGTAGGAAGTTCGTCCTGCTTGCAATAGTCACATACTGAAACACAATCATTATCTAACTTTAAAAAAAAAAAAAAAAAAGGGTCTGTAGAAAATCTTTTTTTTCAAGTCTGGCATATACAATAAACACTACCTTGCTAGGAGGCTCTAGCAGTTTTGTATAAAGGCTTACCTCTGGCTTATATACCATTTTTAGGATCTCCACTATTTTGGTAAAGTCAGCTTACACAGAGGTGTACCAGCTGCTGGGACCATGTCTCCTGATCCCTAACGCACCCCATCTGGCACCACACAGGAGGAACCCAACTGAGGACAGCAAGCTTGACACTGAACATAGTGACTCTCACATATCAGTGCCCCTCAAAATACCAGGATCAAACCTTCCCCAGTGCCACCAGCCAAATCCTCTTTGGAAAAAGTATATGGGGAGGCATATAGGCTCTGGGGATTCTAGCTTGCATTTTTTCTTTTCTCTTCTCTTCTCTTCTTTTCGGGTGTGGGGGGGTAGCGTGTACTAATCAGAGAAAAATCTGGTAATTTATGATGGAGTTTGCAAAGAAACAGACTGAGAGCTCAGAGAGGTAAAGCTCAGGCTGCACTGCTCCCTCTCACTGTACATTCATTGTACATTTACAGTGAAGTCTTTTTGTGTTCTTCAACATTCAAATCTGAAGTGCTATCATTTCTATCCTGAAACGTTTTCAAACATTTCTTGTACTCCGTGCCTTGTAACTAGGGTGGTATCAAAAAGACTAAATGAAGGCTAACGTTTTAAACACGTGCAGTTATCTACTCCAGCTGTCCAAAAAAAAAAAAAAGACATTTAAGCGTTGTGAAACTGAGGGAGATGAAGAAAGGTTGTAGTGAAAGAAGACTCATCTTCTAGGCATATGGAAAGGAATTGATTAATGAATATGGACACAGGGAAGGTCTCTAGGACGTAGAACAATGCAGGAGAGCAAAGGCTTTTAAAATATTAAATGCATTACAGTAATTTCTGCACTGACATATCAGTGAAGGAATACGAAGAAAGGAAAACAGCCTATTAAGATTTAATAATGCAACTATACATGTTAAGGTCGGACACCTGAAAGCTCCTTGCCTCCATGGTCGGCATGTATCTTGCTAGGGTTCAGGCCTTTCTGACAAGTAAATAACTTGCCTGTTTCTACTGTGATAAGCTGGAAAATATTCCACACAATGTTCATCTAAGGATTGTGCAAATGGCTTTTTAGATAAGATTGACAACATACCTCCCCCTCAACAAAATTTATTTTTCTTTTGCCACAGAATGTAGTTGGTAACAACTGTTGCATATCATATATTTCTTCTGAATTCAGTCTTTCATCAATGTATAAACTGAAGATAGGCTTTCATGTGATGCTGCTCAACACTAAAAAAGTTAGCTGCATTTGCGTATGAAAACATGAAATTACAGAACGAGGTTAAAAAGTATCTTCAAGACGAATTGCTCCAGTCAAAATATATTGAAATAACAATCTATTATTCAGCTAACAGCCAACCATAAAAAACAAAACAAAACAAATGAACAAAAAAAAAAACCACATCAATCATGTCCAAACTTTTAGATGACATATTGTTCTGAGTTTTTTTTTTTTTCCTTTATTTCCTATCTTTCAAGGAATGTCTCTGTCTTTCTAAGGTCTCTAAAAAGGAAATATTGTCTTAGAACTCAATGCATAGCCCAGCAAGACACAGGAAAACAATGTGCAATATATGCTTAGCCAAATACATTCCTGTAATATACTCCAGGAAATATTCAGTTCACTGTTCTTGGGTAACTTGGAAAACATCCCTCAGTAGAATAATGTTTGTGCTAAAAAGCTGCTAGGAAAACTTCACCAGCAGTATTTCCACAGGATGATGAGGGTCCTCAGCTCCAGGGAACAGAGGAGAGCTGATGACATTAGAACCTTGCAGCACTATAATCACTATAATGCCAAACACCTTGATGCATCCTATATCCATTTCCTATGTTGTAATTAACATGTGAGAGGATATAATTGGTTTATTTAGAGCAATAATGATGCCTCCTTGCTAACATGGCTTTTTACAAGGTAGTCCTGTATTTTCATTTTTACCCATGCAGACACCCATACTCTGAACTAGTTTCTGAGGTTCTCATTGCTGCTATACTCTGTAAATTCTCCTTTCAGATTCAAACAAGACTTTTCACAGGGCATAATAGCACTCAGTCTGAGCAAGAACAACAAGAAAAAATGACAGTATATGAAATACAAATTTTAGCATCTGCAGTATACTTTCAGTTATCCCAAAGTTTATCAGCCAAATGGGATATATTTCTAATATGCAATATTCCTACAGTAGATATATATTTATTTGTATTTTATCTAGTAAATAGCAAAGAGACTACTTGAAAGCCATGCCCTTCCCATTAAATAAATAAATAAATAAATAAAAAGGAGTATCATCAAATAACTAAAAACATAGAATATGCCATCATGCTCATCCCTCTTACCTTGAAACACATACATTGAGTTGGGAAGAGAGAGGCAGTTCTAAACCATACAGATCTTTATGATTCATCAGTGAGATATCAGATCTTTTATGGGTTCACTTCCGATCACCTCTAAAAAAATCTAGGATTTTAAGAGACTACTAGTCTGAATGAAAATTGATTTTATTGTTCTAACAATTAAAAGAGTGAATCAGAATTAAAAACAGAATGATCAGCCTTAGTTGCAGAAAAATTTAACTGTTCCAATACATGCATGACTCCCAAATAGTATTATTCATAAAAAAGAGAAAGAACAAGAAACAGCTTTTATTCCTTCACTTTCACAGCAGGCAGCTATTAGGCAGTTCAAAGCTAAGAGAACCCAATCTGAAAGAGTTTTGTGTGCCTGAAAGCTTTTCTATTTTTTCTAGTTACATCAGTCGGTCTAATAAAAGATATTACCTCTTCCCACAAATCTCGTCTCACTTACCTCTTCAGGCCATCACATCTATAACAGTGTTAGCGAGAAACAAACATTCCAGATCCCAGGTGAGAAGAGGAAAAAAAAAAAAAAAAGGCCCTACCTAAAACTAAAAATGGTGTTTCTTAATTAATAACCTTTGTTATAGTATATATCATAAAACACCTGTGAATCAAGAAACCATCAGAGAGGAAACACTGAAACAATGAAATAAACAGGAATACATCTTGCAAGGACACTCACTCCTTCATTCATCCATGACCTTTCTCAGTTTTTAACACTGTACATAATAAATCAGTGAAATGGTTATGCATGTTTTCAAAAGGCCTTGGTGGGTGCCAGACACAGGAACTATTGCCTGTTGTACACAGCTTGAAGAATAGCAACACGAACAGGATTTTGCCTTCATCCTCTTTTCTACAATTGAATTAAGTATTTGAAGAATTACTGAAAAATCTACTTAAGCTTAAAACCAAACCAAAAAACTTTTCCATGATAAAGCAATTACAAGGCCAAGATAAAAGTTAACCAATCATTCATTCATCATTCATGCAAGGAAATACTTCCACACAACTACACATGGAACTGCATTCACCATTTGAAAGAGACCTTCGCTAAAGAGTCAAAAAATCAATTTCAAAAAAGAGATGCAAACATACGTTGTTTCTTTTTTTGCCTTTGGGATAAAAGTGTCTTGTAAGAAAAAAAGGAACCTGCAGAACAAGCAATGAACTACAAATAATAAGCAAGTACCAGAAGCAAAGTGGAGAGAATATGAGGGGAACACAATAAATATAGACCCATAGGACGGTTAGAGAGACATTTTGAAGGGATTACTGAAATTAATGCACTATAGCACTATGCTTGGGCCACAGTTGCACCAAAAGCACGTGACATAGCAGACAGATTGAGACTATGTCAATTGACTTTGGGCAAGTCCATACCACAGATGCACAAAACCCATCTAACTCCACAGGATTTAATCCCAGTTAAATGTGAGGGCAATGAAGCGGAACGTTGAACTAGTTGTGCATGGGCTGATGATACAGGGCTTTGGCATGGCTTCTCAAGCATGACACTGCATTGATCCAGCCACGGCATTTCAGACTGCAATTAGTATCTACACACAGTGCGACAACATACAAATTAAGACTTAAATGAGGTTGGATGTCTCTACAACATATTCTGTTGCATGATATTAGATGTGTCTTTGTTACTTAATTTTCAGCTAGCATGATATGAGCCAGCCAAAAGGATAACTATTATATATTTACAGAAAGACAAGATACTATACATTCAAATCCACTCTCTATACAAAATCACAGTTTATACAAATTATGCAAAGTCTATACATATTATCTAAATAAATTATGCAAATTATTATCTAAATTATTTCTCCCCTAGCTAGTGGTATTTCACTCACAGTTTTGCTATGCGTACATTGGTGTAATTCAGAGTTCCAGCAATGAAAATGAGAAAAGACTTTGAGCTGGTAATTAATATTATACATAAACTCTTTATTCTGCTGCACATTTGGAAAACACCAAACTATTTGTGGTCAGATTTCATCCTTTGTGGCAGTGACTTGAAAGCAACTGAGTTACAGCAGGAGGGTGTTAGTCTTTGCTTTATGCTATCAGGATTCAAAGCTGTAACTTTTTGCACTCCAAGAAATGGATCAACATTCACATAACAAACTTCTATTCTTCATTTCCCTTTTATGAGCTTTAAGACATGTGACTTTGCTAGAACCACAGTGCAAAGAGAATGTAATGTGCTGGGACAGAAGTTTCACAAAACAATAAATATAATACATTCTTTTCTTCCTTTTGTGTTACTGGATGTGTTAGTGAAATCTGTGGTGTAGTTAACAAGCTGAAATCAGTAGCAGCATGACTACTGATTTCTAAATCAGTACTAAAAGCAAAGTACAGCTGCTGGATGAATCCTCCACCTATTTCACAAGTGATGTGTTAAATAATTAAATAATGTTATCGATAACATTATTAGCTGAAATCCACCTTCCTTGAAAACTGCATTATCATTCACTTTGAATGTTCTCCATTTGCTTGTCCAGTCTGACTCCATGTGTTCTCCAACACAGGAACTGCTAGTAAAGCAGCTTAAACAATTAAATTTGGCATGGCCAAGTTTGGGTTTCATGTAATTGGCTGTTTGAGTGCATAACAAGGGAAAAGAGAGCTCTGCAGCATCAATTTCAGAGCTGCAGACACATGAAACCAATATGGATTACTTATATCACAAATGAAGAGCTTGAATAAAACACTGTATCAATAATGGAATGACCCTGTATATTTATGAAAATAATACTGGTTAATGAAAGGATTTCTGTTGATTTCCAGGCATGGCAACAATTACAGTGAAAGCTTAGACTATGTATTGATACTAAAGATCAACTCTTGCAGGGGTGTACACCAGAAATGGTTCACATTGTGCTTCAGTAAAGCAGTACGTTTTGTTCTTGGTAAGTGAAGTGTTTGGCTGTTATTTGCCTGGTCCTAGATTCAGCAAGAATTTAAATACGAGTTTAATCAGATGAGTTGATGACTGATTTCATATGGATTACATCTGGGGTAGGCAAAGGCACAGAATTTAATTCCTTCATGAACTGTGGATTTGCACCACAATCCAGCAAATCCTTTCAGCATACCTTAATTTCACACTGCAGTTAATGATATATTGCTTCATAATTCATACAGCTAGAAAGGACTGCTATGATCATCATGCCCGACCTCCTACTTCTGAAAGACAGTTTATGAGACTTCACATTTCAAGTAGTATGACAGACAAACAGAGATTCCTAATGGGTTATTCAACAGGTTTCAGAGAAAGCCCTGAGAAACAACCAACCATAAAGTCTATAAGTCTGAGATGAAGAATTTCTACACATCTTTGAATCCTATTGTTCCTATTCAATTTTGGAAAACAAAAACAAAAATTTTGCTGGTATTAATGTCTAAATCTGTACATATTTTTTTGCATATTTTTTGGCCTTTACAGGTGGAATATCTTATTTCTGAAAGCTCTGTATCTAATTGCAAAGAGTTAATCTAAGCTAGCTTGATGCATTTGCAGCACTGAACTTAAATGACAAGGTTATAACTTTGCAAAGCATCATATTTATTTGTTTCACTCAACATCAATTACCTGTCATGATTGATAAGAGCCATTGCATATCATTGGTAATAATTTATGGTTAGAATTAATACTTTCGGGTATGAAATATTACCAGCCACAACAACTACTTGCTGCCAAACTAAAATAAATATAAAAGCGAGACATTTCTAGACATGCAATTTATCTGTAAGAAAAAAGGCTGTCAAGGAAGCCTAAACAAAAATGTACCTCTAAAAAATTTGCTAAAGCTTCAACCATTCCACATATAACTTTTCAATAAGATTAATTATCTGCAGAAGACATTCACTGCAGAATGTTAATTAATTCACAATCAATTAAACTCAGTTCATCTAACCAACAGTAATGTGATACAAACCATAGTTGAGAATAACTGCAGAAACTTCTTTTCCTTCTGCTACATCAAGAGCTGAGATAGACCACCCTATATTTGGATATGCAACTCAATCATTTCTGAATATATAATAATTTCAGATGAGTGAATTATTCAAGAAAGAATGTTCGGCATTACTACTTCTGAAAGCCTCATATATCACTGCCATTTGAAATTCTATTAGTTACACTATCATGTAAAATATGTTCCCTGAGTCTTGTATGAGATGACTCACAACAAAAATTTATGATTTTTTTTTCTGGTTTATTCACCTTCGGCATTAAAAAACAGGTGTAACTTCACTGAAATCATAGTTATATGACAGTGAAGCTGGTAAGCCTCGAGCATAATGTGAACATTTTTATATTGATACATATGTACACACACATCATTCTCATGCACGCTCACACTCAAATTCAGTATGACTAAAAATCTGACATGAATATTTCAGTATTTATAGAAACTTGTCTTTTGCTAAATTGCTTACAGGCAGCTTCACAATGTGCATGCTTCACATGTGCATTTGATCTGAACTAGTGTAATGGGAAACACACGATACCAACTCTGACAATACAACCAGAAATTTATCTCCATAGAAATATTAGGCTGGTGAGGGTGCTTGCTTCTGGTCAGTCGAGCTGGAGAACACAATTCTGCCTTAGAAAAATACATATTTAAACACTTTAATACTGCCCAATGCTTCAAACTGTCTGATCTCTTTACAGGGTCCTTCCAGAACAACCTGAGTCCCATACAAGAGGCATCTCTTATGAGAAATTTAGATTGAATATCTCCACACATATTGAAAACTTTTAATTGAGACCAAAATATGTTTTATATCACTGACTCTTGAAAGCAGAACTGCATCAAGCCTCCTTGGAGTGTTTGTGATGGTTTAATTTAGTTTGCTCTTTCAGGTACTGTGGAAGAAACAATTGAGCCAAGATGTGTATTTTGTTCTCAGTTTTTCTGAGATAATATGTTCCTCACATATTGTATTTATTCAAACAGATTACTAAAGAGGAAATTGGAAAAGGCAGAAAAAATAACGCCTTGTTTTGAAGACACACACTTGTACATGTGGTGATGTTTACAAAAATGTGCATTAGCTGATTCAAGTGAAATATGTGCAAAGAAATGGGTAAAAAAGTGAAAAAAATATTTTCTAAAGTCATATTCCATATAAAATATAATGTCCAGTTTCTGAGCACAAAACTGAGCTGAAGATACCCTGAAACAATGAGGATACAAAAGAAAATCAACGCACACAGTGGGATGATTTTGAAGAAAAGACTACAGTCTCAATTTATTTTTTTTCTTCTCTGGACCATCTGACTCAGTCTGGCAGCAGTAAGACAGCACATACCGGATGTTCCTCTGCTGTTTGCTTGCAAATGACACAGGGAGATGAAAAGACCCTATGGAGCTCAAGAAGGGATAAGCAATGAGATAAATGACCTGCGAGTCTGAAGAAATGCAAAGGGAAAATGGAAAAGAAAACAGAGCTGGGGGAAGCAGATGGGTAAACCAGCAAGCAAGAAGAAGGAAGAAAGAATACAAAGAGATAGAGCTAAATTTACTAGGACGGGAAAAAAAAAAAAAAAAGAGAGAGAAATAATAAAAAGACAGAACAAGTATAGAACAAACCAGAATTGAGTCCCTTAAAGGACTGAAAATGAAGAGAATCAGATCAAAAGAGAATGAACAGGCAGCAGGGAAGGAAAGCAGTCAGCAGATCTGCAGCATGTGGGCATGGTGGCTGGAAAACAAGGGCTCTTGGGAGGGATGAAGGAAATTTATGTAGAACTGAGTGGCTTTTAGAGCCTTCCTCTTTTGGAGGATAAAAGATGCAAGTGAAAACGGCAAATCATTTTCTCAGGAATCTGACAGTTCAGTACTTGAATACATGAACTTCCTCTGCCTTTTGCTACCTTTTTTGGCATCATCACTAATTGTTTAGCATGGATGTGCCACGTGGAATAGCGGGAATGCAGCATGTGTTTCAGATGCGATAATTTGTTGCCTTCTCTAGGAGTCTCCTAGAGTGATACCAGGACACCTTTAATCATATCTCTGGGTGTTAAGGCTTTCCAGGGATTTTTGTTGTATACTACTGTTTTTTTTGTTTCTTTTTTGTTTTGTTTTGTTTTGCCCACTAGCATGCAATTCCGTATTTAGTCTTCTACAGAGTTTTTGTGAGAAAATGGCTGTTTGTCTGCCTTGACTTTTGAGTATTTATCTGCCTTTAGATCCCAAGAGGTCAAGCTGTGAACAGGTTTGCCAATTACTTTTGAAATCCATGAGGTTAAATGATCCTGTACCACTACCACACCTTTATCAAACAGCCAGGCAACATGGCTGGGATCCCATCGCTCCAAACCATTCTCTAAAAACCCCGCTTAAACTCTTCAAATGATTTAAATACTGCAAGCCAGATTTCTCTCCTTCTTACTTCAGTTCTGTACTGAAGTGTGAACTCCAGTAGCTTCAACAAACTATACCTATGTTAAGACAGCATGAAAAGAAAATCTTGTCCATAGGAGTAAGTTCCATAAGTATCATTAAGGCTAAATTTCATCTTTAGTTTTAAGCTTCCATTTTGGTCATGCCTTATTCATCTTCCTTATCTCTATGATTTCTCTGGTGCTGTTCTTCCTGCTAGCTGGCTTATATTGTTCGCCTTCTGTTCTACTACCTTGTTACAAAACTGAGCAAAATACCACCTTTCCATGCAGTTTCCAACAATTGAGCTCACAGCTAGTCATCCACTCCAGCACTTCCTATTAACAAGCCATGATGCTTCTTGTAGTCTACTAGGCCTACCCTCACTAATTTTCTCTTATTGTACCATATTTCTACATTAGTCTCTGTTGCTACCCCTGTCAAAAGAACCGTCATATCATAAAACGGCCACATGAAGTAGACTCTTGTAGCAAATAAAAGACCTCTCCATGATGAAGTGATTAAAAGGTCATGATAAGAGAGCTATTCATTTAGTACAAGGGACTACTTCACAGTGATCTCAAAGAAGCTGTAACAAAGTGATGAATACCTCACACCAAATTCAGCTCTCTGGGAAACATCTAATCTGGCGCTATATTTGCAGACAATAAATAGAATTAAAAAAGTTAAATTTGTGCAGATAGTTGACTGCCTTCACCGAATCATTAATTTATTGCCTAAGACCCCAGACTAACAACGTTTCATGCTTAAATACCTGAAAAGACCTGTCCTAACTTAAAAAGAACACAAAAATTGGATAATAAAGAGGTGCATCTTAATATTTCTCTAAAAAGTGGACCCAACCATTTGATCTGTTAGGTCTGCCACACTACCCGTGTTCCTCAGAGCATGAAACCAAGGCTTGGTTTAAAGCATAATGTGCAACAAAGACAACTTTGCAAAGATGTGCTTAAAACATTTCTCTGGGACAGTTACATAAAGGTCTACTCTTTGCAGTCTACTTCAAGGTATTTCAACTCTGTCTGTGTATGTATTTTAAAAGATCTTTCATTCCATCTGTACCAAAGTAACTGCTAACTCCCGTTTTGCAGGAATTCACTTATTCATCACTCCTCTTTTCAACACTGTTGAGAAATGCAAATGCCAGTAGATAGATCTGCTTTCTTGACTGACCTGTTGGCCTAGTCAGAGAAGAGACAGTCAGCCAATTTTTCTTTGATCAAGGAGCCAGGAATGCAGCCAAAGCCTCTTCTGAGAATGATAATGGGTTTCTCATGCATAATGTAGACAGGAGATACCCCTGCCATACAATTTGCTACAAGAAGAGAATCACAAGATGGGATGGTTAAGGTGCTGAAAAACACACAGACCTTTATTGTCTGGGTATTTACTCTAGGACAAAGTTTTAAATTACAGGATTATGTAATAATTTTTTAAAATCTGGAAGTGGTGGTTTAAATTATGTTCTTGCAATGGTGTTTCTAATGAAAGGCTGCTCTGCCTCAGCATTTTATAAGCAATGACCTGGGTCAGGCTGACCCTTTTCCTTCAGGCTAAGTAAATCTATATTCCTGGGGAAAAAAAAAAAAAACTTTTCTGTGAAGGTTACTTGTCCCTCCTTCAGTGAAGTAGCAGCAAATTCCAGATTCCAATGATAAAAGAGCTAGCTAGATACTTCCCTGCCTTATTTCTCTAGTTTCTGTTGTTGTTGTTGTTCTTTGGAGAAATGACTGGTAAAGATTTTTTTTTAATCTATTTTCATCCTTTTCCTTTATATAATGTTCTTACCACATCTTTCGTCCTATTTTAAAAAGAATTAACTTCTTCATTTGTTCTTGATGTTAAATATTTCTCAGAGAACTATTTTCTGTTCTGATTGTACAGTCACAGGACATAACAGACCACTTGTTAAATTGCATCAGATATTTGTTCTTATTAAGTAATAGCAAAACAGCTTTTTTTAGCACTCTCACACAATTTTCTCACTGTTAATGGTGTACACAGCAGTGGCTACTGACAAGGCTTTTTCCACCAGTATGTCTGAAGCAAAATTTCTTCATTACCACCACACATCTTCTTTCCACTGCCTCCATGTAACATGGCCTTGGATCCTCTTGTGTTAACATAGCTGATAAAATACAGTACAGTTTGCTTCCTGTTTGACACTGTGCTTTTCCTAAGACATTTAGAAGGGCATTGACAACAACGCCATTCATCATCTTCACCTACTGCCTTGTCAAAGTAAGAAAAGACAACTTCAACTTCAAGAATGAATTCAGGAGAATAGAAAAAAATACCTATACTTAATTCTTCTATGTTGGCTGGTACAGAATATATGAAAAGTACTGGTCATAGACATTTCATCACAACTAATAGCACAGATGGTATTGCTTGTGTTAATATAGCTCCCCTGAGAATTAATTTTGTTGTGCCGTTAGACCTTTCCTCCCTTCTTTCAACATTTCATAATTTTGTTGATGGTATTTATAGAATTCCCCATCTGTCAACTCACTAGTTTCCCTATTTCCATCAAGAGACATCAGTTCCAAGTATTTCATTAAAGCCCTGTTCTGATAATCTGCACCAACAAGATTTACAAGGTCATGCATCACGCTCACAAACTGACTAACTTCACGGTGGTTGCTAGGCTTACCATTCCCCATGACAGTGAACAATACCTGTTTCCAGCTGTTGTAGGACACCTTTTCCTATGAGATGCAACCTCAGGTTGCTATCTTAAGCGCAAAGTGTCTTCAGTGATTAGACTTTAAAAATATTTTTCTAATCATCTCTGTGTAAAAGCTGCAGAAAGGGTGCTCAAGTCATCAGTCAAGGGTGCATCAGTCATCAGCTAAGGCAGTATCAATAACACTACATATTTTCCTGTATGGTTGTTAAATGTTTCCGTGATCCAGCTTCACTACACCAAGTGTACTGCTGTGGTACACCAGTTGGAGTTGCTTTTTTAGCACTGCTGCATGCGCTACAAGTCAGTTTGAAAAACCTCCTGACAAGTCACTTGCACATTTCCTGACCTTCTATTCTGATCCCAAAATCTTTGTGAAAAAGCTGATCACCTCAGATAAGTAAAAATAAATAAATCTGATAAACAAGCTAGGTCTTTCTATGATTAATTATGTGGGACATTCTTTTTGCAGTTGTTCTTTTAAGCATTCTTCATTTCAAAGGTATTTATCATTGCATATACTGAGTTGAACGGGATTCTGAATGTGATCTCTGGAGGAACTTTTTTCTTTTGTGGGCTTTTGATCTAGTGACCAAAGCTTTTATTATTATTATTATTATTATTATTATTATTATTTGCTTATGAACTTAATGTAGGAATTGTGATTTTTAGATGAAACATATAAACAGAAATGTTAATTTGTACACAAATTCTTACAACCCATAATCATTAGAAAAGCAACATAGTTCAAGAAACAAAAATTCTGGTGGGTTTTGCTATAGCAAGGACTAACAAGCTCAATAGCCACTTTATAAAAACTGAAATCAAATATGTTTGTGAAACCCAACGTGAATGTTTCAGATCATATTTTCTACCTAGTAATCTAGATTCATATTTTGGCATATCACCTGACAAAGAGAAATTGAAAGGAAAAGATTCTTGACAGAAGAAATCCCCTATTAAGAAAACCTATCCTCATTTTAGGCCTTTCAAATCTAGGTATTGATATAAACTCATTTACTGCCGGATCCTCTTAACCAATTTCACCTGTGGTATGAATGCATCTGAAAAGATACACTCTACAGGAAATTTCTCTCTCTGATGAAATTCTTTTTATTAACTGTAGTGAACCTTAACTAGTCCATTAATGTGTGATTTGTATACAGATAAAAGTAAGCAATAAATTTAAATGTGCACTACTATTAAGATAGCATACAGGCTCACAGTGGTTCACTCGTTATATAAAGTGACAACCGGACACTTTGGGTTATTTGCACAATGAAACCTTAAAGATTTATCTGGTCACGGAGGTTAACAAAGTAGTCAGCAAACCGTGGGGATGGGTTATACTTTCAACAAATTATTGCACATTGGAGCTCTCTTGCAGGGACAACAATAATACTATGGTTCTCTCATGGCCATTTTTGACATACCTGTTTATATGCTTCTTCTGCATATAACATATATGGGGAATAGACTTCTAAGCTTTCTAAAGGTGACCGCATTTAGGTGTCAGATCAAGTCAATGAGATGTCAATAAACAAATGAGATGCTCACCTCTGTCATGATTCCCAAAGATCTTCATTGTGCTTTTCTGCACCTTTAGGCATTTGAATACCTCTAAAACTAACACTTAAGTCCTTGGAAATTCTTACCCTTAACCTTTCCATGTGTGCTAAAGCCATCATAATCAAAACATAAAGTAATCCAAGTAATTTTGTATCAAATACCTGATGCTTATATTCCTCTCACATACTCAAGTGGAGCAAATCCCACAATATAGCCACTTATTTGACATTTAATTAATTTGCCTTATAATTCAATGGGCAGAATTCAATGATTAAACCTAAAGTGATTATGTGTATAATAAGTAAAAACAGATCATTCCTTTTTTAAATTTCAGTAGTGGTAGTTATAAAAATGTTTAAGCACCTTTAATATGAGGAACAATCCAGTAAAATTCACATTTGTATCCCTTTAAGAATAATAATGAGACTTTAATCAAATTAAGCTTCTTAGATTTTCAAGTAACCAGTGGCTATTTAATTATAATTCACTGGCCAGATTCTCAGTTGCTGCACTGCTTTCTACCTCTGGGGACTCTGTATAGCTAATATGAACATATATATCCCCTTTTTAAATACTCAATTTTGTCTTTTTTTAATAAGTGGTTTATTTGTCATAAGAAATATACAATAGGACACATGCTCAAGACAGTGAACAACCATTTATTTCTGTTTGATCTAGATCTTGACCATTAGGTTCCCTGAAAGCTTCTCAGAAACCTTATGCTACAGAAATTTCTTGTCCATTAAGCAAGGTCATTACAGAATCTGTTACTCATAATTGTACAGCAGTTTGAATGCTTACCCAAGTCCCTTTCATTATATTTTACTTATAAAATCTATAAATTCAGTATGGAATCTGAGATTAAAAAAAAAAAAAAAGATACAGAAACATATATGATCCAGGCTTCTTTCAAAGACGAGAACAACGTCAGATTGCTACAAGCAGCAAAGCTTTGTACACAGTAAGCAGAAGGGAAGGGATTCGTAGTAAATGCACCCTCTTGTGGGGCACAGATTTATTCTCAGTCTGGTTCTGTGGCCTGAGACTGAGGGGTGTAACTGTTCCAACCCTCAGTCCAAGTCTGGATCTTCTCTGAATTAATTCAATAAAATTCCACGGTCTTCAGCGGTACAGAACACAGCTATCCTCACAAAAATAAAGAGCCATTTCAGGCATCTATTTCACATGTGGAAATCAGCTTGTAATTAAGTAAATGTTTCATAAGGATCTGTGGAGTGACCTGACTACACACCATTCCCATTCCAGCCAATATTAAGCAAGCACAGAGATATATGGGTTTTACGCGAATGCTGTGGGAATGAGATTAAATGTGACCCTAAGAATTAGTACTTATTAAAAAGATGATCACTCCTTCTTCTCTCTTTTCATATTTAGAATGATAATCAGCAAGATCAGTGCACCCAAAGCACAACACTATCGATGTAATACAGGCTACTACTGGTATATGATTACGCTATATGATTAATTGCATGTTCATTTTGTGAGTTAGGAATTTATAAGGGTCTGTTAAGAACTTTTGTATTAAGTGTCTTCCCTCTTTTTCTCTCTCTANCTATGTGTTTTTTTTTTTTTTTTTTTTTTTTTGTATGAATTAGTTCAGTGGTACCTGACACCTAAGATATATATAACTAAATGCTATTGAGTTCTTTCTGTTAGAAGACACTTCTCTCTCAGTAATTTAGGAAGCAGGTAAAGTTAGTCAGTCTGCTAAATATTATGCTTTGATAGAAGAAATTTTAACTTTCTCATCATCCATTCTAGTTACTAACTGATGGGGCTTCCTACTGAAGACTGCTTTCTTTACATATGGGAGCTGATCTAACAGGACTCACACCCAGAAGCCCATTACTTTTTTTTTTTTTTTTTTTTTTTTTTTTTTTGAGAGTACTTT
>VXAA01006526.1:1093684-1174377 GCA_013399115.1 Anseranas semipalmata
AAATATTTATCAAGTGTACTGTTTTGAGTTTTGGTGGAGTTGTCTTTGCATTAAAAATACTACCAACCCCCTTGGGAATCTACAGGTCAAGACAGTCCAGGTAACCAGGTTCACACTGAGCTTTAGTCACCACAAAGAGGAATTTACAGCTAAAATGTTGCAAACTATCTAAATGCACGAGGAGATACAAATCCAGGTAAAATTCTTAAAAAAAACAAAAAAAAACAAAAAAAAACAAAAAACTCTTCCTGTTCTGTCAATACCTCCAAACATTTGAAATCTGCTTGAAATTTCAAACTGAACTAAAACTGAAGATGTTCTGCAATCCCTTAGCACTTATATTATGCTGCTTAACATGACATTAAAACTAACAAACAAAACGGAAAAAAAAAAAAAAACAAAAAAAACAAAAAACTCTTCCTGTTCTGTCAATACCTCCAAACATTTGAAATCTGCTTGAAATTTCAAACTGAACTAAAACTGAAGATGTTCTGCAATCCCTTAGCACTTATATTATGCTGCTTAACATGACATTAAAACTAACAAACAAAACGGAAAAAAAAAAAAAAACAAGGGAGAAAAGAAACCCAGACATTTGCATTCTGCTAATCTCACAATAACCAGATAATAAAAAATTAAATTTTCTCTGGTAAAGTTTGATAAAACTGGAATGATCTCTTTAAGTATTTATAACTATGAATTTTACATGAAAAAAGAAAAAAAATCAATAACTGGAAGTAGCACAAAGCCTAGCACAAACCTACTGTGCTAAGTTAAGCGTCTGCTCTGAATCATCCCCTGGAGAAGTTTCTCTTCCTCCACTGAAAATAGAGGGAGACCAGAGAGGAGAACCTCTTAACTCACACCTAAAATTGTGTTAGTATCCTTTTCACATCTCCATTGAAAGGTCTTGCTCATGTCCTACTCAGTCCTACCGAAGAGTGCGATTTGTTCCCTTGCACATTTTTAGGGACAAATAGTCTTATAATCTTAATGTATTTATTCAGCCTTATAATCTGCAAAACACTTTTCTATTGTGAAAACCCTCAAAACCCATAGAAATGACAGTCGAGAAGTTTTCACTAAAAGAAGGAAAGACTGAGCTTTCAGATTTCTCAAAAGGGAAAAAGACGCAAGATATAGGGCAGAGGAACTTCCACATTTTTTGCTTCAGATCAGCCCTACAGCAAGTAAGCAGTAAGCCTTCAGTAAGGTCAATTTATCTGAACTGCCCATGCAAACTTAACAAAACCAAGGGCAAAGTTCAGTTCAGTAAGATTTATAATCACTTACACCTTACCCACCTTAGAAGTTTCAGTTTTGGTAAGTTACAAAATAAACCATTTCAAAGCAAACCATCATCACTATTTATTTATGCCAAAGACCACTGTTAATCAAAATGAAGAGTAACACCTAGGCATTTTGACTAATTTTATTTATTTATTCCACTCTGTCAGCACCTGCTTTTGGCAGTCAGGACTGATCCCTCAAGGAACCTGATGAATCACACTAACATAAGCTTTTCTGTTTAAAAACTTATCATGCTTTAAAGTTCTTATATATTGAGCACTATGTTTGGTTTCTGTAATGTAGTTAACATAACAAGAATTGTATGTAGTACCATTTTTTTAGTTTCCAGTTCTGGACAAAAAAAAAAAAAAAATCTCTAAAATTTAACTCTGACAACCTGCACTTATTACTTACTGGTTGACAAGCTAAGGATTTTCAAATTAAGATTTCATTTAAGATTCTCAGTTCTGTAATAAGATTTCAGTACCCTGGAAATGAAAGCAACAACTGTCCTGTGAACAAACTTCTGATGGAAAACATTTAATAGAAATATTCCCTACAACCACCCATGTTCTTCTAGTACAGAGGCTCTTCTGCACTCAGCTCTTACAATAACTCATTGTTACATGACACATTTCTGCAAGGTGTGGGAAATGTGGATTCCCAAATACCCTGCTTGAGTATTTGGCAACACTTGTGTCTTCTGCTCTCACTAGGACTTCCAGGCAGCCAAAGACCATGGACGGTGCTGGTTGGCTTTAATTTAAGAATCCAACAGCTCATCACTACCTCACTGGGAGAAGGCTGATTTTAAACAGTGATATTGCTATTTAAAAAAATTACTTTCACCTAATATAGTCACTTATAACCCACAAGCTGGCTCCAAAATGTTTTCATAGCAGATTGGAGTATTATAGACATACTCAAATCTGCTATATTAACAGGTTGGTTAGCTATTCCTATTTGACTTTCTTCAATTTCTCACCTATCAATCTTCCCCTCAAGAAAATTTAGTCTCAGAATGATCTCCATTAACTGAGTAGACATAATGTTTTTAAAGCCTTTATTTCACTTTTGTATGTTGTACATGAAAGGCTTGATCCATCACCACTGAATCAAGTCAGTGAAGACAATTGGATCGGGATCTTAATCACATTATTTCTTAAGAGCTTGAAGCTCAGAAGTCAAGCACTGAATCCCAGACTTCAAGGACATCATCACAGTATGTAACTTGATGAGGTACTAAGAATAATCTCTGCTCAAGTCAAGGATATTTATGCCATACTTTATCCTGAAAGCCAGTGTCCAGTATCCACAGCAGATTATGCATGCACTGATTTAAAAAAGAAAGAATTGGATGAATAAAGATTTTTGATGCCAAAAAAGAAAACCTGCCTAGAGGACTGTTAGAAGAAACACAGACAACTGACTCACTGAAATGCAGAATTGATTTGTGTCTCTCTGTATCATCCTCAAGCTCACTTCCCAGTACACACTTGTTTCCTTCAATTAACAGCTTAGAAACAAGTTAAAAACATTAAAAGATTAGTATACTAATTATGTGGTAAAATATGTAATATGTTGTGTAAAAATTTTCCTCGTTTTTGTAGTGTACGCTCTTCAAAGGCACTCAATAAAGCAAGAGTTCAGCAATGTGCAACAGTTTTTGCTGCTATAATGCACCCATGAAACCTGCGGATACTATGTATAAGAACGGACACTATGTATAAATAGGCTGTACGTGTCCATAAGTTATTTCAGAAGATAAACAGAAGAAGCTTTCCTGCATTGCTGTACTAGGGTTGATGATGGTAATTGGTGAAAGAAATAAAAGCTCTGCCAACCTGAAATCTTTACCAAGTGCAAGCTGTATTCGCGCATAAACAGCTGAAATACATTGCACTCATCCTTTTATACAGACACCTTCCTTCTCTTGCCCTCCATTTGTGTGCACATATGTGCATTCAAAGTCTTCAACTTCACAGCTAATAGCTCATGTGATAAAGCCACCTGTACAACATTTGAAATTCTGCCAACTATGTTGAGAACCAAACCTGCAACATTACTGCGAAACGAACACAAAGCAAGAAGATCTGAGAATAACAACCTCCGAATGAATGTAAAAATGTTATTGGTTTAAATGTAATAGGGAGGGGAAAAACATATGCAGTCTCTGTCATTATGTTGTATCTGCTGTCTGCTGTATAATTCCGGGTAAACACATGCTGTTGCAGTCATATTGCTGTCGGATGTTCAGATTACATGCAGGTCATGCATCATGAGTCCATTTCTCATACATGTATCATGGCATAGACAGACATAAATGGGCTGCATGAAAAAACTCACAACAAAAAGCATAAAATGTATTTCCCAGTACTGAAAACATATTTATCATAACTACTTGATGTTTCAGCAAAAAGTACTCTGCGAAGTCCCATTTCCCAATGAGTCCTTTTTTCTCCAGCAGGTCTGCCTAGCCTGCATATAATTGAGTTTCAGAAGTGACTCTGAAGTTTTAGCTTAAAAAAAAAAAAAAAAAAAAAAAAAAAAAGGAAAAAAAAAAAAAAAAAAGCAAGCTAATCAGAAGCAACTCCAGTTCAGCATTTTAAGCAATTAAACTTGAAAGTCACTCCAATATTTCCTAGAGTGGCTGAAGGCAGCGGTTGGCCTGGACAGAGGGAGACAGTATTTCTCTTTGAAGTTCATCCACCATGTTCAGTTTAGAGGCAGAGGGAGCACTTTGAAGGCAGAGAGGGATGGTTCTTATAAGTCTAATTACACTCAGTTCCTGATATATATATTTTTAATAAAACCTAAGAACAATGTGTTTCACTGAATGTACACCAAAATCAGAGAACGAGAGCTATCCATAAAATACCATAAAATGCAGTAAGAGAAAAATGCATGCTATTATACTAATGTTAAGCAACATTAAATCTATAAAAACTCCCTCCCCAAAATTCACTGTTTAAAAAAAAAAGGGGGGGGGGGGGGGGGGGAAGGGGGAATTTCAGGTGTTGCACACAAAATCTTCAGGCTCCCAAATTAAAAAGATACTTATAAAGTAGATTGAATGAGTAGTGGATCCAGAAAATATCATGTTTAATTCAAATAATAATGGCTATAATATTGTAGAGCTTTCATAAAAGAACCTATTGGAATGGAGAGTACAGAAGGGAAAATGACAGGCAACATCCTTCAAACGGCAGAAGACAGAGATTCGGCCTGCAAATTAGGGATGTCTGCAGTTCCCCTGGGAAACAATAGTGATATAAATAACAGGAAAGTTCCTCTGTACTAATTTCATTGCCTCTTGTCTGCAAAGCACAGAAGCTGTGCCCTATCTGCTACCGACTGTTCTTGCTTTCCACTGTATTTAAAAGTGCGATACGACCACGCAGAGTGTCCAAGAACCGCAACTGTCTGACTGACCAGCAACTAAATCACAGAAGTTAGGGGAGGGGAAAAGTCCAAACATCTGAAATGTCTAAAAATGGAACACAGTATAGAGAAACCTGCAATTATTAGCATATAATTTCAAAAAATCCATTCTGGTAAAAACAAAGATCTTTTCAATGTTCTGCCTAATATCATCCAATCCTTGAATCTTCGTTGATTTGTAGTGGAAGGAACCTTTTTGTTAATTTTTGTGAAGCCTGAATCAGAACCCTTAAAAATCAGTCACCATAAATGCTCTTTGACTGTCCTGAGCAGCAACCAACCAACAGCCACTTCCCTCAAATGCAAATGTGAGGTCATGGCTGACTACAGAAGTGGGCTGTACTTCCATGTGACATCAAAGTTAGCTAACAATCTCAGCTGAAATTGCATCCAGCATGATCTGCTTGGTAAAATGAAGCAGATAGAGGGCTCATACCCAGGGTTTCTTTTCACATTACCTCCTATCAGCTTCTAGACACACATTAGACCAGCTGCCATATTCAAAGCTCTAACAGTGAAGTGATCAACTTGCTGAAAACTATGGCATTTTGCTCAAGTGGGATCAAGATTTCAGTAGATACAGGCTGAACGCTAGCTAAACCTAGCTAAAGCAAAGCTCTCACCTCTTCTCTCGTCTCTTTGACTTGCAGACAATGCTAAGAGTAATTGAGATTATATGCCTGAGAGCGTGCGAATTCTCACCATAAATTCTCACATAAATTCTATGGAATCTATGGGGATTTCCTTTCCCCACCAAACTATTTCCTTTTTAGAGCACAATGCAAAATGTGCTCTTCCAAATTTAGCTTCCTGAGCAGTTCAGTTAAGAGAGTAGTCAGGAAAACAGAGGTCGTTTATGTCTCTTTTGGACAATACGATTGTTTGCTTCTCACATGTACTGTATAAATGCATTTACCTTTCTTTTTTTTTTTTTTTTTTAAACTAACACATCGACTCTCTTTCTGAGCAACCTTCCTTATTCCAAGGTATCTTCCTTTTAAAATTACAACTTAAAGCAATCCTTAAAATATGCCTAAACTTCAAGATACCTGAAATTGGGTTTCATATGCTTGCCCATAAAACCCTATCACCCATACAGAAAAAATACCTACTTCTTGTCAAAGCTGGCAGGTCTGTTCATGTTCTGGGTTTGTGCCCACCTCAATCACTATTCACCTCCATGCAGTGAGGTTGCAACATAATTGAGAGTTGCAGAGGTCAAACACAGACAATTTTCCACATCTGTTCTTGTTCCTGTCTTCCTACCTTTTCTTTCTACCTCCTCTTTAGTCTTCCTGCAGTTCAACAGCAATATCCTTCTTCACACTTAACCCTCATTTTCCCCAGCAGTTATCCCTGCCTATGAGAAGTCCCTTTTGGCTTCAGGCTGTGCACCCAGGCTTGCAGGAGCCCACATGAAGGTAGCATTTCACAGAGATGCAAGATCCTGGCAACAGCCTCTCTCTGCACAGTTCTGGCAGTCTGGATCAAGGACTGCAATCTTCAGGAGGAGAGAGAGGCAGGTGTCCAAGTCATGCCTAAATCAACTCTTATTTTTGCAATTGATCCAATTCTTAGCAGGATCTTTCCTCTGGTGAGACAATGACTTTCGCTTCCCAAAGAATTCATTATCAAGTTGTGATGACCATGGATACAGTCATGGAGGTAGAAGTGTCAAAAATGGTGCTTCACCCAAGTAAGTGCTACCATACCTGCTATTATTTTAAAGGGAATGAACCTACTGAAGTATCTGCCTGGTAGTCATCCAATTAAGGAGGATTCTGGATATAACCCATCAAGAGCAGAATCCATACATGGGATTTATGTTGCAGCTTTGTAATTTTTCCCTCTTAAAATACTACCACACATCTCAAAATGCCTGATGCAGAAGGAACAAATAATTCCATGTGCACAAGTCAAACTGCAAATGCATACATTTGGAAAAGGGAAGTAATTAACTGTGCTGCCATTGTTATATACCCTCCAGAAGTTGTTATAAATTGTCAAAGAATGTTTTTCAATGTATTGTCACAGGTTATAAAAGCATGTTGTTCACAGATTAAAATTTAAGACAGCACTCATAAAAATGGAAAAACTGTTTCTTTTAACAAGAATGTCCTTTGTATGGAGAGCATGTGTTAGGTACATCCTTGCAAACTGTTACCTGGTGTAGCAAGGGACAAAAATCTATACCACCAATATTCACAGTTTCTGAGAAAATTTCTGGAAAGTGTAAAGCATTAGTTTTCATCCATTATGACTGTGGTGGCGCTCTGAGGAGAGACGATGTCAGTAATGGCTATGAGTGAACAGCACTTGTGGATCTTACCAGTGTTTCTGCACTCCTGGAAGGGAAGGTAGGCAATACATCAACCTAACATCTGCCCTACCACATAAACAGCTGAGCCAGAAAATAGGAGCTCCTCCAAAGAAACTACACTTTCATCCCTGAACCATACATTCACAAAACTGAGCTTTTTCTGCAGCTGTGTATGATGACTGGCTGGAATATCCTTTTCACTGGGGCCATAAGGAAAAGTGAATTATCCCACAGGGCTCCTAAAGGGATCTTAGGCATGTAGGGAAGACAGGCTATGCCCTCGGAAACCAGGCAGGCGAGTGCAATGCAGCTTGAGCAAATGGTGCCTAGCACATGGCAAAACAGCGTGGGTGGAGGAAGGGGTTTTGTCTATCTCATGCTTGCAGACAAGTGTACAGATACCTAGTGATGCAGAGATCACCTCTGACAGCAGTGATGCTACTGCCAGTTTTAGGAGATGAATCCTCAATACTAGGAGACTATTAGCTGTTTTAGAACAGCTGTGTGTGGGTTGGAAATACTAGTCACAACAGAAAAAAACATTTCAAGGCTTTTCTTTTTTTTGAAGTTTACTTAACATTTGACAAACAAAATGATTGCCATAGCAACACGTGTATTCTGTTGAACAAATATCTGCTTAAGTACTGCAGACATAAGGGTGTAATTAGCCCATGCTGGTTTACATTGCTCCAAAAAAAAAAAAAAAATCAATAAATTTTATTGCATACTCTTTTTCTTCTGATTTTGGTGTTTACCAAACACTTTTTACCACTACTTCATTATTATGAACTCCCTTCTCTGCAGTATGTTTCTCTGGAGCTGGGAAGAAGCAGAGGATTCAAGGCAACTATCTTCTGTTCTCGTAAGAAGTGATGGCATGGTTACACAGTACATGCACACGATGGACTGGGGCCCTCCCTAACCAACCTGTCTCAGTTCAGAAGTCCAAGGAAACATGGAAGCCACCACATGCCCATTTTGAATATACCTTCACATTTTCATTTGGTGTCTTCCAGCACAACACAAGAGGGCTGGAGAGCTGCGACAACTTCTCATTTCACTCACATACTCCACAAGCTGTGTTCCCATCTCCTAATTTCATGCATTAGTTCCCTACACAAGGCCTCTCCAGCCCCTTGGACGTGTACTCATCCACATTTATTACCAGAACAACAAAACCAAAAAAGGTCAACTGCATGCCTTTAGAGATGCATTATATGGCTGTAGCTACATTAAAACTGGAACTTTCTGAAGTTTGTAACAACAAATAAATGCTTTCATTTATTTATTTTTAATTTTCAATCAACGGAGAAAAAATCTGAAATATGCAAGTCTCAGAACTGCATAAATATCACAGCTCTAATGGTGCCTGTTTCCACTTTCATGCAACTTAATTCGTCCCATTTTTCTTCCCACCTCCTCTAATTCTCAGCTTGTCAGCCCTACAGCTCATTTTGTGGCAAGCACAAGAGGACTACAGAATTATTTCTAAATATATAATTTGGATGAACAAAAAAAGACAAAGAAAGAAAGCACCACCTCCTCACTCTCAAAAATGGAAAAGCATTTTGTGATGCTTGAAAATTCTCATTACTTTGCAAGTAAGAGTAAAACTGGTAAAACGGTGGGAAACAAAACAAACAAACAAACAAAAAAAGAAAAAAAAACGAACAAGCCTTGGCCATCTGAAAGTTCCTACCTATTCCATAGATGAAGGAAGGCTCACATGTACTTTGGAACTAAACTCTGAATCTTCCTGAGGTTCACCCCTAATTAAAATCATTTTCTTGTATAGCTATGTGGAGATGCACTCTGACAATGAACATGTGACCATGGAGAACCGCAGTGCTGAAAAGCAAAGCACTCTTTGCATTGAAGTATGATAACACTCTGAATTTAGAGAGAGAAGGGAAATGGAGATACTTTCTTGGCACATTTATAAATTGGAAAATGAGAGTGACAGTTCCTGAAAGCTCTGCAGCCAGCAGAGATAGCATGATTTCAGTTGTAATAAAAGCAAACAAAAGTCTTTCTGGCACGGTAGATAACCTAAAGAACAAGTAGTAGATTAGAAATATAGTTTCTTGAGTGGCTAAGAAGTTAGGAGTTTTAGCACTTTTTCCTCAAAAGCCTGCCCAGCTATTTGAAAAACAATTTATGAGGCCATCTGTATGATTTTTCTTTATTAAAATTTTATATTATTGCATAACAAAAAATACATATCTTTTCCACATCTGCCACCCAGAATTTGGATGTTTCAAAAGGTTCTTTAACTGACTTTCAGGAAAACAATTAAAACCTGAAAAAAATTACTGAAATGTTTAGCTCTCCTTACAGTTGCTTTCTGTTCAAACTAGCAGTGCAGTTTATTTCAATTGTGACTAAAATGGTAATTTATATCTGTCCACTATATATAGTTTCTATCCATCCACTTTTTTAGTTTAAAAGATAAAAATAAAAAATATTTCCACACCCCTGCCTCTGCTCTTTTGATCCAGACAGTAGAACACTTTGTGTAACTGGAGGTTTGGATCCAATGATAGAATCTACAATACTCCCACTCTTCAGTATCTTTTCCCCTTTCCCTCTTTCCTGTCAAAATGGCTGGAATTCCAAAGGGGAGATTATTATCTGCAAGGACACGACAAATTATTCCTCAATCAGTACCATACAAGAAAAATAAAGCCTACATAAAACATTTTCATAGAATCATAGGATCCCTCAGGTTGGAAGGGACCTCGAAAGATTATCAGGTCCAACCATTTTCTTTAATTATGCATCAGTTTAATACTTATATAAGGAGGGGGAGGGAAAAAACGCACTTCTGATGTCACTGATGAACATGTTTCAAATATCAGGGTCCATACATGTTTGTCAGAGGTAAAAGAAAGATAAATCAAGTTATCAGCTACAGCAAGGGTCTTGGTAACTTCTCATGCTTTGTGCTAAAAGAAAGGGAATAAACCCAAAAGCTATGCTTATAGGTCTTTCATTTATTCATTCCATGATTCACTCTCCACTGGCCCTTTGGAGTAGGAGGGAGGGGGAGTCATTCAAAAGCAGGTAAAGTCTTACACCCTCAAAGCTCATTCAAAATCCAGCTCTGAGTTTTGAAAGAGTTTTACTTCAGCTCTGTGCACCACGAGTATTGTTTAACGACAGAAATATCTGAAATAAATAAGGTCAATGACAAAACAGTACTACGCATATGAATGTTTTTTGGTTGTAACTACAGTAAAATATTTCTCTTTCAGTATAAAGGTGTTCTCAGGAGGCCTGACACTGCAAAGTTGTAATGTGCTTAAGCTACGAACTCTAGTATACCATATAATCTTCAATCAAATGCAATTTTTTTATTTATGTATTAACTGACTTATTTATGATTCTATAAAAAAAAAAAAAAAAAGTTGTGACATGCAATTTCAATCTTACGGAAACAATTTAGGGAGAATGTTCCACAGATGCACAAGAGATCCTAGCTCTTATATTTGTTCTTCTTAAATAGTTCCAACCTTTACGTATGTTTATCAATGTTCCACCCTTTCAGGGACTGGAGAACATTCAAAACTAACAAGAACTTTTTGCTTCATCTGTAATGTAAAACTGAGGAATGTGTTTTCCTCTTTATGTAAGCAGCTACAATTAACACGAGTCAGGTGCAAAGTGAAAAAATGTAAAAATGGGCAAAATTTCTGCCAGGTATCCTTATTCCTAGCCTATTACAGTGACCAAGAGAGCCCCCTAAAGGGCTTTAAAGTCCACTGTTCCAGCTATAGTCTTCTTTACCTAATCCTGCCTTCACTTATGCAAGTCTAGATCTCGGTCACCTTATGTTATGCCAGATTACTATGCGTAACAGCTATTTTAACTGATTTAATAGTGGTTTGACTCCAACCAAGTATCACAGAGCAGCTCTAGTAAAACCCACTGCCAATTAGTTCAGTACAGTAGTGTTTACTGCATTCACTGAATCAGTGAGAGCTGGGAAGCATCATAAGTAGAAGACTAAGCTCAAGACAAGCCGAAGAGAAATGAAGAGCATATTTTAGGACTTCCTTGAAAGATTCAGCATCCTTTCTGACACTTCCATAAACAACATAGATCATTTTTATGTGCTGTGCCCATGAGAACAGGAACAGAGTCCCAAAATAAAAATAGACCTTCAGTACTAAGAAAGTACTTTATATCACAGGCTTGTCATTCATAATGATGTAGTCAACACTGCTTGATTACTTATACATATTACTTCATTTTAAGGTTTTATTATGTCTTCCAACAATTCTCATGAAGACTGTAATAGAATTTCCTCCTGTGCCAAGTTATTTTTATTTATTGATTTTGTAAGTAAAATCAATACAAAATACTGTCCCCTCTAGAATATTGTATTTGCTACTCCACAGCGAGCAAACAAAAGGCAAAACAGATAGCGTGCATCAGTGCATTCTGAAGCCATTATCTTGTTAAAATTGCTGTGACAGTAGAACTTTCACTTGCCACATATGGAACCAGAGATGCCGTATTTAAGCAATAAGCAGGAAATGAAGAGAGGAAAAAAATACCCTTAACAATCCAAAGACCTACAGAACTTTGCAATAACACTTAATGGAGCCTGCAATACTACTTGATAATATATGATAGAGAAGTAGGGGAATTAACCAGGAGCACAATAATGGTGTGCAGAGCAGCCCTTTGTAGAGACAGACCACCTATGGAAGACCTGAGTGTTTAATCCCTACCTCTTCATAGCATGAAATAGTTTGGCCATGACATCAAACCTCTGTACTGCTTCCAGTGCTTAGTCAAGGGTCTTTGCCCAGCATGGCCTTGCACAGCAAGTCATGGCCCATGCTGCAGAAGCACAGCTCATCACATGCCTCAATAGAGCAACCGTAACTGCTAGAGAAGCAGAAATTTTAAAGGTCACCTTTAACCCAACCAGACAGCGCTCAAATCTGGCAGCAATGCAAAGGGGTCATAACAATATTCACTGCCCATCAAGTTAGTTTTCACTGGTTACATCCACATGAAGTATAAGGACCATGACATGTACTGTCCTGTACTCACAACTACCCTTTCCCAGCCACGGATTCTTTTTTTTTATTTTACCCCAAAGTAGAGTCTGCATACAAGCTAACCTGAAAAAGAGGGATCTCTGAGAGACACAAAACAGTTCTCAGAGAGAACAGATACAGTATACTGAAACCACAACATAAATACACTTCTGTATATTCTTAAAACAATTTGAAATTCATGATTGGAAGACACTACAGTAATGCAGACTTTATTAGAGATTAAATATTTAGAAAGAGAGACTATTCCTAAGTCTACACATTTCTTTGGATGAATGTCTCTTTCCCAAGATAAGATCTAGATGGCAGTTTTCAGTGTATTCTTACGGAGATAGCATTTCACTATCTACACCAAAGTTTGTTACTGATTCAGCAATGATTTCAGGCTTATTTAATCTGCTTAGATATCGTCGTGGATTTTGAATCTGGATTCAATCCACCGTTATGTAGTCTCTTTTATCCACTGCCAAAACCTGAGATGTAGGAGAAAATCTTTAGTAGAGACTTTGTGTTACTATTTGTTACTTTTATTTCTTTCAAGCTGCTGAATCCTTTCCCTGAGTAATACAATCAAGTTGAAAAGAATTGGAGGATTATTTCTTTTTTTTGTCTGAAATACCTTGGAAGCGAGAGGTTCTCTTCTGCATCACTGATAACAGGATAGGGCAGGAATTCACTAAACCAGCGCTCCAGAAAAGTTATTCCACTATTAGATAAGCTTGCTCACAAACATTTCTTTGTTAACTCACTTTGCTGGTGGACAGTTCTTGATGATAAATATTTTACAGTTGATGTTTTAAGAAAAAAAGAAAAAAAAAAGGAAAGGTAATAGATTATAGCTCAATGACACAGGGGAGGGCACGAATGTTTTGTGTAAGACTGGTAATAAATGACGGCAAGTCAGTTGGAAGCAGGAAATCATCAGGGAGAAATATATCAGACTGTGAAGATCAAAGGGATCAAATGCAATTAGACATGGAAATCTTCTCATACATCAACCAGTCCATCTACTTCATAGTAAAGAATTGTTCCACTTTCATTACAGATTTTTCTTTGGATTTTCACTTTGTTGCTGAAAGTATTTACTGATCAGGTTTTCCTACTTCTTAAAATTCTACAAATTAATTTTTTTTTATCATTGAAACTGCTTATTGTAAGCTACACTACACCTACTGAGTAATAACATTTAAAAAGACCTCTTCTCTATCAAATGCATCCCCACTGCAATTGTACTCAACACCCTTCCAGACTCCCATGCACAAGCTAGTCAAACTCCCCCCTCAAACTAAGTAGGTTGTTGCCCCTGCTGTACTACTGGAAGACTGTCCCATGACCTTATTACTCTGGAGGTTAAAACTTTCTGTTTATTCTCCTTATTTGTACTTTACTTTTTTTTTTTCCCCCTCATGGCAACACTGTCCTTTAGCACACAAAGCACTTCTCTACTCTGTCTTTTTATAAAAACAAACCAAGCATTTTTAGTGCTTCTTATAAGACAGCACATCAATCTCCCTGGATCTTTTCACGGTCTTCCTCTACATGTCTTAAGCCAAGGTGACCAGTCTTGCTCAGAGCATTTTAAAAGTTATGAAAAGCGTTATATATTCAGTGGAGAACATCAGGAGGAAGACACATTGGCACAACTATCCCTCTCTTCACTATGGTCTCAGTCAATATGGCCTTGCACAGCAGGTTGCAGACTTGCAGATCTCTGTCCTATATTCATTGATATACGGGTGCAAAGGGCTTAGGGCAATCCTTTTTTTATCATTTCTTAAGACACCTTCATGTAATTTTCTCGTAAGTATGGATGAAGAGTGATTTCTTCTTTTCCCATGATTGTTATTAAAACAAACCCCTCTAATATAATACTGTAATATAAAATGCTGCTCGAAAACAATGCAAGAGAATTGTTATTCAAGATAACTCTGTTGTTCTTACATATACAGAAAGCTAGTAAAACGTATTCAATAAATTTATGTCAATTAAGTTGAGGATACCATTTTCTAACTTGATGACACTTCAAAATAAAAGTTTCTCCATAAATTGTTATTTTTTCTTTAGCATAGTTTAATTTACACCTTGTAGGGATAACAGAGAAAGAGAATTTACTGCATAAATAAATAAGAAACATGGCAGAAACACAAATCTCTGAGAATCTATTCATATACGGTATTCTATATGTTTTCCTCAGCTGACAACAAAATCCCCATTTCCTAACTATTTAGAAACATATGAGGGATTAGTGTGTCATTTCCAAGAGGTTTCCGTTATTTCAGCCTCATTTTGGTGGGAATGTCTAACACCACATAGGTAAGCTTAATGAATTCTGTTCTGCATGGTATGAATTGGCTTTCTGTGACTAGTATGTCCTCTCCATGATCCTCTGCAATGCAAGAAGTGACAGTGAAGATCTAGTTTCACTAAAATCATCCATAGACAACTCTTTTGGAGATGTTAGAGTAACCCCTTTAAACAACCCCTCTGAGCAAAGAATTGTTTCCTACAGTTTGAGTATGTAACAACATAAAAAAGCTATATACATGTCCAGCCACGCTTTCATGAAATATTTTCTCTTTAGAGTAATAACGTACAACAGAGATGAAATTCGATACACCATTTGTGTAGTAAACTACATCTCCAATTTACTCAATAGGTCCTTAATCAATGTCCTGAACCAATTACTACTCATTATTCTTGATGCATTATAAGGGAACTCACGACTACATATCACTCTCAGTGATCATAACATTTCACGCTAATTTAACAAACTACCAAACATACCATGTCAAGGTTAAAAAGAAAAAAATCCTCAAACATTTATGAAAGACAAACAGCTCATAAATTGACTTTCATTTCCATTATTTAAGATAAGTAGATGTATAGATTCATAGATATACTGGCCACTATTCGTAATAATTACCCATTTGGAATATGTTATCAGATATGAAAGTGGAAACAAGGACCAAATTTTGCTCCCAGCATTTGTTATCTACCATCCTCATTTTTTTTTTTATTTTTTATTTTTTTTACTTTTCATATTATTTAAACTCATTTCTATCCAAGGGAACTTTTTGTACTCTCAGACATCTTGATGAAACAATGGAAAGCACTGTATAGGAAATCAAACAAACTGGGCCACCATTCTAGTTCATGCTGTCTAGCTGGACTTGGCATGAACGAGATCATCTGCCCAGTACATCAGAAGATATACCCAATTTGCGTCATGTGACGCCTCAGAGCGTTTGCTGGCTGCTACAGCCAGCAAAATGAGCAAAGAAGTTCCAAAATCAGATTTCACCTCATGTTTAATCACTTTCTAAGTTTGCTTGAGTCTCACAGCATAGCGAAATTATAAGAAATTGCAGAGATTGTCTGCTCTGAATTCCTGGTTTTGCTGGAACATCGCCTAAGATTGTTGTGACTGATTTCTCTATACAGCTATCAAATATGAGACAAGTATTGAGGAAAATAGATATTACTAACTGTGAGAAGAGGCAAAATAATAAAGTAGACAGAATATGGATTAAGTGAGATTTTTTTGAGATAAAGAAATAAGAATTATATTCGAAAAGGGAACTTTGTGTCTCAGTGAAAGGCAGAAAAAAAAGGAAACTGAAGGGATGAAGAGAGTGGGTAATTATATCCGGTAGGAGATGGGAGTAAGAAACAGAAAATAAAGTCTCATAAACACTAAACAAGGTAGAGGAATGACAGGCAGGAAGAGAAAAGCTGGAGAAAAAGCAGGAAGAAAAGAAGGAAGGGTGAGATTTGTCAGATAGCTTGGTATTAAAAGGTGCTGGTTATGGAGGCATCCACAGAAAACACTGCAAGAATTTGGAAATGCTCCCGGGCAGAACATAACAACAAACTACTAAGATAAGTGCAAATATCTGGAAGCTTAAGACTATCAAGATGTATAGTAAAAATAGCAGTTAATGATGAGATATTGTTGAACACCAGCAAAAAGGAAAGCAGTGGGAGAGAACAGCAATCTGTTCCTCACTGTGACTCTGTCTGATTCTGTGTCTAGTAATTTGATGCTTTATCGCATATACAAGTTTTAAATCCCATTTCACTGTAAAGTTGCAAAGATTACTGGAACACCAATATAAGCAAAACCCAAATAGACAGCCTTTCTTCAAATATTCAAAACAATTTTTTTCTTCTATTTTTTGGAATAGTATACAAATAGAACATAAACTGCAATGAACTTTAATGTCACTCTCAAATTTAGTTTTTTGTTTCCTAGCTGTGTTCACTGAATGATGATTTTAATTTCATCTGAGATACTGAAAAGGAAATTATGGCAATGCCAAAGCAGATGGCTGCTGTAAAGAATACCACGGCTGAGAGTCACAGTGAAAGTCTGCTGATGAGAAAAAACTATTAATATAAAAATTTCCTTTCTCAACCATCAAAACTTACTTGATAGTCTGCCTTTTGGGGGACTAGGACTGTTTTTCACATCTCAAGGTGCTGCAAACCAAACATTCAACATAACCACTATATATATATACATATATATAGTAATGTGTGTGCAAATTTTATATGCTTAATTGATTTATATAATCAATTTATTGATTTTATTGATAATTTATATGCTTACTATGTAGAAGTCATACCAAACATCCACTCCAAATGCTCCTAGTCTTTTAACAAACTGAATAATTATGCCTAATACTGCATCATGAAATAACCCGGAGGGAATGTTTTTCATGAAAGCATCCAACTGAGATGACTTTTTTTTATATTCAAAAATGTTAATTAAAAATTGCATATTTCTAATAGAAAACAACATTTCTGCATCATTTAAAATATGAAACATTTAAGTATATAAATATATATTATTTAAATTTAAAAACTGAGTAGGACTCTGGAGAGGTATGATTCATGAATGCTTTTATGTCACTTGGGGACCTCTGGATGAAAGCTACTCTACACAGTATTTCTATGAACAGAATAACATCTCTTTTTCACATCACTGAGACTCCAGAACCTTGAGTACAGTACATTATGGGGTCGCACATGGGTGGAGACTGACACATACGGAAAAACGAACTGCCATCTCAAGAAGAAGAGTGATCTAAGTTCTCTAACATTCATACAAATCCTTATTTAATTAAAAAGATACGAGATTGGGTTACAGAAAATTTCACAAAGAAATAACCATATGCTCCCTACTAAAATGATAAGTACCAACTCAACTTGCTAATTGAAGTCTAACTGCAGTTCATTTACACTATTTCAAGTAAGCTCTTCAACCATTATGGTAACTTGAGCCTTCCCTGTACATGACAGCTTAAGATGGCACAATAAAGGCAGACACATTTTCCAAGAAAATACTCTTCAGCATTGACCAACATTCACATAGGTATCACTACACAACAAATACAAATTTCGCAACAAAGTTTAAAGGTCCATACAGCAAATTAAACTATTAATGTGATCCATGGTCTGAAAGAAGAGTGGAGAAAAAGGTTACATTAGTAACAATGATCTGCCGTTAACCTCAGGGACATTTTGATGAGCTAAAACTACTTTTAACACCATGTTCTTTCAGATCTTCATTACATTGCCATACCAAAACTTCCATTACTGGAAGTGTTGCTGACTCCAGAAGACTTCTGAGCCAAAAATAAAATAGTACAGCCATCATGTGCTAGAAAGAGACACAAAGTTACTTCTGCCTGATTGATCTTCTCTGTTTTACTGAGGACAAAAAAAATCAAAGGACTAAAAGGAACAGAAAAAGCAAGATGCATCTTTAGAATGCACGAGGACCACACAACAGTAAGGTAAGGGCTAGAGCTAAGTTAATTGTAGGGCCATTGCAGTTGCAAAAATGTACAAACAAATGAAGGTGCACAACAGCTTACGTGACTAACTGATACAATGAGAAAATGAGTCTTTCCACATGCAAATTTTTCCTCAGCTGATCTAATAATAGGTGTAGCCTCTTCTTACTAACCCTCCTTCAGGCTAAGTTGAGGAAAATGTGAATATAAGCAGGAATGAACTATGTAAGTCATAAATCCTCATCAGAATCGGTCCAGGAGCTCAGGCTGTTCGGCAGAATTTGCTGGATCTTAGTTTCAGACACAGATATCCGCAGGGCACAGTACAGAAACAAGGAATTATCATGGGAAATGATGAGATTCAGACGCACTTAGCACAGTATATCGGTTCCTTATGTTCTGTTCTCTGCGAGTCCAGCCAGTGCAGCTGGTGGAGAACAGGGACAGGTGCCAAGGCCCTGGTCATCCTATAACTTCTCCTTGATCACAAATCCCATAGAGACAGCAGCTGATGCAAGTAAGCAGTGGTACCAATCCAATTCCAACTTCCCATGAGGGAAAAGAAGAATTAGAAGAAAAAACTTGCTCTCACTCCCCTGTGCAGCCACTTAAACACAGTACATTCACATACATGTCAGCACAAACAATAGAAGGAAGGTTCTTAAAAGAAACCACAGACAGATGAAGTTGACAGTGACAAAAACTTGAATCCATTCTTGTCCCAGCATTCAGCAGGTGCAGCTGAGGGTCACATACAGGAAGCTTTCCATTGGAGAAAAATGTAGTTTTAAAATACCTTTATGATAACGACTCTGCAAACAGCAATTAGAACCACCACAAGCTGACAGAGCACCAGGGCCAAGTGAATTGCACTCAAAATGCTACAGAAAATAAGGATGATAGCGAACTGTCAGAAGTCTCTGTTATGGCTGTCCATTAATAGCGGGAGCACCACGGGAAGGAAGATGACTAATGTTCACAAAAGTGCGAACAAACTACAGACCTAAAGGTTAACGTACAGCACAGATGAGCCTCTGAAAACATTGATAAATCTATTCTCTACAAGATCCACTGAAAATCCTAGCGGCATACTGTGCGTTGTTCGTTGTCCACCTTGCTGTTGCTGTCACACTACGGAGATGACTTTATTACATTTGTGTGATAGGTAGACGAGACCTGATCCAAAAGTCCATTTTAAAGTCAACAGAAAATGTTCCACTGACTTTAATGGCATTTTCATCAAGTTCAGAAGCGATAAGCACTTTAGGTGCCTGCTAGATAAAGGTTGCTACTTAAATACAAAGTTAATGATATTGCCTGCACAGTGAAAGCCAAAGATTGTGGAAGAAAATTAAATTCTGATGTGCTTGCACTGGTTCTCTGAAATGTTACAGCCAGCTTTGGAGCTCCCGCAGCACAGAACACCCTCCAGCTTTGAGATCCTTTTTGTATGGACATTTGAGAGGAACAAAGATTCTCCACCAGACAGCTTTTAAACATGTTTGCTCATGTTCTGGCCCATTTGCAATTGATACAGGTTGCCCTGAACACAGGTACTGATACTGATCTTGTCCTTGGAGTGACTTCTGTTTTCCAAAAACTATACCCACTACAGGGATTTTTCCTTTGGGCTACCTCTGATCTGGCCTACACCCCAGCAGGTGGCTGAACACCCGGAGAGGTGCTTGAGGAGCACTCCCCGAGCATGTCCTCTGCTGTGGCTGCCTTTCTTTTCAACTCAGTTCCCAGCTTTCAGTTTTAGTCCTCAGAGACTATGCAGTAGTGGAGGCGACATGATGCTCAACAGATAAAGACAATCATGGTAGTTACTTCAAAAATAATAATAGAAAAAGAATATCTGTAGATACATCCTCTCCTTTCCAATTTTGATGGGGAGCCTAAGATGACCTGAAGAACAATGCATCTTTGAGGCTTCTCCACGGGCAGACTTCTAATATTCTGCTGCTCGACATGCTATCACAAACTGATATACACTGCCTCCAGATATTCATGTCTGTGTGATAAAATCTGTTATTGCATAGTATATTTAACATTGTGTATTTGTAAACTTTTAAAGAAAAAATAATTTTGCAAGTTGAATATGTAAGATAGCCTAAACAAAACATGTGCTTAGATCATATATGTCTATTAATTAACTAATAAGAAATAGATAAATACTTGGTCAAACGTTAACTTGGAAGCTGCAATGAAAACAGAGCACATCTGAGAACAAGTGAACTCTACTTCTCATCTTATACACCAGCTGATGGGATATCAGTTAGAAGAACTGAGACTACAACCTAGCAGAATCCACACACATTAAAACATGAAAAAAAATCCATTATCAGAGGAATACAGTTTGAGGACATTTGTTTCCAGCACTGGTATTACACAACAATCAGCTCCACAAAATCAAAATACAAGCTGCCACAAAGATAATGATGCAAGCTGCCATTATTGTGTAGAAATGCTGTAACAAAAGATGGATGTGGAAACTTGGGGGTTGGAACTAGATTATGTTTAAGGACCCTCCCAACCCAAGCCATTCTATGATGCTTCTATGTAAGCTGACTATGCCCTTGAATGACTGCTAGGACAGAAAGAACCAGAGCTGCTGATTAGCTGGCATTTCCATGTAAATGTTCTTTAAAAGCATATAAGTTCACATAGGATATAATATCTTCCACGTATAAAGAGACTTTGCCTTGCAACAGAAAGCAAGCTAGATTCTTTTAATTCAAAAATGGTTGACTCTGATTCTTGGCTTTACCTGTACAGCTTCTTTTACTCACATACAAATAATTAAAACAAAGTACTGTATAGCTTCAGAAAAACAAATGATTGCCAAAGGAACAAAATGGTATTTCTATTAAAGATAATGCTTCTTAATACCATAAAGCTGATTTATTAGAAAATTAAGAATGCAGCAGTTACATTTGTAGTTGTGAATTAGATTCTTCTGACCAGGAACTTGCAATTTGGAATTAAAAAACAGTTACAATTCTTACCTGCTCCTAAGCAACATTTAATTATTATTCACTGTGTGCTGCTGACAGAAATAGAATTATGCAGAACTGAAAAGCAGTTTTCTAAATTCTAAAATGTGAGAGGGTAAAAAAAAAAAAAAAAAAAAAAAAGGGTTTCCAAAAAGGAATAGTAGTCTCGNTTCCAGATCTGCCTAGACTGTTGGACTATGTAATCATAATAGGAAGTAACTGTGAATCCTCACTTGGAGCTTAGGTTTTTCCTTCATTTGATTTTCCTCATTGCTCATTTTGCAGAACACAAACCTTTCAGAACTTTTTCCAAGCAAATCTGATTGCTGCAGAAAGAATTTTATCTGTTCATGTTATCTGGAGAGGCAGAGGATGAGTTTTCCAATATACACAAAGGTATAGGAACGTTTGGAGATTAAAAATCGAAAGTGAATATATAAGAAAATGGTGAATAATTCTATTGAGAATGGTTTAAGGAACATTTATGATTATGCACTTTCGGAACAAGAAACTGGAATTTTGGTAAACATTTGAGATTTATTTCCAAATACAGGTTTTTGTTTGTTTGGTTGTCTGGTTGTCTTCTTGTGAATATCTAGGGAACCTTTATCTCAGGGGATTGCTGACATGATAATACTGATTCACAGACTTACCCAGGTTGGAAGGATCTTCACAAGTGTCTAGTCCAACCTCCTGCTCTGAATTCCGACCAAGTGGCTCAGGGCTTGGTCCAGCTTGGTCCTTTGAATTTAACCAGTGAAATAAGATATGTATGTAATGTTTGGGATTTTGATTTCAAGACAGTGTCACTGGCAGACTACAGCCAAAAGATGTATGACAACACATAAATATGTGCATGCTTCTACTTTGTCTGTATTGTTATTTAAATTCTGGATTATAATCAAATACATATTTCAATCTATAGTAACTTAAATATATATATACTTAAATAGATACATATATTTAGATATAAGTATATTTAAATGCATACTTACATTTAAAATCTTAAAAATGGCAGTGGTTCTCTACATATAGATTGTGTTTAGCTTTTTTTAAAGATACTCCAAAAAAGCTAGTACCTCTGCTATTAATGTGAATTCAGTCACCCACTAATACATCAATCAATATTGTGGAATAACTCTACCTCCTAAATAATCATTTCTAAAACAGAAAGTAACAAAGACAGAATATTTCAAAGGCTGGGAAACTCTAGGCTTCTAGACTGTGTTTAAGCATTCTATTTCATCTATCAAAAGATTTTTAACATACATTTTTGCATTTAGACAAAACAGAAGCTCATTAAGTCATCAGTAGTTTGTGAATCTAATTCATAATCTTGCAGCCAAATGTTAATTCCTTTCAGTATAAAATTCATGACCACTTAAAACATACACTAGTTTGGCTGAAAGGCTAAAAGTCTGAATGTGTGTCACTGTCTGTTTTAAGATTAAGTGACCAGTTAGGATTACATTTGTCAATACTAGTAGTATCCTATTTAAAAGCTTATTGAGAAAACTATAATGCATATCACACTTCTCTGTAAGATACATTGTTATTGAATTTTAGATAGAGAATATTAAGAAAAATGAAAAGCAAAAAAAAAAGTTGTTTAAAATGGTCTTCCTGAGTGTATTGAACACATGAACTGTATTGTAGACAACACAATACAATGTTAAGATGCTAATATTTAAGTAATTCAATCTTGTTTATGTTCAGCACATATAGAAAAGAGTATGTCTTTAAGTTAGACCTGAAATTAGTCATTGTGGAACATGCTGATATACATCATAAAAAAACTGGCATTTTCAGTAAAATGTTTTAACATAATGGGTCAGTCAGATCCATGAAGCAGTTTTTGCTCCTCAGGTATCATTTATTCATTGTATGTGAAGATGTGAGCCAGCACTTGTATTTGAGAAATCAATAAGTGTAGAAGTTGAGCTAATGATGATTCATGCTCAGGATAAAACCTGTCAAAACTGAGAGATGTGTAAAATATTCTTTTAGTCCATATTCTTTTGAAAGCATGGGAGGGAATTATTATTTCTTGGTAGCACGGAACAAAGAATTTTTGAAAACAGATGGGTGCATCAGCTGACTATTGTTGCTTGTGGTGAACTCTGGCAGATCTTAACCCAAATTAAAGCTCAGCTAAACTTTTCCAGCTACTAATCCAATCTCCAATTAGGACTCCTAACAGTCTTTGCCCTGTTATTTTCTCAGGATGTTCTTGATTTACTTTTAATAATCTTATATTTCCATTCAGCATTGAAAATAATGAGAAAAGGCTGTTTATCAGACCAATATAAAACAAACAGCAATGCCTTTGATCAGCATAAAACATACCCTATTTTCTCAAATTCCACGTTCCACATCTTCTATTTACAAGGACTGGTGGCTATTATGTTTTGCCATGTAATTTAGATGAAATCCTAGACAGAAGTGGGACACTGCATATTTATATGAATACTCGCTCCAATGGGACAATTCATGATAACACAGTATCAGCAAATTCATTTTGCCAGTGTACCACAAAGAACACCATCTCCTCAGGCTAAGGCCTTTTCTTTTGATATCTTTAAAATGCCTTGCATATCTGTGGAGCTATATTTAAAAAAAAAAAAAAAAGTATATACAGTAGATGCTAAGATCACCTAGCTATTATGTTTTTAAAAGATTTGAATGTACCCAGTAAAACTCCAACTCGAAGTAAGACAACAGCTTTAAAAGGGAAAAAAATGAGTAGGCTACTTCCATGGACTTCTTAATCTGATCTTTTAGATACCTCTTGTCTTGAGAAGAATAAAATACATTGCAAAAATTCAAAAATAACTTTGAATGCTGGGGGTGGATGCAACTTAAAATTCCCTTAATTTTTTTTTCTCACTGCACTAAAGCTGGTAAAAATTGGTCTTTCATATTCTTGATGACAGATATAGATGAATGGGAAAGTCATGTCTGGATCAGACTTTTACTTATGATCTCTTATGTTCAAGAGTATGCACATGCATGGTTTGCTTCTGGACTCATCTCAAAACAAACAAATGAAAGATCACCTTGAGGACCTAAGAAACACATGAAAAACAGGTTTATCTAAAGAAATATGTATTTCTGGAGAAAAAGTTGATAGTGTGAATTTTATATCAGATCTTTACTTCATATACAGCCCTACAAAAAATACTGTTGTCCAGATCACTACTGGTGTACAAAGCCTTTTGAAATTGTTTTGTATGGAGAGACCTTGTTGAGAAAATATTTTCTATGTGTTGGAAGATAGTTTTCATTTAAACTTTTTCGTGTATGTTACCAACCTTTAGCTGGTACTCCAGATAATGCTCTTCAAAGCCAGATTTTCATAAGCACTGTACAAACTGTCTTGTTGAAAACACTTGCACATGTTCTGATATTTTAACACCAAACAGTGTCTTGATTAAAAATATGAGATAATGCAAGCTAATTTCTTTATCCTTTAATTTTTGCAGAAAAAAAAAAAATCCAATAATTAATTTCACTGACCAAGAAGATTACCAACAACTGAACATTTAGTTTCCACCTAACTGGTAGGAAGATAATCTTTTAATGCAGAACAGATAATCATAATTTAAGACTTCATTGAATTTTTCCTCTCATGGATTCTTCTAATCTGCAGATAAACTCCTGAAGATCCTTTCAGTGCACTTGAGTAAGCCAGTATCAGAGGCAATCTCTAAAAGCTTGATGAGTGTGTCACTTCTTGCCATTCGCTCTCCACTCGCTGAAGACTGCGGTTAGTACTCCCTATCATTATCCTCTAAAAAAAGAGATTACAGCAGCAAAGTGATGACAGGCATCATTGTGCAGTAGATAAGTAACTTCTTTCTCTTCAGGTTTCTTTGCTTCAGACACAGCGCTGGACTGTTGTCTTTCCTTCAATACACTAAACTACAAATATTCAGAAACGCTTCTGAATTATTTTTCATTCCTACTGAATGAGTAATAAATTCCACACATTTAGATCCACAGCTCTGCTTTTCTCTTACCTTTGTGAAGAAGATTGGATTGCTCTTCATCCTGATCTTACCATAAGAATTATTATTTTCACAGTGCAAAGATAGCTGTAAGAACTGTTTTACTAAAATTCTCTAGCTACTAGAGATTACAGTTTGAAGCCCTAATTCAGGAAAACAATTTCTATTTTAGAGAATGTATAAATGCTTATGCTTCCAGACTAGAGATGACCTTTAATCTGTTTATAAGCACATTTCTGAACCAAATGCTAAAAACAAACCACACATAATTTAGCATACACTGAAAGAGGAAAATAAGCATTAGTAATAGTAAAGAGAATAAAGTAGGAAAAACTCATGAAAGTTGGTATTCAATAGGGATTTGAAAGCAGGGAGAAAGCAGTTGGTAGGAAAAAAAATCAGAAGGAAGAGATTATTAAATCAAGTGAGAAAGAAAAGGAGTTACAAAGAAAAAGAGGAACTGATCCTATTTCCTCTTCACTTGGTCTCTGTGGCATATTATATTCTAGCAAGAGTATGGGGAGAATATGCCTATGATGTCTGAGCTAAAAAAAAGACTAATATCTGGAATAAAGCTTACTTTCATTTCACACGGATGCCAGGGACAACTCTCAATGCTGAGGGACATGCAAAGTCCCCAGTAGTAAGAACTTCTTGGGACCTCACTGCACTGCAAATTGCAAATTTACTGCCCCATTCTTTACCATTAATGCAAGGACAGAGTGTCTGATTTCCATTTTCTAATCAAAACTATAAATCATTTTTTAGTAGTTGTGAATACTACCACCAGTAGAATGAGAAAAATTTAATATGTCATTTTAACATAGTCCTTATTAAAAGCAATAGTGAAATAACCTTCCCTCTGGAAATCCCAACTGGCTTAGATGCTCAGACTCTCAGAGTATCACATTCTCTGCTCATACCTTGACAATCTTCAAAGAAAAATCAAAATCAAAAAGATACCACTGCAAAACTATCCCCACTCTGCATACAATACGTACAATGGCTTCCCTGCTGCTGCGTTCACGCTGTCCCAGAAGAATCAGGTTGGCAGGACACTCCGCAAGAATGTATGTGTTCATTTCTCAAATTAGTTCCTACTTACTGATCTGTTGCCTTGCAAAATGAGACTTTTTCAATGATGCCGATCAAATTATGGTGAGTGACAGAAAGAAAGTCTGAACTACACACAGTCAATCCATGTAAGTTTTGGCAAAGTCAAAAAACTTGGAGAACTGATGAAAGCATTTCAGAAGCATGGAGTACTACAGCAAAGAACACACAGAAAGTACCTCTAAAATTGCTACAGCCTCCTATTAAAAAAAAATAAAAAATGTCAGACAGCCACAGTGCTTATGCCAGTAATGCTGGCTTACATTCTGTGACCTGCTATGATAAAGACAGAGGGACCTTGATGTCCAGAAATCAATTTAAAACACTTTGAATTCTTTAATAAAATAACTTCCATATGAAGTTTACAGAGCTATACTAAAACAGCTGGTATGCCAAATAAAATGGTTTTGCTCCTTCCATTAAGCATGGTTTAAATGATTCATTCAATTATTACTTTTGTATTCAAAGATGGCTTATTTTCATGCAGATTTATGTCCCGTTATGCATAGAGGACATTCTTAATTGTGCTGAAACAACTGCAAATTTAATTAAAGTTTGCCATTCCAAGCATAAAATAGATTAAAGAAAATGCTGACAACAGTAAAATAAATATTCAACTATTTAATTTAACTCAACATTTATTTTTAACCCAAACATCAAAATAACCTTATTTCTAATTACAATTTCATGACAAAATGTCTTGAAGAAACATTTGTCTCTATTTTTCTTCAATCTGTTCAGCTGAAGCACACTAGCTTATTTATAAAACTGTTGATTAATAAATCTGTTCCAGCTGTATCACTGTATGTTACAAAGAACACAGATTAATGTATGTAAACAACCATTATCATTTTAAAAAAATAAAGCCTTCAAATTCAGTAAAAGCAGAAAACCCATCAAATACCTTACAGTGCAATTAAATACCCAAATCACAACAAAGAAGGAAAAATAAGGGACAAACAGAGGCAGTGAAGTCCAGAGATCTATGACAATTTCCAGCAGGTGCTGGGATCAACTAAATGCCTACAAGTTATTTGCAGTTCCTTCTACTGGGTACTAAAACCTCAACATTTACCATCCACTGTGTTGTAAAACACAACAATAAGCAAATCCTCAGAACCAGTAAGTCTGGCTCTGACTGAGGAAAAACATAAGGTGGCCCCAAGAAAATGAACATTAACTTACCCCTTCATGATATAAGAAACAGTAGTGATGCAAAAATAAGGAGGCTTTCCAAAGCATTGTATACCTTTTCCCTTAAGGATTTTGAGAAAACATGGGAGTGCCTCACCAGCCTAACAAATCTCTCAAGAATGGAAAATTTTGGAGAAAAAATGGCTTTTTACCACATATTCACAATAATATTTTTTTTCTAAACTTTGCAAACATTGCCTTACACTTTTTGGTGATTTTCCCTATCTACCCTTTTCTGTTTAGAAAGCCATGAGCCCAGCTGGAGCACTCGAGAGTAAGCATCACAAGCCTAATCCAACGCCATCCAGGACTACAAACACATACTGTTTGCCAAACTCTATTCCTTTCTCATTTTAGCTATTTCTTATATTGAGCAAAGGAGATGGCTAGATGCAAAATATAAATGCTGCAAACTTTGTCCCTCTATGTACCTTCCAGAAACTAGACTGTAAAAGGAACTAAAAGTTTCTTTTCATAAAGAAATATGGAAAGGGAGTTCACCTGCAAAGTGATATATTCAGAACGCATGGAGAGCTCTTTGTATGTCAGTGGATCATACTGAGGGACAAAGATTCAGCCCTGACGCTACTGCATTCAGATGTTATAAGGAGTGATGGATATTTTCATGATTTGCCACTTTTCTGTATCAGCTATATACGCAGAAAATCTCAAACAAAGAAACCCATCCAAAACAAAAATCTGAATAGACCAAATAAGGAAATTAAGTCAGTATGAGGGATTAATAAACTCTTCCACACAATAAGAAACAATGAAGAAGGGAAACGGCAAGGAGAAAGTTTTTTTCAGACAAAAATAAAACTGGAACCCTCCACAACAAAACCAGTAAACCAAACAACAACAGCTGTTTCCTGCTTATTTGTCAATACACACTATAAAAGTCTGGTCCACTAGAATCAGTAGAAAAACATCTACTCGGATTTAGTCCCAAGTAAATGAATCATTTCACATCAACACCTCTAGAATATTTCAGATTAGGTTTCAGCATGTTTTTCAGTTTGCAGATATAGTTGTTTAAGCTGCAGGTATACAGGTCAATAAAGCAATGTTAGCAGAGGTTGGAAAGGTTTGTATACTGACCTGAAAATGAATATTCTATTATTCTAAGAATTTCATTGAACGACAGATATTGTATTATCTACCAACATGAAACAGTAAGTAAAAGGCTATACCGTAATATAACACATTAATATTAATCTTTTCTTATTTCAGAACATTGACTTCTGATATGAAGGTAACAGGTATTAACAGGTAGTTGTAAAGTTCAATGTTCCAAAATTTAAAAAAAAATAAACTAGCTTGAGTAACAACCAAGTCCATCAATTCAGAACTATTCCATAACAACAATAACAAAAAAAATTAATTCATATTTTATTAGCACTTTTTATACAACACTGATATGCATAGAGGAAATTCATAAAGCCATTTTAATTTTTTTTCTTTATTCCAAGATTTATTTTCAAAAACTGTATATGGTATTACTCATTGAAACTCTTTTTGACAATTTAATAGCCTACAAAATCTCTCAAAATCTCAGATTACTGAAGCCAATGATAAGAATTATATGACTGAATCAGCCCAGATTCTTTTTAGTAAAGCTCATAAATGACACGTGCAGCTGTATATAACAAGAAGGAATATCAGAAGGCAGGCTTTCACACAATCAGCCAGTAACACAACAGTTTAGAGATTATGAAACCTCTGCTACATAACTGGCATGACACTTCAGAGAAGCCATGGCAATTTACCTCAACTGAGAATCTTGCAATATTTCTGCACACATTTAAATACATACTTTACCATCATTTCATTTGAAAGTTATGGAAAGAGAAATGAAGTTGTTGAATCAAATTATATCATGTGAAATCACATACAAAATACACAAAACAACAAGGGTTTCAGAATTTTAATTTAAACGCTCATTTAACAATGAACAGTTGGCTTACCTGTTTTACATCATATGCAAGAAGAACAAATCTTAAGTCTGGTGAAACTGAGTATCTTGATGCTTTGAAAGTTACCTAAAATGAAGTAACAATAAAAGTGAGTTTACAAAAAGAAGAATCATTTCTTCCAAATTTTCTCTTTAAGAACTTCACATTCATAAGAGTTCTGATCAGGAAAGCCTTCTTAATTTTCACAAAAGAAGGACTCCAATAATTCTTAGTATAATTTGCTGGTATCGGTACAATGGTGACGGACAAACCTGGTTTCAGCACTAACTATGAATTAAGAAGCTGATGAGTTTTTAGTCATGATTGCAGGCACTAAGCTTAAGGATAACAACTATAACCAATTCATTTACAGTGGACGAAGGAAGATGCTTTGGTTGGTGTGTACTTCAGGCATGATTATAAGGGAGATTAATCACTAGGTTAAGCTTTAAAGATAATGTAGAAAAAAAATACGTGTGCACTATGTCTCTATTGCTTTTCTTTCAATGCCTCATACATAAACATTTTGCAAGACTACTTGCACTAAAGAAAAATTCTCTTTCTTATAAGAAGTAAAATGCTTAGTGGAAAGTAAAGTGGAACATAAGGTACCATTATAAAACTAATATTGTTTTATATCTAGCTAAGACTACATGACACCCAATTGAATTCAGGGCTGTAATTTAATCAAGAGGTAATGTTGATGTTGGAAAGAATTTAATGCATCTAATGTAAAAGGAAGATAAGAGTGTGCTTTAAAGGGCATGGCAGGAAATAATTTTAAATGAATCTCGAGATGCGTCTGCAGAATGAAAGGGAAGAGGAGAAGTGAAAAATGCAAATAATAGATGTAGTAGTACAGAAAAAAAAAAACAGAACCACAAAGATACAAGATGAAAGAAAACATACAAATAGCTATGCAGAGCAACATCTATCCCCTCTTTGAAGACTTTCCTTGATTTTGCTTCTTAAGCATCCTGTTCTGTTTAGCCTAATCCCACTGCTAATCTAATGAATTCAACAGAGTTTTAAGGTGCACTAACCAGAAATTACAGACCAGTACATTTATAGTAGCTAAGGAGTTATTCCTCAACAGCAAGGAGGCTAATCTTCCAATAAGCTTAGAAGATGCTACATCTTGACATACAAATTAAACTCAATTTATTAGGTAACATAATTAAAATCAAGTTATCCAAATGAAATCAAAAGGAAAAAACAAGTTTTGAAAAAAAACTACGTATAAGAGCATGAAAGTATCAGAAGTTAGAAGATAAGTCCGCAGTCTTAAGGAAAGAAGACAAAAAGATGCTTTTATGTTGTGTGGTTTTTTTTATTGGTCTATGAAGTATACAGAATAGATTTCTGCCGTGTACAACCAACCTTTTATGAGATAACCATCTTTAAGCAGAGACTAAATCTATGAGTAACAGTCCCTTTGCTCGGCATGTCACTGAAAACAATTTTAGCTGTGAAATTTCTCTGCTTTGTGGTGGTTTATTAATTATTACCCCACTACCTAAGTCTTAAGCAATATATAACCCAACCAGCTTTCCAAATTCATTCTCAGGGAATGTGGTGCTTACCATTTCCTGCATTTAGTAAGAATCTTCAGTCACTGATTATGCCACCACAAAAGTAATGATGTGCTTAATGCAAACACCTGAGTAGCTCAGCTGCAAAGTATTGGCAGTCGGAGGCAACACCAGCAAGAGCTACTCTCATACTTTGTATCCAAGTAGTCTTCTAGATTTGGGATTTAAAATCATTTGAATCCTACTCAAGATGGCCTTGTTCATTCATCTTGCACTCACCTGCAAAATTTTGTTTGCTACCTTAGACACATGGTGTAAGTGCAATACCAATGAGCTATAATCTCTTGATTGCAGGTAGTGGTTTTAGCAAAACAGTTTTCTTTTTGTTGGTATAATGGGATTATTCTTGCTAAGAGGATCATAAAGCTATTTCATACTTTTTAATGTTCCACTTAAGAAAGAAGAAAATAAAAACTAGACCAGAAGAAATCATGTGTTCATGGTCAAGGCTGACAGTACTGATGATTTATTTAAATTGTCCTAAAAACATAATTAACCTATTTTTAAAGCTGGAGTTACAATCAAGTAAATAGAACTTTGAGGGGTTTAAGTAATTTTTTTTCTTTTGTTTTCAGACAAGCAAAATCTTGGCAATAAATTCAGAAACTGTACTTGTCTGCATAGAAGAAACCCTTCTGGATTAAAAACGGAAAAAAAAAAAAAGTATCACCTGACTCATTCCTCCTGCCTAACATGGAAAGTAAGCTCAGAATCTGTGACTTGACTAAAACAAAAGAAAGACAGATTTCAGGTTTTCTCCATAAATATGTCTAAGGTATTTCATCAACCAATAGAAGCCTGACTCCATGACTGAGGAGATTAAATCCATCACCTGGTGATCTTAAAGTTTCAGTTCCCTCCATAGGAGACTAGATGTATGCTGCTGAAACCCTGGGGAGATTGTGTATTGGATGTTTGCTACAGAGGTCAGATTTATTTATTAAAAAGAAGTTTGTGAAGGCTTTGACTTCAAGGATTTGTTCCCTTCTCAGGAGAATACATTTTTTTGAGTTTTAAAGAAAGTGTTGGAAAAATATCATATCGGAAACAGTGGGAATTAAAAAACCTCTGGTGTCGTGTCATCAGAAATCTTGAGAATGCTTGTTGCACTGTCATGTCTGCATATCTGCAACTTTCCAAGCTTCTTGCTTTGTCAGGAGCTAGTGAGCCTTCTTCAGGAAGATAGACATAAATTCTGTCCCTTATGATTCTGCCTCTATGGCTTATCTTTGCTTGATCTGTAAGAAGTGTAGCTCTGGACAAATAAGCACTGAAACAGGGAGGAACACAGCTAATTAGGCTTGGTCTCTGGATGCATAAGCAGGGCTCGTTTCCCACTGCACCACTGCACAGGAGACTGGGGGTAATCCAACCCTGTGCCACACTACACACTCCACATACACCCATATTCCCTGTCCAAACCAGAACAAAGGCAGAAGAGAAGGAAGAAGGAAAGGTAATTTCCTTATGTCCTTCATATTTGTCTGTACTATCTAGCCATATCAAGACTTAAAATCCCTACAAAAGCTATCGGCTGTATTCAAGTATAACACCTTGAGTAGATAAATTGTTGTTATCCCTAAATGAGTTACATTTCACCTGTATAGTCTTCCCTTCTTAATTCACAAATCTGTCATCTGCTTTTCCTATATTGCCGAATACGGCATCATTTCACTTTTTCAGATGTGAAAGAATGATCCTGTATCTGATCTTTCTCTGATCATTTCTCACCCAACTGAAACCCCTCGACTATATAATTATATCTAAACATACTTAACACTGCATTACCAGGTTCCTTTGAAAGAAATGCTTCATGTGATAAGAGTTTTAATTTCTTTCCTGACAGTGATGCATGATCCCACGGACAAGCAATGACTGCAAGTCTCACTGCCACCAAAGATCACAAGGGTAAGAGCTGAATGGAGGCAAAAGGAGACAGTGCCTTTTGCCCTTCAGCTTTCCATATTCCTTCTCTTGTCCAGATTGCAAATATGTTTTGCAAAACATAGTTTTGCATAGAAAGTAAAAGAGGATGAGAACAGCTTGAGACAGTAAGAGTGAAAGCAAAAGAATGAAAGAGATTCTGCAACACAGAAATGCAATGCCCCCCCCCGACCCTGGCTTTTCTTCCACCTTTCCATACAGGTGATTAAAATGGAAACCAAAATTCCAATGAACGATATATTCTCGGGTTTGATTTCCCAAGTCGACGTTCTGCATTGATGTCTTTTCTTTTTTTTTTTAATTTTGCATTTTATGTGTGTTTTGCTGTTAACAGAAATGCCCGTTATGACTGAAGCTTTAAGCTGGGTTTAGGTTTTTCATCCTCAGAAAGGGCCCCTCAGTATGAGCACCCTTTTATTTCTTCTTTCACCTACTGTAAAATGTTGTTTTTATGATTCTGGTGGATTTAAGCTGCTATAACATTTAAATCAGTGACTTATTCATAGTCTTTCAAAAATATGCCATAGAGCAGACAGATAGAAGTTACCTGAAAGATAGTCTAGCCCACAGCTATACGAATGGATCCTTATCACCTGTCAAACACTTTATAGTACTATTCTTTCATACTTTCATTTGGGTAGTTTTAAGTGAAATAATACATCACATTTCAAACTGATTAGAGGAAATTCTTGCTTTTGCTGAGTTCACTTATTTGTTGTTGTTTTTTTGCCTTTAGTTTTACACCTCCTTCTGTTTCAGTTTCTTATATTTCTGCTTTCCCCAGAAATTTACATCTTCCACACTCCTATTATTATCCTTCTCTAATTATTGTTTAATAATGCCTTTACACATATTTAGGCTTTAAAATTTTTGTCATTCATCCAGGATAAAATATTTCAGGAGTTCTGGACTGTCACTTTAAAGCTGGTAAATACTACTACCTAGGAAATTATACATCCTTTCCTTTTCCAAATTATACATCTTTTCACCTGCCTACATCTGTGTCAGAATTTTAATTTAATGGTAGAACTGAACATCTATGTTTGACATCTCATTAGCATTCACAGGTAGGTATTCAGTTCAACTTATCAGACAGGCATTGACCAAATGGCAATGCGTAAGAGGAATCAGATGGGACAAACTTACAGTAGCTGCATAACGAGAAGGCATTTGGCATGTAGCAGTATCCTAGAGTGGTACCAGCAATCAAGGGAGCAATGGGAATTTTCTTCCATTACCACTGCTATGACTGAAAGGGGAAGATGGACCGCTGGGAGGTTAGATGAGAGAGCAGTGGAGAGTGGAGCCTAGCAGAAGAGCAAACCCTGTAGCCGCAAAAACAGGGGACCTCTGAGAAGAGAGTCTGGTTGTAATTAGGAAAATGCATGATAATTAGAATGTAACCTTGGAAACCCAAGTTTTTCAATGCTTCTTAACACATGATTTCCTGTGTCACCTGAGCATTTAGTCTAGATCCAAAAATGCTGAGATTCTATACGTTGTAATTATTAACACAGGCTTCCTATCCAGTGTAAAAGATGAACATGCCTTAAAACATGATCCAAGCTGAACTCTGCCCTGTGGAGGGGGCATCCTGGACTGGTGGTTCTGAAAAACATAAACCCCCCTGAATCCACCTGAAACTCTTCATGTAGTCCCAAGACACTGTCACATGGATGAAGAGGTGTTGTACAAAAAAGCATGAACAGACCTGTGAATCTCAATAGAGCCTTGCACCATTGCTTCTCTAGTAGAAAATAACCTCTAACTAGTAAATCACAGATTTTTTTCTTCCCTTCTTTCCTCATCTTTGCCATAGTTAGCCCTGAGCTATTTTCTGTATCGAGTGATGATCTCATCAGGGGTATTTTCAGAGAGATCCCACATAGAGCTACCCTAACCTGACAGTATGGAGTGTACTCCACTGCATTTTATATGTTGAAGGCTCCTGTGCTTGGACAAACACCAATGGCCACCAGCAGACCACAGTGACGGCAAGCCCTTCCATCTGTCAGGCTTTCCCATCTCTTTGTGCAGTGGTGCAGTACAACAATAAACCCTAACCCATCCATAAAAACCCCTCTACTGAAAAGGTTTTGCTGAGAGGGTTATTTAACATTTAGAGGAGCATGGGAGAGAGGAGATAATGTTACAGTGTTCATAACAACCTATTTACAACATGCGTGGGTCATTAAAATGTCCAGTGTTGCAACAATTACTAATATTTATGTGGTTATATAATGTTGTTTAATGTATTTACCACTATTCACCCTTTCATTAATCTCTTATACAAGACTCTTAAAATATAAGCATGTAAGCTACTCTTGCAATTAAAGCTATATTAATCAACAAAGAAACTATAATTGCATTAAGATGCTGCACTGAGTTTCCCATCAAAAGAAGGGGGGGTGTGGGGACAAAATAACAACAAAACAAAAATAAATCAAAAAGAGGACTACCAACAAGAAGGGGTGTTTATGAAGAACACTCTGAAACAGCACAAAATAGTTCCTGCCAAAAGCTCTGTTCGTATTAAAACTCTCATTCTCTGCTTTTGGCTGCAAGGCTTCCACGGGGTTTTCACAGCTGGGCTGCCACAGCCTAATCATGATTCATGAGCCAAGACTACTTCTGCTCTGCTCACCCTTCTGACGCCATCCACTAATTACTAGGCAGCAAGAAGTAATCCTTCTCTCTCCATCCTTGTGTAAAAGATGGCCTGTAGTAATACAATACAACATACTCCAGGGCATAGTCCTGGGAAGCCCCTGGAAACAGGTTTGCAACTTAGTAAGATTTGTTTGCTGTGCACTCAAATGCAGTTTCCCCTTGATCTTGAAAAGAGTCGTGGAAAGGCACAGAAATCAAGGGGTCAGGAGTGGCTGGGTTTTAGAAGAGTTCAAAGCATGCAGCTGGGTGAAAGCTGTTCTAATACAAGACTTTATTCTAGAGTTTCCAAACTGAAAACAGTTACACTTGTATTGTTGGGTATCGCAAACAAATCAAAAGCTTCTTATTTGATGATTCAAAGTACATCCCATCACCTGCAATGGAAAGGCATAAGGAGTCACGCTAGATTCATTTCTGACCAAGGATTCTGGACTGTTTGTTAGGGTGCATGTGTAGCATCTGACTATTCTTGCATACATCCACCACAAAAGCAGTGGAACTGAGGCCTAACAAACAACAGTTCTTACCATTATCATAATTATTATGGCTTTTTTTAAGAGAGAGATATGAAGGCAAAATTTCTAAAGGCTTCTTTCAGAGGTTACAACACATTTGGAAAGGACCATAACAGAACACAGTCCCTACCCACATTTTCTCTCATCTTTCTATTTGCTTTCTTCATTTCGTTTTGGGTTTGAGCATTGTAAAACAGATGAGGGAGGCTGAAGTAGAAGCATCATAAGGGACCAGATGGACAACTTCCCAGGTGGCCCTCCATACTTTCCTCTGCAGCATATCCAGGTCTTGTGGCCAGGCTGTGTGTGAACTGGTAACCTGCCTTTAGTGGCTTTATGTAATGATTGATAACAAAAGATCTAAATAAAATGCTTGTTAAACACTGAAATTACTTAGATAAATGTGGCATAATGTCATTTATTTTGGAACTGTAATGTGCAATAAAGTATTGCTAAATGCTGAGTAACTGGTAAGCAAGTCACTTACGCTCATGGTGATAGGCACCTCAGACAGATGACAGAGAACATATTGTAATCACGTATTGAGGCAACATCGCAAGCATCAGGATGCCACACAGTGATTAATGTCCAGGGCTTTTTTGGCTCCATCTAATAGAAGACATGCCCAGCCTCCAGCTGTTAACATTTACTTGCCACTGGCTCAGAATATTAACTATTTATTAGGCAGCTTGAACAGGATGCACTACACGAATATAGTCAGAGGACAGATATAGTTTAGAAAACGTGTCTTTAAATTATGACCTCTGGAGATGCTAAAAGATATTCATCATGCTTTAAAAGCTACTCTTTTCTCTTATATCAGTGTATTTGTTACCCATAAGATTGCTTTGCTAGCAGTTTAATTATTTAAAGGTCAGATTATTTCACTAATAGATTGATTACAGAAAAGGATTCCATTTGAAGTGGGCAAATGAAGCACAGTAATTTCTTCTACTGTCTGAATAAATCCTCATGGAAAAAAAAATACTTTAATTCAGGAACTCTGCATAGGTATTTCCCTATGGAAGAGAAATGGGCATCTTAGAATGACAAAGCCCTAGCTTTCCTTCTTTCCATGTGCATGGGTACTTTTAAAGATATCATTAAAAGCTGTATTTTATAACACTTTTACATATAACATGTTTTTAACAAAATCATAGTCTGCTTTATTGCTGATACACATGCATAGTGAGCGTAGAGGCTCTTCAGTATGAGTACCTTTGATTTTTAGGCAATAAGCAAGACAAAGAAGGGTAAAAGAAATGTACTTAGCACAAAAAAAATGGCAGTCTCTAAAATGCAAAACAAAAGCCAGTGACCTGTCCACAGTGGAAGACTGCTTCATGGGATTAGTAATAAGGAAAGAAGAAAATCTCTTCTGAGCTGCTGGTTCAAATACTGCCCGATCAGGAGTGACAAAGAGTCATTACTGGCCCCTTCTCCCTGTGCAATGAGTTTATCACGGCAGTTCAGTTTTCAATGGACAATTATCAACATTGCTAAGAAAAACCTGCCCCTTCCACGGGCTGCTTGAGCAGAGGCAAACGGGAGAGGGAATGCAGACTGAAATCAAGCTAATCTCTCCCATCTAAAGGTGACTGTTCCATGACTAAAACCTTTTGATAGGGAAGAAAAAGGGAACTTGCATTGCCACTGCTTATGTTGGATCTGTGCTATATTTTTTATTAATATAAGACAGCTCTGCGGAGTCATTAAACCAGCACCATTCTAATTATGCACTAGTGATTAAGCAGATGTGACATTGAGTGGGGAAAATGTTTGATTAACGACCCAGGTGTCTAACTTTGGAAGAGTACATTCAGCAGTATGAATTTGGGGACAATGGACCTTAGAAGAATAGGACAGCTTTTGATTTCAGACATACAGTCTGCCTCTGTAATATTGTGAGCTCGTGCTAGGATCACTGGACACCTTTTTCAACAGAGACAGACAACTTGGCACAGCAACATTTCCCATCGCTCTCTGCCAAACATACGCCAACAAACTTACTGAGACTTCTGCTCTGTTTTCAGCTTTTTATTCTACTTCCATGCAAATAATCATTTCTGGAATCCACTTTATTTACCTCTAACACTCTCAGCTTTTGACTGTGTACAGCGTGAAGCTTCACAGGAAAAAAAACACACATCTTTGACTCTGTTCCATAGATAATTATTAAATGGTTGCTTGAATATTATCCATCTTGGATCAGTTTCCCACATTTAATTAAGTGTAGATATGTAGTGTCTAAAGCTCTGTCAGTCTGCACGACTTACGGATGAATCAGCTCCACAAAAAAAACAAAGAGCAACTTTCTGACAAGATGAGACACTCGCAGCATGAAGCAGCTTGTCCATACTGATCCATCATTACTTGGCATGACTGGTTTAGCATAATGGCCTGACTAGCTTGTCATGCTGGCAATTCTCTTTGCACGAGCCAAACACTTGCAGCCAAAAGTGTATGAATTCATTTGTGAGGAAACTCAAGTCTTGTCATTAAAGTCAAGATTCATAGCCAGGGATGTCCATGTAGCTGCTTGCATTCAAGTTATACACTAAAGGTAGTACGTAGGCCTCACACAGTTAATCCTCTATTTAGCCAGGCAAGACTCACAGATATACACAGGTAAGAGGGAAAATGTTTCTGCAATATTTTGTGGTTTGTATTTGACAGATAATCACCTTTTCACTCACTTTTAATTGTGTCTGCCAGTCTTTTTTGGGCTAGGACGTACATTGAGGCACATCCCAGCATATGGAAGGGTGCAGCTTACAGAAAGGGAGCTTCACACACTCTCCCTTAATATATGATTCTCCCCTCCCTTGTCCTTCATCTTTACATTGACCCAGGAAGCCAGTGTCAAGTTCATTCTCCCGAACTTCAGCTCTCCCCTTTCTAGTTCAAGGAGTTAGAAGGAAAGGTCAGCAGGGGCTCTATGCTTTGAAATGAGGAATCTGTATCAGCAAAGGCCAGAAACAGACAGGAATAAAATCAGCCTTTGCCAAAGATCTCTGATGAAACTGAGTTATCTTTTTGGGTCTGCAGGTGCAAAATATTTTACTAAATTAAAAATACAGGGATTAGCAGTAATAGCCAGTGGTCTGTATGGAGTATTTAGGAGGAAAGACTGACAAGCCATGCATTTATGCTGCAAAGCCCTGATAAATGAGAATTACAGGGTAGGATATAAGTGGTATCACTGAGACTAACAGCACCAAGCAAAGGAAAATGTAGACTAAGAATTAAAACATTTCTTAGCAATTACTGCTACTCAGAAACATATGCAAACCACTCACGTATATACTATTTACTGGTCAAGAGGAATAATCCCCAACCATCTAGTTTGCCCTTAAAGCACAGAAGAACAGGTAAACCAGAGATTACCAGGACTAGGAAGTATATTTTTCTTTATATACATAATTGCTTAAAGGAAAATCTTCATATGATTCTTGAACATTTTTCCCAGTTTCTGACAGGGAAAAGCTCTCAACATTTTGGGTAGAGTTCCCTCATTTTATGAAATTATAATAGACAACAGCTAGATTCACTAGGACATATGCCAGGCACGATCCTTCAAATGGCCTGGACTATAGCCAAAAACATATCCCCCAATAACTTAGTTATTTGCACCTAACTTGAATAAAATAACAAATAACTTCAGCCAGAAATCGTGCACTGACAGAAGAATGGATTATACTTTCCATTTATACATAACCTACTCTAGGTTATAAACATATTTTCTGTAATCTTTAAATATTATACTCCCTCACTGCTACATGAAAAAATGTTAGCAGACTTCCAACAAGAAATAAAATATACTACTTACAAAAGTTGTATTTTCCAATAATAATGTAGTTGTATTTGTTTCTACATTCAGTTCAATAACGTGTCCATTCTTATTTTTATACACCACTGCTGTATCTGCAACAACAAAGGCACAACAATTAGCAAACACATTGAGTACTTAATAAAATATCTGTAGAGAAAAACAGCATATTAAAGTCTTTAGAATATCTTTGTTATGTTACGCAAACAAGACTGAGAGAAGAATTGCACACACCATAACCTAGTGGAACCCACATGGCAGGGGGGTTGGAACTACTTGATCTTTAAGGTCCCTTCCAACCCAAACCACTCTATGATTCATGATCAGTTTTGTTGATCTGCCTCATGAGCTTCAAAAGTATCGGTTTATGTCCTATAGCATGTTCACCTCATTCAAAAAATATGATTTCATTTAAATGGAAGCATTTTATGTGGTAACAACATGTCCAGTGGGATTGATGTGAATGAAGTAACACCTTGAACCTAAAAATGCTCTCACCAAGAAATCACTGTCACTCTGACACCTTAAGGTGTGAGCACATTCACTATGAAAGGGCCGTATACCAAAATAAAGTTTTGCAAAGCAAAAAGCTTTTGCTCGACACCATGTTCACATATCTCATTGGAAGTGCTTCTAAGAACACCTCTGTACTATTCTATACCTCTGCTAACTGGACTGATAAAGATACATACTATATCTGAAGACAGTCTGTGTCCTGTGTGATTAGTGCTGGGCCACAGAATGCCAGATCATCAGATAAGTGGCGTCTTCAGAAAGGAGGGTTAAAGCTATACATTTGTAAAACATGTAAACCACTGTGGGATGAACTCTGTCACGATTTTTGCCTTCTACCACCTATTGTGGTTCCTATGAAAAAGGCTTTGTACCTGTTTGTATAAATATTTGCAATGATACAGTACATAATACATAATAACTACATAAGCCTTGAATAAAAAAAAAGTTGATTCCAAATTTCTCACTACTTCTAAAAAGAGATTGAGCACTTATTCTTTGTTTATTTAAAATCCTTGTAATAGAATTATATTTAATCAAGTGAAACTATTTTGTTATAAAAATGTGGAAAGCATAAGGAAAGTTCTAAATTAAGCCTAAAGGAAACACAAAGGAACTTTACTAATCCTCAGTAATGCCTGAGAAATTCATTACAGATCCCTGAATTTTGAGAAGAAGCAAGTAAACATGACTGGAGAAAAAGGTTATGCTATCATAAAAATATGCTTCACTTTTTCAGAAAACTGTAGCTGTATTTTAATTGACTGCACAGAAATTCCAGATCTACAGCATTAGTGAATGTCCTCTGGTATGTTCTGTAAAATTAATGAAGCCTCATTTGAAGAGCATACTAAGCTATTTTAGATCACGGCTATGAAGTGGGGTGGGATTGATGGAATTCAGGACAGGCATATCAGAGCTGTTGTTTAGGAAGAAAAATTATATTGTGAAGTGTGGAATTTGAATTTTTTTTTAATAAAATAAAGATTTCAAAAATTCATTTGGAAAGAAAAGAGGTAACACTTCATAGAAAGTTATTTTGGTTTCAGGTTACTGGCTACCCCAGGACATTAAAGTATCTGCAACTTCTAGGGGTTTTTTTTCACATATTTTTTTAAGTAGGCTAGCACTGAAAATTCCTGAGGATCTTGCACCACACTTTTAAGTGATATTATACAAAAAATAAAGTTGTCTGGCCAAAGTGCTGACCCCAGTTATGAATATACCAGAATGTGATAAATGGTGTGTATAACCCAGAGACACTGAACAGCCGTCACCAACCCTCCATGTTCATTCTCCCTGCTTGTACATCTGAATGATGCATATTTGGTCCATCGGTGAGATTAATACACTACCCCAGTCCAAACAACAATATCAGAATATAACTTCTTTTCAATTATCTATTTTTGTAGTTGTCCAACAAGTACAACTGGTCAACAGGATTTTTAGCATCATGCTTTATTAACAAATCCAACCAAGACAATTTCACTCACATAAAGAACTTGCCCTTAAAATTACTAACAGAACCAAGGCTAAAATACACGGTCCTAGGGCTCTTCTTACAAGTTATACACACTGTGTCCAACAGCATTTGGAACAGTAGGTACTGTGAATTCCATAAAGCAAAGCCTTTGTTCTCAAGTTAGAGTCATATTTTATTCAAATGATCAGAACAGAAAACTGAAAGTCAGATCTCTCCAAAAGGCAGACTTTAGTGGACAGTAATTATACCTCTCACTGAACCTGGGCTTTCATCTGTATATTAGATTCAGTAGTTAACTCCGAAAGCGCATAAATTAAATGAATGCTTGCAAAATGCAAGGAGATTCTCAGATAAAAGACTTCATCAAAATACCATGCAAGTGCTGAGCATAAATACAGTCTTCAAAAGTAATCATATTAATTTATACAGAAGTCTCATTCCAGTCAATAGCTTCCAGAGCTCTTCTCAGGCTGGATAATGGGATAGTTGATGGATGCTGATCATTTTTTCATTGATAGCTCAGATGTAAATAAGAGCCATAAACATATTTGTTTCTAAATTTTTGTTACCTAGGGTCACAAAGTCTACAGTAGAAAATAATACCCAGTCCTTAACATTGTCTATTCAGACAACTGATTTTTTTTTTTATTATCTTGGTATCTTTGTCACAAAGAAGTTCAGGGATCCCTACCACTTCACAAAGCCATTCAGAGGAGCAAAGTTCCTCCTCCAAAAAAAAAATCTTGTTTAATTTGAAACAAAGAGTAGTATCATGTAAGAACCCTATGGCCGGACACAAAACACAGCACTGAAGAGCCATATTATCCATCTGAGGACACCACTAAAATAGAAAGCATGCTACCTTGAGCAAAGGATAACGTGAGGAAGCCTCTAAGAACACCACATATTTTCAAGTCTCCTGCTGTAGATGATGTACACAAAGCAGTCTTTAAAACAACTCATGGAAAACTTCCTACTGTTAATAGTTCTCCAATTTCTGACAGATAAGATCATTCTGCGCTACTGGAATGTGAAGAAAGACTACCAAGGGTCTGTAGATTAATTATCCTGACATAAGTCCAAAATAAAAGAGTGGCATTAAAAATCTGTGATTCTTCTACAAAATACTGGCTAACAATATAATTAATACCTGATAGCATTTTATGGAACATAGATCTTGTCAAACAAAGTTTGACAGGGTTATGTTCGATAGAGGTAACTTTGCTGAATCTGTATATTGGGTTTTCTTCAAGGCATTTAATTTATTTTATGACATCGTGATTCCAAAGCTTACATTATACAGAATTAAAGGAAAACACATCAGGAGGACCAAAAATGGTATCACTAAGAAAAATAATGAGGAAGACAGAGTACTCCTATCAAGTGATCTGTCTAACCCGGTTAACCAGTCAGAATTGTAGATGGGAGATTGGAATTGAAGAGCTGTGATAGAAATTAAACTTATGGGTTTATACAGATAAATACTGTATTATGTGTTCTCAGTGCAGTATCATGGAAAAAAGGGTTGATGCAATTCTTCAGTATAAGTATCACAAGTAAAAGTCGCAGGGTGATCTTGTCTCTGTTCACACCTGGTGAGGTTGACACTGTTGTAAAATGTCCAGTGCACACAGCAAGGATGGGAAATGAGTAGAGAGGAGTGCTACGAAATGGTAAGTATAACGCTGGGTCAGAAGGCAAACATAACAATGCAAGGCTGGAATAGCTAAAATTATTCAGGTTAACAAAGAGAAAGTTCAGAGACATCTATGTCACATATATTTATAGTTACTGAAAAGCTGACAATGGAGGTTGGGAAGTGTGGAAGAGCTCAGCAAAGGAGATGACAGAATCAGCAGCCCTGGGACATTTTTTCTTAAAGATATGTTTTAGATCTTTACGTCAAGAATTAGTTTAGTCTGAATGTGGGTAAAAATATAAAACGTTGAGTTCAGATGGCTTCTGCGATCACTTCTGGCTTGGAATCTGTAGATTTAACTCCCTCTATTGATTTTGTCATCCCCTTCTGCAATGAATCTTTGGGAATACAGGACTGTCTGCACAACATAACTTGTGTTTGTAGCTCTGTGTTAAGACAATTTTAATAAAAATCTCAAACCTTTGGGTTTTTTTTAATTGACTGCCTGTGGGATCAAGGGATATTTATTTTTCCTTCTGATTCATAATTCATCTCCTGTTTGTGCCTTCTACTCCACTTTCCTACAAACTATCAAATATTGATCTCAGCTGCAGACAGGATACTGGGCTTGGTTAATGCTGCAACCCCGTTCAGAGAATCCACGTGGGTGTATGCCTGTGATGACGCTCAAAGGCACAGCATGCAAAATCCATGAATCTCGGAAGACAATTTTTCCCAGGCAGACAAAATGGACTGCCCTCTTTCTCTCCTCTCCTGCTGTACCCTGCAGCATGTGGCTTGCTGGGACTCAAACCTGTTGGGATGGTTTGAGTATGGCTTACCAAATTGATTCACTTGTTTGCAGGGGTTTCAGCAGAGTGCTGTAAATATCTTTTCTGTTCTCTGCCTCTATTGCATATCTAAAGGTTTCATCAGAACTGCAGTATCTAGTTTAACTAAACTCACTGGGTTTGTTAGAAGACAAACTTAATGACAGAATAGCATAGCAAACTTGGTAATTCAGCAGTCACTCTGCTGATAGATAGAAAAGGGTATGGTAGGGTTAGCTCTTATTATTAGATAACTCCCTTTGGGAAGAATTTATTCCATTTTGATTTTGAGCTTATTTCTAAAGCTGACTCAGAGAGACTGCCTAATGAGCATACAGCTCTGTAAACCAACCCTGCTGCTGAACAGGTTCTCTGCAAATTACTTTGCTTTCACAAAGAATGCAATAATAAATTAAAAACAAAAATTACACGAAAACCTACTTTTAAAATGAAATTATTCCGTGATTATCACATCACAATAATTTCATGAGTCAGCAACATATTACATTCTCTCACAGAACTGTGTTAGAATTGTCTGTACAACAATTTATTTTAACATTGTAAGGCTAAATGTCTAAGTTCTTATGCTTCTGTATGTTTTTAGAAGTAAAACTTTACATCACCTGCTCTATCTCTAGGCAAAGAATGTGAAATGTTCTACTTCTTCTTTCTACATTTAATATTAATATTTTATTTTTAATATTATTTAATTAATGTTAATATTAAGATAAAAAATCGTACATAAACACTACATATTGCAATTTGCAAGTGCTACCTAACAACGTCTTCAATTTCTGACAAACAGACCAATCCTTACTTCATGTGAAAATGCATTTCACTGTGCAATACAAGTATTATTTTCAAAATTCATATGAAAACAAACAGTAACACTAGTATAATGTAATATCTGACTAAATTCCTGCAGTTTCCACAATTCATAATCTATTCATCCCGTTGTACTTTGATACTTTCTCAAGTTTTCTCTCCTTTAGTAACTCTAGGCTCTGTTTTCTTAACATTTTTTTCCTCTTCCTTTACAGACTCTGCTCAGACTTTCCATGAACTATGGAAAGTATCTATTCCAGTATCTATTCCAGATATTTCCAGTATCTATTCATTAATAGACACACACACACGAAACCATATATATATAACTATATATACATACACACCTGGTTCTATCTGGAAATAATTCCTATTCTCTCTTTTTTAGCTCTGGAATTTCTTTCCCACTTCAGTCTGAAAAACCCTGAAACATCTCAACCTTCCTCTCTGTTGCTGTCCAGAATCGTGAAGTATCTGAGACTCTTAAGAGCAACATAAGAGAAGATGAAATAATTAAATAAAAGGTGTCAACATTACATTTAGGAGGATGTAATAGACAATGCAAAAATAAGACGTGTTTGGTGACTAAGCGTTCATGAAAGAGATCTTTGATGATATGTATGCTGTGGACAGGTAGAAGGTTTTTAGCTAATATGAATGATGTGTGCCCCTGAATGACAAGGAAAATGTTCCAAGGTCAGCTGCTAATATTTGTTTTTTGCCATCCTCTTTGGCAGTAGCTTATTACAGGTGGCGGCCTGGACAGCAATAGATTTTGCGGTAGTTTGCAATGTTATGGCGATAAAGAATTATTTACTGCTTCAATCTTCTTCTCGCAATGCTGAGGTCAGTCCTCCACCCTGTCCAAAAAAAAATCATATAGGGAAAATGGTCTAGAAAAGGAGAAAAACATGGATCTCATTTTATCAGTGAATGTCCACTGAACACTTTGCTTCCCATGGGGAATATCTTGGCTTCCTCTTTTCCACGGATAGCATCCTTCTGGCAACTACGGTAGTTGCTTACACTGAAAAGTCGTGTTACTCAGTTACAGTCCTAGGCTCTTCTAATGCAATTTAGCAGCTGGAAATCAGGAGGACAGCCAAGAAGCACGGGAGCAGCCAGCTCCCTGTGTACCTCCAGCAGCCAGCCTGCACATCAGAGCGTGGGGCTGCTGCTGTGGTTGCAAAGACTGCACAGCTCCAAGCAGAAGGGCAGCAAAGCTTTTCTTTGGCCTCCAAAATTCCTTCTGCTTTTGCAGAGGAGGGGGAAGAGAGGCAGGTTTATGATCCGCAGGATGCTTGCAGGGGGGCAGTGTGTATCTCGGCTCTGGTGAGGCCGCACCTCAAATGCGTTCAGGTTTGGGCCCCTCACTACAATAAAGACATCGAGGTGCTGGAGCATGTCCAAAGGGCAATGAAGCTGGTAGGGGTCTAGAGAACAAGTCTCACGAGGAGCACCTGAGGAACCTGGGGTTATTTAGCCTGGAGGAAAGGAGGCTCAGGGGAACCTTATTGCTCTCTACAACTGCCTCAAAGGAGGCTGCAGTGAGGTTGGGGTCGGTCTCTTCTCCCAAGCAACAAGTGATAAGACAAGAGGAAGTGGCCTCAAGTTGTGCCAGGGGAGTATCTTCTGACTGTATGTTAGAAGATCAGCTTGCACAAGGGTATAGGGAACAGAGATAGGAAAGGCTTAAATGATTAAACCATATAATGTAAGTTATAGTTTGGATGGATATAGCAATATGATAAATACAGCCCTCAGCAACGCAACATTACATAATTACAGCACAATCATAATCCCAGGTGTTTTTTTCAAACAAAAGCAACATTTTATATAAATAGTTTTACTAAGGCTATTGTTCCTGGTTTAGGTTGACCACTGGTAAAGCTTCTGCTCAGGATATGTGCTGCTGGCAGGAGTTACAGCTCTATACTGTGCCTGCCCTTATATACGCATTATTCCAGAGAATGTCAAAGTACAGGCAAAATGTCACAAAATGCAAAGAAATCAATGCAAAACTTTTCATATTTGACCGGCAGCTTGACCCCCTTCTTAGACCATTCTGCAATAACTTCTTTACCCTCATTTATTGAATTGACAACACTCTGTCATGTCCTAAATGCTACAGAGATCATTTGCAATATTCCCTTTTCCGACTAGCTTCACGTGGCATCATACATGTTCACATTTTCTAAAAGAAAAAAAATCAGGACTTTTTAATTTCTAACAAAAAAAAAATATGTGTTATTTGGAGGAAAAAATGGACTAAATCTCACCCTGAATTACATTTACAATTGATGCAATTACAATTACATCATCGAAAATCAAGCCTTGAATTATACTAATATAAGAATTTGGCACAGGGTCTATATGGCCTTTAGCAAATTAGCTTTCTGAAAGCAGAATACTGAATGGCTGTGGTTTATTTGATGAGTATTGACTCTGATTTCACTTGTCACTGAACTTAAGCAACTCCTGTAATTTAAATTATATAGGCTAGATTGAAAGGGCAAGGGCCCATATATAGATACTGAGTTGTGGCTAAAGCTCCACATTCCAAACATTTAAAAGCTTACTACTGTTTAGAGATTGCCTCTATTATCTTTACTCACAATATAAGCAATGCTATGAGAAGCAGTAATTGCTCTGGTGCAATTGTAATTGCTTTACCAAATAAATAATCTAATTATTTCAAACAACGGTTGTGCAATATTAGTCTATTGCACTATTTCTTTATTCCCTTTTGCTAGTGTTCCCCAAATGAACTTTAATTGTTCTTTCACCAACTTGAAAAACAAGATTTACTTAAAGAGAGCCATTACCCCTTACTTCACAAAATACTTAATATTCAGTACGGCAACCATTTCCTGAGAAACCAGCCTTTTCCTTGTTTCATTTCACAGGTACATACTTCTGTTGTGTTAGAAACTGTATTACCCATCATTGGAGTTTTGTGCTCCAAAGAATTAAAAAAGAAAAGACAATGTAAAAGGTAATAGATAAAGAAAATATAAGGAGAGCTGAAATGATTTGCCTCAGGTCACACAGGATGTCAATAGCACGGTGAGGAACTCAAGTCTCCATTTTTAGTCCAGTGCCCAATTCACATTCACCTCCATATTGATCCCACTTTTTAGTACTTGGAAGTTTTCTTCTTTTATTGCTGGCATCTGCATATTCTGACCTGTACATGACACAAAAAGCTCCAAGCTACGGGTCACAAACTTTTTTTTTTTTTTCCCCATGGAGTTACTGCAAGAGATTCCATGTCTGCCATAAACTGTTGAGAGACACAATTGCTGTGAGAGCCAGCAGAAAGCTAGTCATGCCCGAAATGTGAAGGAACAAAGGCGATGTGAAATGTTTCATCATTTCTGTAGGTCTCTGAATCTGGGATATATTACAAGAGATTCCAGACCAGTGGAGATAAGAGACAGGACCAGTCAACTAAGTATTAAGCTTTGAGGCAGAGTCACCAGTGTCAGTACTTGTAAAGATCCAACAGCTCCAGGAACAAGTGGGGATTCCCAGACAAAAAATCATTCGTCCTGCCCTGCATGGCCTCTGAGAATTTATGGAAACTCAGAGAGGCAGCTTAGGCTCACTAAAGCTACAGGAGTTAGGAGATTCCTTAATCAGAGACTCCAAATATTCTGTGCATGCTTCATCTTACCCATGCAAGAATTATGTTCCTACCGCTGGGTTTATTTTATTGATTATTATTCGTTTCTATTCTATTCACAGAGGTTTTAACCTAATGTGCACATTTCCCATTGTGTTTTCCCTCTAGCCTTTAACGGTCATCATAGCAATCTGAGCTTATCAAAACCACAAAAACTGCCCAGCTTGTAAATCTACATTTCCACCGTGTTTACTGAGATTAACTTCAGTAGTGTCTGCAGAACCTAATAGTGACAAAATAGTGACATAGTGAAGGAGTAATAGAATCGATAGTACTCTTTGGGGCAGGGGGGACACCACCTACTTCCTACTAAATTTGTACTACTGTTAATGTAAATTTTGTTTACAAAACATGAGCGCTTTGGTAGAGTGGGTGCTACATTTGAATTATTCACTGGTAACAAGGTTTGTTTCAAGATAATTCCTGAAATAAAGTAGGGTGGATATATCACCTTCAATGGAGACATGCCAAGTCCAACTTGCTAGGACCTAAATGAATAGCGGTTTAGAATTTATTGTCTTGAAATTGTTTGAAGAATTAACTGATTTATGAAGAAGGTGCACAGAGCATAGACAGCTAATTGATGTACTTAATACTAAATCTTAGCCTAAGATAGTTTGCCTAAAGGAGCACAAAAGCACTATCCACTGACACTCTTTAAGTAGTCACATCCGAACTTACAAAGAATGAGCGTTACAGAAACCTGATGGGCTTTTGTTCATTTTATTTTTTCTGTGCTTGTGATAACACAGGACAGGGATCTGAAGGTGTTTCCCCCCACACTGAGTGAGGACCACAGCAAGAGAAGCTGATACATCCTCCCATCTCCCCAGCAAAGCCTGCCTTTTGCTTGGCAGGTGGCTGATGAGACAGGAAAGGAGCCCCAGGTTCCTCCCTCTGCACCCCCAGGGCTCCTGTCTTCATCAGGGCCCAAGGACTTTGCTGGCGATAGAGCAGCCGCAGTACTCAGCCAATTCTGTGCATTGAAACCATCAGGTGTTAAGGCAATCTATCAAACAGTTCTGAGAGTACAACTAGCGCCTAAAAAGTGAAGGAAAGAGATGGAGAGACATCCCAGCAATGCTGAAAATCTGCTCCAGAATATTTAGAACAAGGAAGCCCCAGGGCAGTCTTTTGAAATTACTGGTAGTGTGTTAACCTGAAGATTGTAAATGCTTATTTTCCCATTGCAATTATTTACTGAGTTTTTGTTTGTTTAAATAAAATTCTGCTTTGCAGCACAAAACAGTTAGCAAATCAATCCTCTTTTTTCATATATTTTACACTTTTTTACAATACAAACATAAGTGAAGGTTGGTACCTTCCTGTCAACACATATGTCAATCAGCCTTTGCTATACACAGTATTATTAGAACTGCAGATGGCATTTCATTAAATTGATTATAGAAAATGTCATGCTAATTAAAATAGAGAATGTTTTCTGATTTAATGAACAGGAGGTGCTAGACAAATCTTTGTCTAATTAAGTGTTTGCTAATTAAATAAAATAGTCATTTACAAAGATATTACAGATACAGATGAAATTTCAATATGCCACACAAGTCACATGTCAGCTGAGCAAGATTTGCATTACTTTTCTAAAAGTTTAGGCTCTTGTTAGTAGTGCTTTCAAGAAAACTTTTATTCTGCACTAGTTTTATAATGTGAACTGTGACTTGTCTAGAGAGTTAATCTCTTTACATGGAAAATTCCCTATTCGAAATGGTTTGCAGTGTTATAGACACAGGTAATTCCTGTACTTCCTGACTTCCACAAGCCTTCTACTTCTCTCTCCCTTGTAATACACAACACCAACTAACCAAAACCCAGGTAGAGATCTTATGGCACAGTAGCTACAGCAATGGAAGCAGCAGAGTCGCAGTAGCATCCCTGCAGACACAAGCAAATTAGCTCTGCTGAGAAGGTCAACTTCTCAATCACTACACAGAGTTATATTAATGTGAAGACAGAGCCCAAGACAGCAGATCCAGGCTTTTATGCTAATATTGATGGATTCATCAGCCTATTCAAAAACAACCTGGAATGTTTTGAATTATGCTTTATTGTATGTTGTACACTTGTGCAGAAAGGGGCAACTAGCACAAAGCAGGAGTGCAGGATTTGCACAAAACCCATCCTCCTACTTTCTTCAACTCCAGAATAAACTGACTAGGCACTCTGGATTGGGCAGGACAGTTAAATCTCCACCCTTTATAAATGTTTCTTCCTCTTTTCCTAATCATACCATCAGATATCATAAAAAGTCATGCTCAAGTCATGCCAACTTTCAGTGGTCCTGGTTACATTTTTCATCAGTGTATGAAAATCTTCAACTCTCTCAACGGGCACAATTCATTTACAAAATCACAGATTTCCCTATCACAAAATTGCACTGGATCCTGCCTCATAATTACAACTACTGATAACCCTATGCCAGCACTTCATATGAGAGAGAGGAAGCAGACAGCTCCTGAATATTAACAAATCTGCTGCAGGATTGATTTACAAGAAAAAATAATACAACAGTGAAATATATAGTACAATGAAACCAAGCCTTCTTCAGCTTGAACTGAAGCAGGTGATGAAATATTTGCTGCAGAGCTGTGGGAGGCAATAAGGTGAACGCTGACCATCAGCCACAGGCAGTAACGTCTGTACCAACTCAGCTGGAAGAACACGACTGTCTACTGTCTAAGCAAGTTATTTCTTCTGTATGTGCTGGGAAAATGTAAACACAAGAGAAGGAGCTGAGTTACTTTGCAAAGATATGAAAGACATAGCTAGATAGTATGAAATACATGCAATCACAGAGTGTGTAGCTGAAAAAAGTCCCAGGGACTCTACTGGGGCTTAATCTGGACACGCTGTGGAATCTTGGTGCTCTGTCAAATTAGTTTTCACAGCAAAACTCAACCATCACAGCCAGGTTTTTGAAAGATACATTGCTCTTCTATGTATCGCCACAATAACACAAAGCTCTCGCAAGTTAGAAACTTCCAAGTTTTTCCTAAAAGCTTACCAATTTATTCACTGGTAACTTAATAAATTGTAACCCCTTGAGGACTTTGGTCCTGCCATCCATGACAGAGAGCAGCAATAGCTTGCTGGAGCTAGTTCTTCTCCAGTCTTCCTGGATGGAGAAATTTTCCTACAGTTCTCTCCTGCCCTCCTGGGACTCAGCCTGGGAGTGAGGACAGCACCTCTGCACAGCCTGCTTGTTCAGACTTCCCAAATCCAGGCTGCCCCAGCAGGGTCTGTCTCATTTCCTCCATTTCAAGAGCACACCTGGAACAATGCAGCTACAGCTGAACTCCAACTTTCTGAAATGGTCAGTTCACCACGTGAGAGCAAGATGTTAATTTACATCACTTAAGGAACTAATAATTACAAAAAGTTAAAAGAAAATAGGAGTTATGCCGTAATTAATCTCCTATCAGAAATAATAAAAGTTTAGAACACAACTGGGCAAAGCACTGCAAAGGAAATGAATAAAAATAAACGAAAATGCAAAGATCTAATTGTGCACTACCATAGATGGGAAGCAATTACCTAGCTCAAACAGCAATCAGCTGATGGACTAAAGCACAAGATTTGACCGTTCATGCCATTCCTCCTCATACTTTCCCACTGCACTTCTTTTAATGCAGAAATTTCTGTCATTACTGGGAGGAAAATGTTAGGGATATTCATTTCCCACCACAGAGGAAAGCATTGAACCTGATTTCATGGTGTTAAAAGCTAGGATAATAGGCTTGAGTCTATTAGTCCATTCCAACTCGTCTGAAATGCAATTAACAGTAAATCAGCACCAAGAGAAAGAGGAGGGGATAGGGCAGTATTTGTGACAGACGACTTTTCCAGTGGCTACGTAACTGCTTGTGTGCCATGCAGTGCTGGCGAGGCCCACCAGTTTCTTACTTCTGGGTACCTTATAATACCTACACTTTTGTTTAGCTGTTCTCTCTGTAAAAAATAAATATAGGGACTTCAAATTAGTAAAGGTACTGTACTAAACATGCTAAAAACCTTACAGAAGAAGAACAGGGCAAGTTATACCAGCACTTTGTTTTTCCTTACCCCACACTGCACAGTGACAGTGAAATATGAGGCATTTTGTAGATGTAATTTTGCCAGCACAGAACAGCCCACCCTTTCCTAGATTTCACGCAAAGCTTTCCCAACTCTGTGGAAACATTTTTGTTCAGGAATAAAAAGTAGATCTCTGGTTGCTCTCTTGCATTATACTGAGGACCACTACCGAGCCAGGTTGGCAACGGACTCAGCCAGCTGTTGCCCAAATAACGTTGTTGCCCATGTCCCTGCACTACTGAGAAAATTAGGGAACAAATTGTCAGTCTCAGTCACACGTCCTATCCCAGCCTCTTCCCCAGAGAGATCATCAGGTATCTCAGTACAACAGCACTTCTCTGACAGCCTTGGGAGTTGACCCTCCTACTGAGACTGTCAAGAGGATAAGCCAGATGGGACACAGACAGCTCTCCTCTGGAGCAGGCAGCGTGGCCCAGGTTGGATTTCACACAGATTACTGAATTGGCAGGGCTGCACTTTGCATAGCAAACAGTGATTTCAAGGTAGGAAGATTTATACGCTTCTCTACTCCTATATAATTACAATTCTCAAATAAAACTGGGTATTTCAACCTGCACCAGAAATGCAAACTTCCTGCGTCTCTCAGACACTCCTGACAGCTCAGCATTGTTCCTGCTGCGGTGCTCTAGATGTGACTGGCATCTCATAGATAAACCCAACAAGTTAGAGAATTAAAATTCATTGGCTATGTACATATCACAGTAAAAGACCAGCCTCTGGAGCAGCCGCAGCACTGCGGTTTGCTCATCCCCATTTGTCTACATGAACGCATCTCACTACCTACCATCCCGCTCAGGCTGTGGGCTTGCAGTGAAAAGATCACAGGTGTAATACTGAAGTGGCCCCAAGGCCATCCTTCACAAGCTGCGTAGCGCAGCCCCTGCGAATCCAGCTATCCCAGCAGAGCGTATGAAAGGCAAGCAAGGTCATAGGAGAGGAGTTCTGGGTTTACACTCACATTGACGACGCTTATTATTTACCACTCTCCAGATCATTTCTGGAGTACACGAAAACTGTGCTAAGTCCAGCATAGGCTATAGTAGCCTTTATCTTGAAGAGATTATAATCAAAATAGAGGATACAGAGCATGTCATTATGCAATGTGATCTCTACACACTAAGTGAACGCAAGGATAGCCTAGAGTCAGATTATTTGCTACTGCAAAAACTTGCAGATCGTTTTGTGGAAAGTAAGTATTCATAGGCACATGAAAGGAGAAATAAACATATGTATATGATCAAATTAGTTTTACCCAGATCTTATCATATGTTTTATTCAGGACTGGACTACTTTTTATCAATGTATCATGTCTCTAACTTCAGTCAATGAAATCAGAGGACAATATATAATGTCCCAAAAGAAAAAAATATATCAATCCCATTAAATACTAATTTTCAGAATATGATGGTGGCAAATAACATTCCAGTTCGGTGCTCCATTTCCCGTAATTTTTAATGACTCTTCACTTCTTCAGAACAAGCTTTCTTCTGTAATGAAAACACCAATCACCAAATTTACTACACCTGGCTTTGCTATCACAAGACTGCATCATGCAAACAAAAATTACTCATCACCCATTACAGAAGCAAACTTTTCTCTTTAATGAACAGGTTGACTGTCTTGAACCTTGGCCTGTGGTCAGTACAGGGAGAGAATAATCTAAGAATAAAACTAACGATCATTATCTATCAGAGTTCATCATAATATTCAATGACCAGGAGAACATTTAATTCTATCCAGCCTAATTTGAATGACTCTCTACTGAGTTTTCCATGACTGGTACACCACAGGGTACATCCCCATTCACAAATGGTATTGAATCTTTAGTCAACTTCAAAACCAGGAAATGATTCAAAGGACAAAATTGCTTTATTTATTTAATAATATCAGAAATATTAATGCTTATTAATCAACAAAAATAGAAATGGTTCTGAAATTCTGGTTACGGACACATGGATGCAAGCCTCTTCCAGTGCAGCAAATATGCTGCCACTTGGTGTAAATACTTGGCAACATAACTGCTATTTTGGCTAGGAGCGAACAAGCAATCTCCAAAGCTTAAAGTCTGAGCCTCTACCTCAAGGAATAGTGATATCACCATCAAGTGGATGGTAGCAATGTACTCCATTTGAGATGGAGAATATATGGTAGAAGAGATTCCTAATCCTCTTGGAAAAACAATCCTCTAATTTTTCATTACTTTGTGTTTAGGTTGGAGAGTGAATAGCTGCTAGCTATTGGATAGTAATAGGTAAAAGGTCGTGATCTTAGATATGTAATTTAGATCTACTCTGAAATTTTGTCTTATAGAAAACAATAAGACATTTTTTTGCATCTACTGATTTGCTGCCACGGAAAGTGAAGTTAGAATACTAAAAGTCTGACCCTGAATAATAACTTAATATATCTGTGTGCAACATAAATGCTTCTTATTTTAACACATTTTTGTCACTATGGTAGTAGGTACAAATATTTCAGTAAGTCATTTGTGCATTTACTCTCAGCCCCTTTTCAGCAAGATCTTTACCACATGCTTCAATTTCATTGCACTGAATCCAACAGCTTTGCTAGAATTTAGACATCTTTGTTAAAATCCTGACTGTGCTGGAGTTAATGAGAATTTTGCTTCACAGTGCAGTGGATGCAGAATTTAGCAGGTGCAGCTAAATGTCACAGAATGACATGATTAACAGGACTTGCTTTTTTATTATATACTACCAAAGGATAAACAAAATATTCAAAGATATTATTAAAATAAACAAAGGTAGGCAATTTTCTGTTCACACAATTATTTAACCTACAAAATAGCAGGTGTCTCATTCTGATTTATGAGAAAAACATGTTGATTAAATGAAAATCATTAGTTCCTGAGAATTATCATGCAACCAGAAATATATAAATCACATCAAGGTACTGTTTCATTATTCTATTTATATCTTTTGGTGAACCTAAAATACCAGTCTATATTAATTTTTTTCTACTGAACAGTCATCTGTACTTTGAACAGGAATTAGACATTCAAAAGTTGCACATGCCATTTTTGCCCAGAAGTATTAAAACCTGTGTATCTAAATTTAATTTATGAAATGTAAACATTTAAAAGGTGTTGTTTTCATATGTGTTCATTACTTACACACTATTGGAGTTCTTGGGAAATAACCATGCTTGCTAATTTGAAAATTAAATGCTGAGTGTTTAGGTCTCTAATCAACATAAATATGGAAACAGATTTAGCACTAACATTTGAAAACACTGGCAGAATTTCCTTTTGGCATTCAATTCTTGCAGATGTCATTGTCTAGACTGGACAGATACTGGTCTGCTAGGGCACAGGGAATTAGACAGGCAGTTCCAGTAACTGTGCACCAGGACAGTGCTTATCTTTATCCAGTGGGTCCCATCTCACATGGCACACACAGTGCAAGCTCCATAAAAGTAGGAAGCAGGTCTGGGAGATGCAATGGAAACAGCCTCGTCTTCAGGATGCAAACAGAAAACTCAGTCCTGCAGCTCAAACTCATCCAAACAACCCTTCCAATACAGGCAGATCAACTAAAGCCCCTCACACTGGATTGGAAAGAATTGTTTGTATTTTGGAACAGTAACCAACACATTTTATACAGCTCAAAGATGAAGTCTTAGTTCCAAAGGGAAAGAGACACAAGCAATTAAGTTTCTATCTTAACATTATCTTCAGGTGCTTTCTTTCACTTCCTTCAAAATTATGGTGATATGTTAGTTAGGGACATCTTGTGCAGCTCATCTACGCAATTAATTTAAAATAAAAATTGGCTGAACAGTAACATTACAACAAGAAGAGTATCAAGGAAAGATTGAACAATGGCATATTATAATATGAGCTGACAAAGGAGAAAAACAAAACCTATCATGACACCATTAACATCTTACCTAAGACTTTTCACTATAATAATGTCAGGGGGAGCTATCAATAAAATAAATTCACTTAATTTTACAGTGTAGTGTGAAACACACTAAGTCAATACAGGAACTCAGAGCCCATTCAGCTCTGTTCCATCCTGCTGCAGCACTCCACTGTCTGAATCCATTTGTATCACTGAAACAATTCACTATTAGGGTAAAAATAAAAATTGTATCTAAACTTATCCATCGCACTGCAAACATACCTGTGGGGACAGGCCCTACGCTGCCAGTTAAATTGCTGCTTGCTTCAGCGCTTTGCCATTCTGGGGCTTAGCAACAGCTTCAGCTATCTTCCCCTCACTCATTATAGCAAACAGCCCCAAATACTGACCCCTTCGACTATTATAGCTTTGCACAGAGGAAGCACATTTGTGTTATATATCACACACAGGAAGCAGTAAACAGTTATCCATCAATTCCATCAGGATCTGTGCTTTCCAAACCAGTAAAGGGCTTAGAGAAATACATTTTAAACAAGTACGGAAGCAGGCTTTCTTTAAAAATCCCTACCCAGCAATGACGACAGAGATTCGTACATTCAGCTGTTGCTGCCACCCATGGGGACTGGCTACATGACACAACTGCACAGCACATACTGCTGATAGCATGGAGCCAGGGCGGCTGCAAGGAATGGCATGAAAGCACTGATTGCCTACAGAAAAAGGAATCTTGAAATAAAAGGTGTTCAGCACTTCCTCATTGCCTCACATGTCCCATCTAAACAGCCTACAGTAACAATGCAGAGGATTCCTCCACCGTTGCAGGTCAGACTTCAAGAATCCCTTGTAATTTTTACTGAAACAACCACAATGCACTTTTGGCACGTACCTGTGCCAACATTACTCTTAATGTAACGCTGACTTGCAACAACAAAAAAAAGCACTGGATCGGCTCTCAAGGCACAGCCTTCACTGGCAACAGATGTATTCCCCCTTTTTTTTCCTCAAAAAACAAAAAAAAAATAAAAAAAATAAAAAAATAAAAAAAAAATAAAAAAGGATTTTCCCAGGATGGCTACACCAAGGAAGAAAATAGCTACATTTGAGGACAGATGTCTTGGTTCCAAGCAGATGCCCAGTTTGGGCCAAGAACCCTCAGCCTGGTGACTCTTAGGAAGACTTTTCACTTTTCTTACTTAGCAGTAGGGCAGAAGGAGAAAGCTTCCAACCTCCCCAGTGTGAAATATCAGTACTATCAGTCACACACACACACACACACAAAGAAGGAAGTAGTTAGCTCTTGGCAAGAGCAGGTTACTTACTACTTACTCCCTACAACAAGGAGAATAGCTTGGAGAAAACTCTGACTTTCAAAATATTTGAAGCTCATCACTGACAAAGTTTAGCACAGCTTGGCTCTGGCTGTTACTGCAGGACTTATGACTGTTCTTCCTACCCCTATGAACTGTAGTGGGAGTATATACTGAAGAAAAATACATTCAGTCATTTCAGTAATTACAAGACTACCTATGGAACGTGATTTTATTTCTAGTTATGAGAAACAGGCAAAATGCTATCAACCATGCTCTGCAGTCTATAGCCAACAGACTCACTCTTCCGAAATACCACAAGGCAATGGAAGAAAAAATAATGCAATAAATAACCCGCGTTTCATTTTTTTTTTAACGTACTAGCCTTTTACAACAAAAATCCTTTGAAGTCTTTCTGCACAGAGAAAAAGTACTGGGTTTCAAAGTATTGGGTTTCTGGATACTACTTCCAAATAGTATCTGTGATTCTATCACATGTATTTTTCACCTGCAAAGGAGAGGGCTGGTTAAACCTGAGGGTGGGATAAACGGTATGCTACTAGCACATCTTAACATAGTTAAATGTTAAAGTGATGTGGGATCAAACACTATACAATGTTTTTTTAAAATGTTGCATTTCATCAGATAATCTACATACACCAATATAAATTCAATAAAAAAGTTCTACAAATAATTACCAAAAAGTAGATGTTAGCTACACTGCATAGACCACATCAGGATTTCTCATATCCATGTAGAAGAGGTTATATAATACTCATCCCCTTTATTCTACATTTCAGAGAGAATTCGATAAAGCCTTTCAGGGAAACAATACTTTTGAAACAACAGAATATTGCAAGCAAGCAGCAAAGGAAGCTCTAGAAGAAATAAAAATAGATTCTATCGTGAAGTTCCTGTACTTTCTGCCTGATAGAATAGTATCAATACACATAACTATTCAATATGTCCAATTAACATCAATCACATCAGATAATAATGTGAATGTACATCACACCAACAAAATAAATAACATCAATTCCACAATTTCATATACGGATTAATTACAAAAAAAAAGCAACCAACCAACTAAAAAAAAATCCTACAGTTCATATAATGTAAATGTGAATTAAATTATTTTCTTCTAAGTAGCAATTTTTAAAACGTACTTCCTTTTGCATGAAAATCATGCAAAAGGAGCCAGGGTGGTATTAAGCATTATGAGAATAAGCAGCCGCCGCGAGGGCTGTCTGAGCAGAGGCAGGAGCACAGCCTCGCAGGGAGGGAGAAGAAGTGCAGCGGTCGCGGTGACCCAGGGGACCAGATCTTGAACTCGCACTCACTGGTGCAGCACCAGTCACTTAATCCAGACCATAAATTCAAAAGGATTTATTAGTACCCTAGAGACGCTGACCAAACTAATATGTAATTGACCAGTATAATTGTTTCCAAAAATGGAAAATAGAGATTTTTCTTTAAATGTTTTACTTTTATAATCATATTTTAATGATTTCTTTTGTTAAAGTTAAATGAATTATTTCAGTAATTTGTGTTTTTAGAAGAAATATTAAAATATTTAAAGCTTAATATATCAGCACATCGTCTGATTGATAATTCATAGAAGCATACACTGAGAGCAAATCCCACCACAGGCATGGGCAGTATTTCCTACACCCCTTACACCATAGTTCCATTCAATGTATTTTCCCCATCAGCCAGAGCAATTTCATCTGTAAAAGCACCCTGCCTAGCTTTGCATCCTTTGAGTTAGAAAAAAATTTTCTCAACAGCGTGGGCACAGAAATAGGGCTCTTTACATCGTACTTTATTCTACAATTGCTCAAAGTGCCATTGGCGGTGATGGAAATGCATTCTGAGGACATCTGCACTAGGTGGTAGAGCAGTCCTGGTGTCCAGGAGGACTAACAGAAGTTGTATTTTTCATTTGGAAAGCAAATAAAATGACAAGTATTTCTAATTCTGTTATTATGATAGGTTTATTCACGGCTCTGCATCCTTACTTTGGTAATTCACTGTGATAGAGCTTGAGCTGACATGCAAAATACTTGAGCTCAGATAGCCAGCCAAGGGAGGAACAGAGTCATTCCTTTCCAGAAAAGGGGCATTTTATGGGAAAAAATGTTGTCAAGTCTAGAAGAAAGCATACACTTTATAGTATTAAAGAAAACATTTCTTTAGTTTTTCTACTGCAGATATTTTGGCTGTAAAAGAAGCTCTTTCTAGGATTCTCCAAAGCTGAAACATTTTCCAGTAGTCTAACCCTTGGATCACTGCTTGTTATTCTTTTGTTGGTTTTTTTTTTTTTTCCCACCAAGTTTGGTTCTATTTACATCAACATTTTTTCAGTTAAACTGAAGGCTGATAGTTAAATAGGTAACGATAACTTATTGAATCAGCCACCTGAAGACAATTCAAAAGCAATTCACGCAGTCAGAGATCAGTGACGTTGATGCTGAAAGGGACTGTTAAAGTCAGCAAGCCTGACCTCCTACACATCGTGGTATTACTAAAATATTATCAACAATCCAGAAATTCTTCTAAAAAGACAGTAACAAGTAAAAATTCATGTATATGCAAAGTAGAGAGATCCTCAGAGGAATTTGCTTGGCAGTAATAAAAGATGTGCATGTTTCTATACCTAAGTACCTTATACTATTCGATACTATGAAGGTATTGGTAGATTTGATTGTGTTTAGAGAAGATCATATGAACTCATTAAAGATGAGAGAGGAACTGATATGGAAAAATTTAAATCAGGGTTTATTAGATATGGTAATAGAGGAAGAATTTGTGTTTTTTTGATTTCTCTCTAAAGCTTATCATTGGAAAGAAATGAACTACAATCACATGAAAAAAAAAGAAAAAAGAACAGCTTAGAGATAGTCCATATCCAAATATCCAAAGCAGAGAATCAGTAGTTGTGTCATGTTATACAATCTTAAAATAGTAGATGAAAAGAAGGAGATGCCCATACACTGAGGGACATTAAGTACACGAAGTGCATTTCCAAATGTGCTTCATCTTGGTGGGAAGCATTCTCTAGAGAAAGCAATAGATGCACATTCTTATTTTTATGCAGACTGGAAGAGACTGGGGGACTATGCTGAGGAAGATAATTAGCATTGCCTGCAACAGAACTAGAACAGACATTTACAATACATATCAAAAAAATACCAGTTTGGCATTTACTTGCTCTTAAACACAAAATGGCAAAATTCTTGCTTGCATTTGGTTGTAAAGTTCACCAGTGAATTCCTTAAACAAACCTTATCCCCCTCACAGGAACTACTAACACTAAGGAAGAGTTTTCCTCCCATTATAGAAGACATAAGAGATCGGTTTAGTTCACCAGCTGGTGATTTCTGTAACTGAGTGAGGCATACAGATTAAAACTATTTTAGTAAAATGTAACGCTTACATTTTGCATTCAGTCAACATTAAGAGTTTTTGCTATTTGTGGATGATCCATGACAGTAATGTTTAAGTGTTACAGGACAGCAAATAGAAGGTACTAAAGTAAACACTCAGTTCGCTCAATTTCAGAAGCAAATACATACTTACAGGCAAACATTTCACAGTCTCTTCAAATCTAAAGGAGATAAAATGAGCTGACAAACCTTTCCTTTCTCGTATTGCTATTTTTCTATAGATGGAAACAATATCTGTGAGGCTCTCCTAGACACTTGACGAGACTGATCCTGGAACAGATCCCAGCAAACCTTCAGAAAAGATGAAGGTGTTGGAGTCTGCATGCAAAATCAAGGACATAGTCATAAACACATTAAGTGGGTGGCTGCACAAGGACAGCGTTTGTATGTGAGTATAAATAAATGCTGGGGGAGCAGCATTCTCTCCTGAATCAGGTAACAGTTGATTGATGGAGTTATGGTGGCAAACAACAGGAAGGAAAGTATGGTAACTTCCATGCTGCTACAGCTAGAAAACAAAAATGTGCATTTCCTGCAGAAGCAACCACACAACCATTGTGTGACTTTTATTACTGGCTTTTGCAATGACTTCAACATCATTATTTTCTATATATAGTACTTTGTGTAGTGCTACATGTAACGTCTCCATTGTATTTTTGGCCTTTAAAGATACATACTAATCAACTTAATATGGTATGTGATATTGCCAGGCAGAATTCCCATTAAATAAGGCCATTTCGAGGGTCTTAATATACGCCTTTATCACTTGGTGTCTAGTTCTTAACTGCACATTGTATTTCTTAGCACAGATTACCCCAGTAGTGATGTAAGGTAGCAGCACAGGCCATAATCATTTAAGTAAAAGGCACAGAGCATTGAGATTAAACCTGTTTGAGACAGCATACTACACCTAGTTTAACTAAGTACCCATGTCAACAACCCCTGCAGGTAACAGTGGTAGTCCAAGAGAGACAAAATAGGTGCTTAAGGCTTGCAATTCAGCTTTGGCATTCTGAAATGTTGAGGACATTATCTGAACCCTTCTGGTAATCCACAATATATAGTTTTACTCTCTGCAGATTGTATGCTCTAATTTGCATATCATTCATTATACTAGTCTGTAATATTTCTTTTAATGGGAAAGAATATCTTTTGTGACATATATAGCAGATATATTGTTATCACTTCTACCTCAGGTCTGAAAAACAGAGATATTAGCACTGACTATAACAGGAGCAATGCCATTATAATGTACTTTACACTCCCATCTTTATTTTTAATGATGCCCTAAAACCACAGGTAGAGGAGATACCTGACTTTTCCCTAGACATATACAGATGACTAAAGATTCCTGCACCTTCAGCTTCCATCAGTGTTCCCATAAGGTTGAAGACAAATGTCTGAAAAAAACTGCACAAATGGTACAATGGTAACTAACTAAAAGGTGAAAAGGAAAAAAAAAAAAAAAAGAATGTACTATATCATAAATTTACAGAGTTAGGTGTCTTCTTAAATTTCACCTAGGATCACTCTGTAGTCCAAAAGAAAAGTTATCTTAAGGTCAGAAGCTAGAGGTACGTTGAATTTAGGTGAGCCATATTTAGAGTTTGATCATTAGGGAAGCATTTTACATAAAGGAAAGAAGAAAAAACCACGATTTAAACTAGCTTTTTGAAAATAAATACATCAAGATGTTTGCTTCAACTGGAGCTGGAAATGTTTTAATACCAACTGTGCCGTCTGACATAACAGGTAGAACAGTCACCCAGTGAGCATGAAATACAGGTTCAAATGCCCTCACTGTAAACTTCAACAAACAGAATTAACTCAAGTTGCAGGAAGGACAAGACTGGCCATTACAGATAATTTCTCCCTCTCAATTTTTGAGTAGGTTGGTCCTAATTTTTCAGACTGATTGATCTGAAAAGATTTAGAAGATGTTTACCACATCTCTAAGAAATGTCCGAAACACTTCAAGATGAAAAGAAACTGTATCTCCTTTGCTGCTTCATGAATTGTCCCTGAAACCTTTTGTGAATCAGACCTTTATATTTGTTCAAAATAAGTAAAATCCCCCTTTACCTCAAGTAAATTTTCCACTTTGATGAAAATCCTTGATCTTTGAGCTGATCCACAATCAGCTTTTTACGTACACACTCACACACAGACCCCTACATCCCTCTGTCTTTCTTCAGTCTAGTCACCATTGCAAAACATTCATTCACTGCAGTTTTTCAGCTGAGAATGAGCAATCCCTGTACCAATATCAGGAAGGACAAAACAGTCACTTCAGCACCCACAGCATCCAAACCTTGCTTTAACTGCACACATCTCTTGAAAAAACTATGAGAAGTGTTAGTATGCTTTGATTCAATCAGTCCTGTGAAAGGAGAGGCAGAAAGGACTTCCAGATACACTCCAGTCATAGGAGTATTGAAGCAATCACACTTTCCACCCACATTTTCTCAATTTTAACCAAGTAACTAAGACTAACACTTAACTCATAGAGATGGCAACACCATCCATACAGAGAATGAAAAATGCAAGGTATCTTCTTCACTGGAGATGTACTAAAATAAAGCGTAAGATGATGAAGTCTAATATTAGCTTTAGGATAAAAAACAGTATATTTCCCTAGGCACTATAAATACATATGGAATACATCTTTGCTACTAGCATATTTCTGTTAGGCTCCCCCTGTATAAGTGACTATATTCTCTTGCTAATCTGGATTATTAAAAGGCTCTTGCTTCAGTGACATTTCCTTGACAAGTCTGAGGAAGAACGACTGTGTAAGCAGCAGAATGCAGATCAACACTTTTCTCACTACTGTTGAGGGTCCTCATGGGAGTAGGAAAAAATAATGCTATCAGCAGAAATTATTTACTGTTAAGATTTTTTCCATTCCCTTCCTGGGATGCACGAACTACAGATCACTTCTTCCTTTCAAAGATAAGCCAACTTGATTGACTTGTCCTGACATGGGGTAGAAAAATCTTAGTCACAAAGTAGGGAAAAAAATCCACTTTTTTATTACTTAGAAATTTCTCTACAAAGGTATAATTTCCACCACCAAGAAGTCAGATTAATTTATCAAATACTATAGAATCTAGTATCAGACTTGTGCTACAAATAGGTAATTCATCTGATATCCACCAACAAATGTTAGCTGTCATATGCTTTTTATTATATCTATATTTGCAAAGAGCAATCTCTCTGAGAAATCTATCTTACCACAAAAGCTTTTACAAGAAAATGCAATGTGCAGAAATACCATGTAATCATATCTGCACGTCTTTCACTGGATGAGCTGTTCTGAAATTAGACTACCTTTAAATAGATTCAAGTGTTTTTTCGGTGTGCTTCTTTTTCATATACACCATAGGTCTACAAGCAAGACTCAGGATGTTATTGTGATCTATCCTACCTCTGCCTCTCATGGTAAACAACAGTCTTAGCTCATCTTTGATCAGGGAGAAGAGGAGGACTGAATAAGAGGACTCAACTGAAAATCGAGAGGTTTTTATATTTCTAGTGTTTATCTTCTTCTCCTCAAATCCAGCTATGATTCCTTCTTTGTTTTTCTCTTATATTTCCACATTTCCTTAAAAATAGTATGACAAAAGGGCCACTAATCACATAAAAGAAACATTTTGACTCATCATGTCATTCAAACAAACATTATAAGGTAGGATATCATCCTAACCAGGAGTTCTCACAGACTCGCATGTAAAAACAGGCATTGGCAGTATCTCTGCAGGTGCAGGGGCCAAAGCACAGCCTTCAGAAGTGCTTACAGAGACCTCAGTGGACTATGATTCAGTCTCAAGGGCCCTCACTTTCATCTCCTAGCAAGAGAAAGCCAAAGTCTTAAACCTGTTGGCACAAATCTGAACAAACAGCATTCCTGAAGGAAGCACTGACTTACAAGGAAAAGCCCTACTGCCCCCAGTGACAGCACATCAAGAACCAACTATTTGCATTGGGTTTCCAGAGCAACACTTTTTCTTTTTTTTTTTGACTTTTATACTTACATCAATATGACTTTCAGACTTTGAAACTATTTAATATTTAGAAGTCCCAAGCAGATTATTAGAAGCTCATATTTGAACTTTACCAAATCAACAGTAGCTGATGCATCTTCAAATGTGAACAGTGTAAATATTCATACATATGAAAACAAATTTCTGGTCATATTAAGCAGTATTATTCATAAAATGTCCTGACTAATAAGTAAACAGAGCACTTTGCTTTCTGTTGTTGTTTGTTTTTTTCATAATAATGGTTAAACACTAACCTGCAACATTTTTCATGTCAGATATTCTAGTGTCTACATATAAACAACTGTTATGGTGTGAATGTTGCTCTCAAAGCCTAATCTGGATCCTGTACAAATTAATGGAAAGACTCTTTTTGTTCTCATTTGGAGATATGGATCAAGCCTCATTACTAAAATCGGATGTTTCAGCACATTTTCAAGAAGGTATTAATGTAGCCAAGACATGTAATTTACAAGAAAAGGGAGTATCACAAGTTCTAAAACTTGATTGTCCTGGGTGTGCACTGGTTTTTGCCCCTGTTCGGGATAACCTCTGGAATGGGCTGATAAAGGAAAGGCTGTTGACACAAATAGCTTTCCGTTGTCACTGTAGGAGATGAGATTTTAATAGGCTGCTTAATTAAATCCTTATATATTAATAGTAACATTATTTTAGAATTATGAAAAGGACGCACAGAAGATAACGGCTTACTTGTGGCAGCTGCTGAGCAAATCTCAAAACTAGCTAAAGACCTTGCTATTCACAGGCTAAGGTACTGTGGTGTCATATCTTCCAGCGTCCATAAAGATCGGAAAAAGTATATGATCAAACAGGAACCATTAACAAACTTCCTTTTCCTTCACCACACCACTTTGCCTCTTTCCATAACTACTTGTGAAAAAAGCAAACAAGTACTCAGGAGTCAACATAAAATTATAACTCTACTTATCAGTGCTTCCTTAGAACCTTTGGGGGGAGAGGGGGAGGCAACCACTTATTTTTGAGTAGAATGAAACGCACTGCAACACCTTAAAAGTTATAAAACACAATTCACTGGTCTGTGAAGACAAAAAGAAGGCTGTGTTAAATGAAGCTTCGTGAATGATTCACAAGGCTGAGAATTCCTTCTATTTCCAGCAGTGTTCTCAAGCCAGTTTTATATTTCTAGGTAAATAATTTATTACTACTACCTTTGTTTCTAGCAATAATGCATTCTCAGAAATGCCAGCTGCACAGTATACTGGGCTCTTTCCTTGGACTTTCAAGCTGCGACGTCTAAAAGGACATCACTTAATTCTACTACCAGAAGTGATCACCACATTTTTTTTCTGAGTATAAACTAAGAAGAATGAATAATGGGCAAGCTTTTCAGACATAGCTTCAGGTATAATATAAGAAAATGTGCATAAACACAGAAACATAAAGCATTTGTATATTTGACACACATTCACCAAAACTGATAGCATACTTCTTTGGATTGACAGACAGTGAGAACTGAACACTCGGTATTCCCAAGGACAGTCCTGCTAAGAGGAAGAGTACAGTAAGATTTGAAATTATATTTGTGAACAGCCTCCCACATGTACACTTACTTCTTATCCTTTGCGAGGATAGTTTGCAAGCACTGATTCTTTCCTCAAAAAAAGTCTTTATATATGTCACTTTCTGACTTGCTACGGGGATGGCAATTATTTTACAGAGATTATTATTTAGCAGGTTTTTACTTTCATCCTGAAAAAGATCTTCCCATATAAGATAATATAGTACTACTGTATCCTACAGCATACTAGCTGTGATAGAGCTGTAAAAAATCAGTTATAAGCTTATAGCTATTAAAACAGACAATTTGAGGACATTAAAAAGGTAACATAGTTTTATGCCTGGATTCTTAAGCATAATCATCCCGTGCAGGTTCAGATACCAGACCAAGCAGGAAAGAACGTTTTTTTCTGAGTTATCTACAGAATTATCTTTATCTTCCAAAAAAACAGCAGGAGACTTGAAATCCCAAGGTCTTATAATGGTGGTAGGTTTGGGGCCATCAAGCATACCAGCAATTCTCCCAATCACTACAGTGATTTATAACGCTGCTGTGACATGGAAGAGAAAGGAACCGTGGTGTTTCTTGCTATTTGTTTCCAGAAGAGCACAGCAGTTGCTCACAATCACTACTATTGTTATGTTTCTCCCAACTAGTTTTATGTCACAAAACTAAGATGCAAACCCATTATGATCCATCCACGATAATGCTTGCAGAACTACAGTGTGCTTGCATAATGCAGCTATTATGTCACTCCAACGTGCACAAAATCCAAGATTGGAAGGGAATACAACCATTCTGAATACAAGTGAAATCCTGTTCACGCTGATCAATAGGGATAAGTCTGCTAAGATCAATTACACAAAGCTCGGTATCAAGCAGTAATATTAGCATTGCAATGATGCACACGTGGAAATAGGAAAATTTGAGGTGGTAACTCAAGCTGAGATAAGTTTTAAAATTATTTGCAATGCAGTCAAAGCAGAGACAAAAAAAAAAAGTAAATTTGGAGACTATTTAGTACAGATGTGCAGATGGGAATACTACCTTGGCATTATCTATTTATTCATATTGGAAATCTTCTTAGAGAATAGTCTGTTAATCACGTATTTTATTGCTGTCAGCTTTGTTTGCAGAATTGTCATGAATAATGAATAATTTACTGTATCAGCTCCAGAGGCCCAAAAAAAGTAGGTGCAGCAAAGCAAATTCCTTTCTTACCAATACGCATCTCCTAAGACTTTATGCTTCATTCTATTTCAGATCTCCCCCCAAAATAATGTATTCCAAGCTTGAATGGGGAAAAGGCATGGGTTATCAGAGCATGCTTCACTACTAAATATTAATCACTTGGTCTCTCACTGGCAATGAAATCTATTTTATCATCACTAGTGGTGATATTCTTTGATTCTGACAGAAGTCATTGAGAAAGACCTGTAACGGCAGCAAACGGAAGAACAAAACCATTTTCAGCACTTGGAATTTGTTTCAGTGCTATGGTAATTTCAGTTAATCAACAAAGACTGATTCAAATTGAAGCTCAATATAGTTATTGATTTGACTTGGATTTTTTTTAAAAGTGTAAACATTTATGCTTCCAAACTTTTCTGTAACTGACATGTTTACAGCTCAAAATGTTGTCATATTTACATACCTGCAAAAGTGTAAGATGATGATCTGATGTTACTAGGTCCATTGACATTTAAGAACTGTTCCAATCACAGTAGAAAAAAAAATCCCTCCTTTTAGCAACTTAAAAAATAAATGTACAAAGCTAAAAAAAAATTACAGAATTAGATCTCCCATGGTATCAATTCAATATAATGTTATCATGAATGTCACTGACACTAGGCACGTTTACGTTAGCACTGGATATGCCTTTTATCTATATGCTTTTTATTTTAAAGATATAAACAGTAACCATGCCAGAATTCATTTTGCAGTTTGACTGTTTTTAATCAATGAATTGAAAGTACAAGATGTACTTCAAAGGAAGAACCTGGAGAAAAACTGCCAGTGCTTTGAAATACAGGTGATGTTTACCTGCATGCTAGGCGTTGGCAGAAATGCTATGCAGCATTTACATGCAGCTTTTAAATATAGTTTAAGCAGTGCATTTGTTGGCTGCCTACCTAAAAATGAATTTCACTCTTCAGAGCAGAACATTTTCTAAACAGTGGTGTTAAATTCTCTTATATATGTCCCAGCTTAGTCATACTTACAGGTACTTTTTGTCTTGATAATTGTGCTACTTCCCCACAAGAGGCAAGCCCATATCTCCCTGTCTGTACAGTGTACAATGCCACAGAGGAGGGGGTAGTTTGCAACAGGGAAATTTCCCATAATCATATTTCAGCCTGGTCTCTTTACATTACAGACTGGTATTAGAGCTGAATTTCAATTTTGAATAACGTGTTATGCCAACTGTGGGAATTCTTGTTCTCTACAAAGATGTCTGGTCTCACCTTTAGCTAAGCGCTAAGGTTGGTCTGAAGAAAGATTTGGCAGTGCAACACCAGAGTCTACCGCAGATGGAGTGTTTGGTTTTGTTCTTTGCAATTGCTTTAGAAACCTACAGTCCTCAAGAGAGTATCACTAACCCACGCTGTGTTCCCAGCTCTCGGACAGTGTATTAGATCTCAAGGCTAATTGATAAAACCAAGGAAACTGTGAGGAACATAACACCTGCCAATGTGCAAGATGAGGAGGTGCTTTCCCCTCACAGCACTAGGAACGATGACATGATCTTTCAGCAAAGCAGCCGTGGGAGTTCCAGTGTTCATCACTTCCTTTTGTGGGTTGACTGACTTTTGCAGTGGCTGTTTACTACCATTGCAATACCTAAACATGCAAATATACAAAGATTGTGTCTAAACTGAAATATACTCTATATGGCTGTTAAGATCTTAAGAAAAAAAAAAAAAAAAAGACAGAAAAGAAAGGGAAAAAAAAGTCTTACAGGGAACATGGAAGATAAAAGAAGCACTTGAGAGTGAAGTTTCAGTTTTTTCCCTCTAAATGTCAAACTGTACCTTCAACTCCCTGAGAACATGTAATAGGATAAAAACAAGTCTGACAGCTATTCAACAATCCAGATCTTTTAGTAACAAAAAAACAAGTTGCAATTTTCGGTGAGTACAGCTAAGAGTAGCCAAGTTTCAGAGGAAGTTGAAAGACTTCAAGTGTTCCTTGTCTTAAAAAAAAAAAAAAAAAAAAAGTTCAGAGATATAAAGAACCTGAATATATGTCCAGGCTACAAAGCTCTCCTTCTCATTTTCCTTCATCCATTCAGGTGAATTCTTCAGAGGAGACGCATTTACTGCATAAGTCTTTGCACAAGTGTACACACAGAAAACATGCCAAATGAAAAGGATGTTCTCTGACAACAGCAAAACACATTGGTATTTACACATCCTGCATCAACCTGTGATTTCTTTAGTGAATTTGAAGAAACAAGCCATATGTGAACTGTAACAATAATAAGGACAACACATATGCTTTATTTACTAAGAAGGGTTCTGTTTTTCACTTATGATGCAAATATGAGATTACCATTCTTTTAATCCTTCTGGAATATTTGTTTCCAAGATAAACCTTCAAAGATATATTTCACACTTCTGGACTTCATTTCTTTTTCACAGGAAGTGGGCAGACACTGTCCATTTTCAGAGTTTATATCTGCATACTGGACCTGAGTGTAACCAGGAATCCAGCCATTAACAAATAGTCTGCACTGTCTCAGGAATCTTCAAGAACACGAAGCCTGTGGCAGATCACGTACGCTAGGTTATGCTTCTGAATATCAGGACTAGCTGAGAAGTACATTTAAGAGCCTGGCCTTCCACAACGATGAGCTAGCGATTGGCCACATTCCCTGAATGAACCTTCCACTTTCTGTAGCTTGTGGAAAAGTTACCTACCATTTTAACGCGCTCTGCAGTTGGTAGATAGAGAAGTGCCAGTCACTCTAAGACAGTTTCTTTTCTGCTTCTTCGGGAGAATGGTGTTCAGAATTATTCAGTTGTCAAAACATGACACAATAATGCAATAAAAAAGATTTCACTTGGTGGATGACATGGATGAATAATAGGAGAGTATAAACAACTTATTTGGGGCCATCAGAATAAAACACTGAACCTTCAGTCTTATAAATAAATATACTCAAATCCTGAGGGCTTGAAGCCAAAATTGTAATCTTGAAAGCTGCCTAAACACAGGGACTCCTAAATGGCAAAGAACTTTACATTTTAATGTCACATTTCTCTACGTGGTTTAAGTTCTGCTTCTGAGCATTCATTACACTACCAGAGCTAAGCATCCTGATGCCTACCTGCATTCAAGCCCCAGTGTCCATCTCAAACACAGGATACAAAAATGTGTGAAACAGAGCAAGACGGGATGGTTGGAAAAGCTCTTTGAAATGAAAAATAACAGTATGAGGCTGAATGGCTGCCCAGAATTAAACATCCTTGACAGAGAGGCTGGGAAAAAACTGTGCTCCTGGAGGCATCAATAGCCCTGAACATGAAATACTGGTCACTCAAAAACTCTAGCCACAGATGAGGCAGATTGATTTCCTTCTGACCTCTAAGGAGTTCCCTGTGCACCATCTCATCAATGATTTTATGTTGGGATCAGGAGGCAATCCTTGGAATTTTGAACATTTTTGTATGCTTAAAAACAAATTAACCATAAAATATGCCTCCAAATAGATAAAGAGAAAATTGGCCTCCACGATCTCAATTAAATATACATTATAGCAAACATTCTGACTGTGTTAAGATTTGATTTCAGTTCTTTCTCAACACAAAACAAACACTCACATAACCAAAGGCAATTGCAACTGCATTTCTGTGTGAAATTCTACAAGACACTCCTGACAGAAAGAGCTGATTTTGTCCCTCAGAATTCATAACTAATTTAAATTTCAATGAAGGAAGTGCACACCTGTCTGCACATTTTGTTCCCCAAAACCTATCAAGTCTAAAGTCTTCAGTGCCAAGCTAGTGAATCTTCCAAAGCAAAAAAAAATTCCATCATGTATTTTAGGAGCTATGGATTATATTTTAACAGTCACTGTTGAATTCTGCATTAGCATCTGGTTTATATGCTCCATTCTAAAATAGTTTTATTGGCATAAAGAACATACCACAGTAAAATTTATAAGAGACAATATCATATGACAAACATTTTTAAAATCGCAAAAGCATATCGTTCATTGTGTTCTGTTCTGCTATAGATATGGCACTGATGAGCATATATCCAAGGAAGACAAAAGAGTTTACTTTCTAAAAACTTTAATGTATTTTTTCATTATACAAGGATCAAAACACTGTTTTTGCTGTATTTCCCAAGATAAATGGATCTATTTTGGCTGATAACAGTATTTCATCAAGTAACAAACATAATTTGGTTTTGTGCGGCTTTTTGAGGCAATGAAGCAGAGGAGTTTTGTTTGCTGTATTGTTTTTATCAAACACTACTGCAAATATTAGATGACAATGATAAACACAGAGCAGTCAGCTGTTTCAATTAATTCCCCGGACAATCTTTGCTATACACGTCCCCCTCCAGAATATCCATTATAATCATTTGTAGTATAGTGACTTATATGAAAGATTTTCTTTAAATATAAATTTTAAATATTGGGTAAGGGCAGATCTCTTGACGTGATATAAACTGAGTGAAGTGCACAGCTAATACAAGAACAGGCAAGCCACAGAAGCCATGTTCCTGTGGCAAGAAAACTCCAAATTGACCAAGAGCACATGGACCAGGGTCTTCACAATTACTATAAAGATACAGAATGAATCTCATGATCACAAAACAGACAGAAAAGAGAGTAAGGAAGAAAAAGTAAGGGAGGTGTTTCAGTTAAATCCATAGAATCTAGGGAATGCCAAAAACATATCTAAAAATCTAATCTTTCTAGAAATCTGAGAGCCCTGATCCAAAGCCAACTGAAGTCAACAGTACTTTTCAAAGTAATTCAAAGTAACTCCCTGGGGAGTTTGGATCAGGTCAATCTGTAAGTGTCCTCAGAATCTCAAAATAAGGACAAAAAGTAATCAACAACTAAGATTTTGATTGTACAAATCCCTTCTCATGAAAGTAATGCTGTTGAATTAAATGTTTCTTTATAAGGACTATTTATGCAATGGTTACTTGAAATTAAGGTGTACTCCTTCGCACATTGCTAAGGTCCTGAGTTGTAACACAAAAGCAGTTTGTGACATTCAGTGTCAAAGATTATAATTCCAGTGGTGTAAAAGCTTTTAACCTAAGCCTGAACTTGCTGTAAGTCCCTGCCATGCTCCTTTACACAGAAAAAAATGCAAATCTCTCTTTCCTACCAGTTTATTACTCTTCTACAGAAAAGAAAGCAAACAAAAGCTATATATACATTAGGAAGGACTGAGCTTCCATTAGTGACTGAGGTGCATGTGGGGTATTCTGGGATCACACAAACCAAGCAAGCTTCATCTGAAAGGAATCTATTTCATGGGCTTTGCAACCAACCCACAATGCAAACCACAGAAAAGTAAGTGGGGGGTGATGGTGTAACTCACTTTGAAAGTGCAAATCTGATCCAAGCAAAAAGCCTCTTTTTTTTTGGTGTAGACACACCCAAAAGATACCACCATACTGGTAAACTTCCACATAACTGGGAAGCCCCAGCCTGTCCCTGTACTTTCAGAAGGCTAACATAATATAGTGCCCCACATCCTCCAAGAATATTCAACAAGTGATCCTCATTGGGGAAACATCTGGAGACTTCGGGCATAACAAAAAGGTCATTTCCAACAACATTTGTATTATAACCCTAAGTGTCGTGAGAGGGCTGTAATGTTTCACCTCAGCTGGCTCACAAGTGTCAGTGTGATGATTCATGATATGTTATGTTCTGCTGAGGAGTGAAAGCCTGAGCCTTTAGTCCAGATGTTTGCAAAGTGCTGGAGTAGAAAATGGCCACAAATTTGTTCACAGCTGCTTTGTAATGTATAATACACACCATTATGCATCAAGAGTAACCCCACTAAAATCAAAGACAGACAGGGCTAGAACTGGTAAAAGTAAACACAAAACAAGCTGTAGAAGTCTTGCTTTGCTGTATCTTTTTCTTGTCCCTAGCATAGGCAGAAATAATAATTATACACAAGCAAAAGATTTTACTATGACCTTGGAATTATATAATTAATATCAAAGGACTTTTTGCCATCTAGCAAAAATCATATTATACAGTCCTGTTCAAAAAGAGGCTATTAATAAGCTTTGTTATGTGGACCAACCACTTAACTCCTAAATAAGGGCCTTTCAGTTAACAGTAAGGAAAGTAAAGGGAAGTAAATTATTGGAGTTTTGAGACTGCCCTTTAACCTCGTCACCTAAAGGGAAAAAAGGCTATCATTAAATTAAAAAGCTTACAGATTTCAGAGTCATCTTTTAATGTGCTTTACACAACTCACTCTTCTTGTAAAGGTGAATGGAGAACTGACTGAGATGACGATGATGAAAGAAATCTGATGTTTTCAGTGACCTCTGTGGTCAGAAACAACACTAATAGTTCTGGGAAGTGGTCTTTTACTACCTTTTTTTTTTTTTTTTTTTTAATTCCTTTCTTCTTTCTTTAGCACTTTGAACTCTAAGACAAACACTTCTTTGTATTAACTTTTGTACCGACAGTACTATATACATGTAACACTTTTGCAGAAACAGCTTTGCAATAAATGCAATCCTCGTAAACAGTGAAGCAATATCTCTCAAGTCTCAGTTCTGTATAACCTTATCATTGCTGTAACGTGTCACTGAGACAAGATCTGAAATTATGATAGTAAAGCTATGCAGATATGCATGCAAGCCAACAATGTCATCCTGGCTGAAATTTTTTTCTTATATGGACATGCAACAGAAAAGCAATACAGTCTACCTTGCATTTATAATGTATTTGCTCCCTGGGGGAGGAGTGGGAGGGTAGAAGGAGAGTGGGGAGGGCATGGATCACAGTTTTGTTGTTCCTGGTTTAGGAGAGAGAGTCATTTCAGAGCAAGCATTCCCTCCAGGTAAAGGCCTGAGTCTGGGATGTGAGAAAACATGGTTTAATTTCTTACACTAATGCAGAGGTCCTGTTGGTTGCAGATGAATCACTCATATTCTGACTCACTTACTCAGTTATTAAAAGGGAAAAAAAAAGCATGTACATCCCTCCACAGTTGTAAGGCACTCCAGTAATATGGGAATGGAGTTTACACCAAAACACAAAGCTAATTACATTGTAAAGCTGGTCTCCAGCCTCTCTCTTCATTGCACAGGCATGGCAAAGGAACTGCTGTGTGATAAGACAGGGCCACAATGGCCACGAGGACCCCAAATAGCCAGAAACAATACTTCTTTAATTTAACCTGTTTTTTAGGGGTTTAAAAGGCAGCTCTACAGCAACATTCATTGGTGTCATCGGCATCACTGAAACTTGCCTTCTATAGTCTCTCAGCTGGTAAGCGAATTATTTTTATCAAATGAGTTTAAAGGAGTGAAATTTTTTGCATGCCTAATGCAAACTCACAGCTCTTTTTTATACGGATTTCTTAGTAAGCAGCTTACCATGCATGCAATCATTTCATGCAGCTTACACAAAATAATGTTATTTAAAAATGAAAACAGACAGGCAAGACAGATTGCAGTCATTCTAAATTGCTTCCTACAGGAGATTACTCCAATAACCTAATAATGAATGGCCCTCCCAGTGTACAGCTAGGACCACTGCTCTGGAGCTGTCATTTTCCAGCACTGAACGCCATTCAGCCTGGTAGCTGTTCCAACACTGCCTTCGGAAAACTGAATTAGGAAGGAGAGTAATTCCCATTAAAAATAAAGAGCGATATCCTCATTTTATGATTCCTCTTAATCTACTTTAATTTGTTTTTGCATAATTATGGGATTCTTTATCCCGGTATACTTTAACTGACAGAAGAAAGATAAATATATAAACCTGTAACTATAAACATAGGATATTCTTGGAGCTAGTGGATTTTTCCAGAGCTGATTATGCCACTGGCTCCAGTGACAAAAGGCACACAGTCTGCTGATGTACCTTGGCTGAAGAGAAGCACATGGCAAGTGCGAAGCATGAAAGAAAGCAGAGGCAGCCCAAAGGTGTCACTGGTGCCACTGTCAGCAGTTGCAGGAAGAGCAACTTCTGTGATGCATGCATCCCTCCCCCAGATACTGAGATATTTTCCAAGCCCTGGTAGTATGGCCGGTAGGAGAGGAACTGTTTAGCCTCTGGTGATACCTAACCACTCAGATACATCTGAAGACAAATGTTCAGGCTGCCTATGTCCTAAAGCATAATTTGTCTGCATGTATTAGAATATACTACTCTATTTTCTACACTGTCTTAGCAAATACAGGATTGTGCAACAGGCAAATCCATACTCACTCTTCATCTACTCAGGAAAAAAAAAAAAAAGAAGACTAATTACATTTCCATTCGACTCTCGTATTTTCCGTACTTCTGTTTGAGTCCTTCTAGAAGACTCAGCCTGTTAGCTCTCTAAGCACATCTCAAGAAGCTGATGTATGTATTTTTACTGAACCAAGCAGAGCTCCCCTGATAGGAAACTGTCAGAAGCTGACCGGCACTTTCATTCGTCAATTTCAAAAATGGCACTTGGTTACAGTTTTTATTCTTAACCCCCCAAACCTTTAATATCTGTGCTTTCAATATGGCATTAACTGCTGATGTAACACAGCATTAACAGTCTGATGATGCACCTAAAATCATTAAAACAATTTCATAAATAGTATTTTAATAACCACAGCTCCACAGAATTAATTGAGAAAAAAATAAAGGAAGCATTTTATTCATGGAATCATTTCCATAAATCTACCTAATTCATCAAATTTAAAGTGGCTAGTGGGAGAAACGCAAGTGTGCCGACTTTTAAGTATTTCATATTCTGACCTGTGCTTTAGAAGCACTTTTAGACCTGTGTGTATACAAATCACTTTGCCCTTTCTTGTCTTTTATCTCCCACTGTCCTTTCTGATTTATACAATGAGCTAAATTTAAAACTATTTAGTCGTATCTAATCTTTATAGCATTTTTGAAGTATTCTTAAAAAATGAAGATTTTTCATTCAAAGCAAAGATTTTTCAATAAAGTAGCACTAGATATACAACAAGAAAATGCTAATCACATGAATAGATTTTAATTGCGTTTATGTAGTGTAATATTTAATAATGTGGGTTTATCACAGCATTCACTAAATGATGTGAAATTCACTAATGTAATATAGAACTTGCTCATCCAGTTTTTCAAAGTTATTCTCTCTCCTTGTCAGTCTTGCATCTTAACATTTAAACTATGGGAAGAGAAAATGTTCTGAAATATAAACCAGGGGGCTGTTTCGTACAGGTTTTGTATTTCTTATGGTTAGTGATGGGCCCCAAGCATGTCTTCTCAATTTTTTTTCCTTGGAGTTGGTCTTGAGGGTTTCCTTAATTAGTTTAAATCTCCTGTACTCTGAAGGAGGAATGGAAAGAAAAAAAAAAAAAAAAATCCACTTGTAGTGGTGTACTTCCCTGAGTCAACAAACAGAAATGAAGAAAACTCTGTATAACCCACATCCTCTCACAGAAAAGAAACCAAAAGTGACACCATCTGAGGTGACCCTTTCAGCCTCTGAACACCACCACTGCTACTCCAAACAGACACAATTTGGCAGAGCAGCAGAGAGGAGCTATTTAATTTCTATGTAGGGTAAACACACATGACAGCCAACAAAACATTTACTACAATTCTTCCCATGCAAGCCAAGCTCTGTGGACAGTACAGAGCACAAAATCCAGAATGGCAAAGTATGGTCCTTCAGCCCTAGATGGAAAAAACATGCTATATCCACAGTATCCAACACAATTCCTGCCCAGAGATGGTTTTTCCAAACTTATTAGTCCCTACCATCTCTCTAGGTTGCCCACACCTCTAAGAGTACTAAATTAACTCTGTCACAGTGAATTCAATCTGTAAAACTGATTGGGTGCACAATCAAGGAGGTTCTGGTAGTAAAGATGCAGGTGAACCTCTCCTTCGACTGGCTCTAATGCTGAAAAATATCATAGTGTCCAATGGCAAGCTTTGTTCCACCTAAAGTAAACTCTCTCAAGGGAATTCACAGACCTCTGGTCCTACTTTTTCCATTTCTTCCCTGAAAAGATGTGAAAAAGAATATTGACAGAAAAATATATTCCCAATTGCTTAAAGCATCAAATTATGGAGGCAATATATTATATGACTTCAGTACGGAAAAAGGTAAGAAAAGATTATCATCTTTAATTAGAAAATAAATTTGAATCAATTATTTTACTTAGCTACTGGTTAGCATTTGCAAAGAATATAGTTTTTCTGCCAAAAAAAAAAGATAATGAAACCAATTATAAAACTCAACTACCCATAGAAGTACTATTTCACAATAGGTAAACAGAATTATTTTCCTTTCCAAAATATTTTTCTAACCTCTTCTTCAGCCACCACTGACATCTTCTGTGGTCCTCCCCATTTTAAAGTAAAACTGATGAAGTACAGGTTAAATACATGTACAATAAGGTCTACTAAAAACAGGATAAAGTGCGAGGCTCAGAGGGCTGTGATCAGAAATAGAAAATCAATTGGATACCAGTCAGTAGTGGTATACCCCAAGGGTCAATAGTGGGACCAGTTGTGTTTAACAGCTCCTTTAATGACCTGGACAATGTGTCAGAGTGCATCCTCGTTAAGTTTGCAGATGATACAAAGCTGGGAGGATACACCAGCTGGTTGCACTGCCATTCAGATGGACCTTGACAGGGTGGAGAAATGAGCAGACTAACATTGAACATCATGAAGTTCAGCACCAAAAGAAATGCCAAGTCCTGTCCCCGGGGCATACTAACCCCAGATGCCATTGCAGGCTCGGACCAACTGGCTAGAAAGCAGTTTTACAGAAAAGGTCATGGAGGTCCCCTGCTGGACAACAAGTTGACCATCAACCAGCAAAGTGCCCTCACAGTAAAGAAGGTCAATGGCATCCTCTGCAACACTGAGAAAAAGAACTCTGCCAGCATGCTGAGGAAGGTGATACTTCATCTCTCCACAGCATTGGTGAGACAATTCTGAAGTGCTGTGTCCACTTTTGGGCTCTCCAGTGCAAGAGAGACATGGACATACTGGAGCAAGTCCAGTGAAGGGATGCAATGGGCTTGGAACATCTGACAGAGACTGGGACTGTTACACAGCCTGGAGAAGAGAAGGCTCAGAGGGATCTTATCAATGTCTATAAACACCTGATGGGGGACATAAAGAAGACTGTCAGGCTTTTCTCAGTGGTGCCCAGTGCCAGGACAAGAGTCAAAGGGCACAAATTGAAATGCAGGAAATTCCATGTAAACCCATGAGGATAGATAAATCACAACTTGGAAATATTATTTGTAAACAAATTCCTATATATTGTCTCTCATATAGATATAAGCCATGGACAATAGAAAGAGGAAGAGCAATAAACGTACATTTTCCTCTTAGGTGGAATACATCACCTAAAGCAGAGATGCAGACACATTAAAGATAACTGGTGGTAAATAGCTGGGGAGTTGTCCCTCTTCCTCAAATCCACAGTTCCCATCCCAGTTTCCCTCGAGCATTACATAAAACATTTCAGCCATCCCAGTTATTTCCATCTTCAGGTTCTGAGAACTTGAACATTTCTACTGTAATTTTTGCCTTTTTCTCCATCTCCTGCTAGTTCTTATCTACCTGGTTACAAACAGGAAGTCCACAAAAAGCCTTTGATTGCAGCAGTGCTCAATTTTTAGAAATTTCACCACCACCACTAATATAAATCCCTTGTCCACTTTAACAGTTCCATCCTCTCTGAGGCTGATGTAATCTTTCTACTTAGTATCTTCCTCAATATCTTAGGGTTAGTCTTGGGAAGAACAAAGCCATCAAGGAGTTATTTTTTAGACACTAAAGTATATGCATGTTTTTCTTACAGTTTTATTTTGATTTATCATTCTTGTGGTGCCTACAGCAACTCCTTTTAGTAACTGAGTACACCACTGGAAAAAGCAGAAGTTTCGTTCATCAACAAAGAGCTACTTTTACGTCCCAGTACAAATAAACAAGCTGTTAGATTATTAGCAAACACAGTGTAAAAACAAGCATTACTTTAATTTGTGCAGCGATTCATGAGTAGTTGTGGCCATTCTAGGACTCAGATTCCTCAGACACAGATAAATTCCTTCCCAGTCATTGACTCTTGGTCAAAATGCCACTGATGCAAAGCTATGCTGTCTGAGACTTCCTGTACAATAAGGATAATACCTGGATCCCATCAGATATATGCAAAAACATGCTGATATTAATATCTTATAGGCATTATTTGTAAAATAAACGTTTTTTTTCTAGTGATTGATGCCAGAATTAGAAAAAAAAAAAAGTGACCTTTTTTATTTTAGCCAAAACCATGTATGTTGAGGTCAAATACAGGCTAAAAGGATAGTCAGGGGAAAAATAAAAAGAAATTTGAAGTTTTTTTTTTAAGCTAAACATGAATAGAATTTAAAATGTCACCTGACAGGAAGGATTTATCCTTTGTGTCTTTCCTCTGACAAAAAAAAAAAAAAAAAAA